>CM070477.1:4106240-4203491 GCA_036324585.1 Champsocephalus esox | reverse complement strand
GGAGATCGCGGGGGGAGCAGGGCGTGTGGGGGGGGGAGTGTTGGTCGTGCTTGGTTGGGTGTGAGCGTGTGGTGGGTGTTGTGGGTAGAGTTTGGGTTTGGGGGGGGTGCTAGTGTCGCGCGGGTCGGTATTGGCGGTGGTTTGCGGGGGCGGTAGGTGGTGTTGTGAGGTGTTGTGGGAATATGAGGAAAGTGGCAGGTGTGTTGGTGTTTTGGTGGACTTGGGTAGGGGGTGTGGTGCGTTGGTGTGGAGGGCTGTTATGTGGGGTTCGGTATGGTGGGTGTGGGCGGTGGGTTGGGGGGCTTCAGAGTTGGACCGGGTGGGGGGTTTTTGGGGCTTTGGGGTGGCGTGTGGAGTGTGGGGGTGGGGGGTTGGTGGGGGCTGCTTGGGGATGCGGTAGACGGAGCAGGGGTGGTCGGTTGAGTTGGTCGGGGTGTTGATGGGGGTGGTTGGGTGGGGGGCGGGGGTTGCGACCGGCGGCGGGCGTGCGACCGTGGAGGGTACGGTTGGGTGAGCGTGGGAGGTGAGTTGGGGGGTGTGGGGTCAGGCGGGGTGTGGGGTGCTAGGTATGCGTGGGGTGAGGGGGGGGTATTTGTAAGGTGTCGTGTTTCGAGAGAGGGGGGCTTGTGAGGGGGGTGGTTGAGCGGTTGTAGATGGGTGTGCAGATAGGGGGATGGGGTTGAGGCGGGTGGGTGTGGATTGAGGGATGGATGCGGTGGGTCTGCGGGGGTTGGGTGAGTGGTTGGGGGATGGTGTCGAGGGGTGGGGGTTGTCGTGGGGGGGTGGGTGCGGGTTCGTGGTGGGCGTTTAGTGTTGGGAGGTATAGGGGTTGTGAGTGTTGTGGCCCATTGGGGGTTGGGCGGTGCTAGTGTGGGGGGGAATGGTGTGGGGGTTTTGTTTGGGATGGGGTGATGGAGCGTGTGGTGCGGGTTAGGGAGTGGGGGGCTGGGGGTGTGGTTGGGTGATTAGTAGGGGGCGGGGGGGTAGTGGGGGGGGGTGGTGTTGTGCGGGGTGATGTGGGCGAGGGATAGGGCGGGTGGTGTTGGTGGTGGAACGTGGTGGAGGCTTCGACGGTGCCAGCGGTGAGTGGTGGTTGGTGGGGGGTGTTGGGTGGTGGGTGGGTGGTGCGGTGGGTCGTGGGTGGGTTGTTGTGGGGAAGGGGGGCGGATGTAGGGGTGGGATCCAGATAGGGAGGTAGTGAAGATGTGGCGTGGGCAGGGGAGTGGATGGTGTTAGTCGTGTCGTTGGTGGGGGAGGTCGTGGAGGGGGGGGCGCTGGGAGTGCGGGAGGGGGGGGGATGGTGGTGGGTAAGTGTGGTGGGGTGCGGTCGTGGTGAGGAATCGAGGTTGGAGTTTGGGCCAGGTTGGTGGTGTGTGGGAGTTGGTGTAGCGGGGGGTTGGTGAGGTTGCGCTGTGGGGCAGGTGTTCAGCGGGGGTGTGTGTGGTGTGTTGGTGGTGAGAGGTTGCGGGCGGCAGATCGGGTCCGTGGGTTAGGTGCTTGACGGGTTGCGGTATGAGGGGGGGTGGTGGTCTGGAGGTGTGGCAGGTCGTGAACGCTTTGGGGTTGAGGACTGGGGGGGGTGGAGATGGGGGGCGTATTGGGGCTGGGTAGTGGGGAGGGGGGGTGGGGTCGGTTTTTTTCTGTGCCGGATGGGTTACGACGGGTGGGGGTTGCTCGGGTCTTGGGAGGGGTGAAGTGTGCAGGCTAAGAGTGGTGGGATGGGCGGTTGGTGGGGTGTGGTGGGGAGGGGGGTGGGGGTTGCATTGTGGTGGGTGGGGTGATTGAAGGGTGGGAAGTGTGTAGTGTGAGGGGTGTAGATGATGGGTGGTAGTGAGTCGCGTGGGTGGGTCGAGAGAGGGCTGGTGTATGGGGGTATGCGGCTGGTGGGGAGTCTCGAGGCAGTGAGTGTGGAGGATGGGGGGGAGTCGGATCGTGGGTGGGGCTGTGTTGGTGGTGGTCTGGGGTGGTGGTGGGTGGGTGGGAGGATGGTTCGGGCGGCTCATTTGGAGGGATGGCGGGCGGGGGCTGTCTTTGTGGGGGCGGCCGGGAAGTAGGGTTGTGGCGTGGGTAGGTGTGGTCGTGCGGTGAGGGTCTGGTCGTGGGTGGTGGGCCGTGGTTGGTTAGAGTGATGTGGGGGTTGGGTGGGTGGGTGGCAATTGTGGACGCGGCGGGGGGTTGGGGGAGGTGCGGTGGAGTACGGGGGTGGGGGCTGCGGGGGGATGGGGGGGTGTTAGGGGTGGGTTTGCTCTCTATTGTTATGGGGTTGGTTGTTGGGGTGTGGGTTGTGTGCATTTGTGGGGGTTGGCGGGAATCCGTTGTGAGGGTGGTTTGGTGCTTGATTGCGGGGGGTGCTCAGGGGTGGCGCGTGGGAGGTAAGCCGGTTAGGGCGATGGCGTGCGGGGGTCGGGGTCGGGGGGGAGGATGGCGGGAGGGGTTTGTATGTTTTATGGGTGGGTGTGTGAGTGGTGGGGGGTGGGGGTGGGGGTATGGGGCTCTGCCCGTAGGGAGCTTTGTGAAGGTGATTGGGGGGTGGGTGCTAAGTGGCGATCTGGGTAGCTGTGTGAGGTGATGGGGGGTGGGTTCGGTAGGGAGTTCGTGGTCGGATGTGGCTTGGTGGAGAGGGGGGGGGAAGTTGGAACTGTCGGGGGGGTTGTCGGGATTGTGTAGGGGTGGTAGTTGGGGTATGGGTGGGGGGTTTGTGGGGGGTTTGCTGGGGGGTGGAGGGGTAATTGGGGTATTGGTTGGGGTGTAGGCGGGGGGAAGCAAACCACCCCACAGCTATGGTGAGGGGGTGTGTCTTGGGGTGGAGTCGGAGGTGGTCTGGGCTGCGGGGGGAAGCTGGCTTTGTGGCATGGTAGGAGTGTGGGCGACGTGAAGATTTTGTTGGGTGGGTGATTTTGTGGGAGTGGGTGGAGGGGGGGCGGAGGTGGTGTGGTGGGCGGTCTTAGGAGTGCTTAGTGTGTGTGGGAGCGGGCGGGGCGGGTTAAGGTGTGGTGGAGCGGTGGTACGGTGTGCGTTGTGGTGTTGTGTTGGCGTGGTTAGTGAAGTAGTGTGGGCTTGGGGTTTGTATGGGTGGGATGTCTAGGGGTGGGGAGAGCTTGGGGGGGTGTTGTGCTAGGAGGGGGGGCAGGCTAGGTATGGGGTGGGGGGCGGTGGCGTGGATTGGAAGAGATAGTAGCGGAAGGGGGGTTGCAGGTGGGGGTGGTGTAGGAATTGTCGCAGGGCGTGTGTCGTGGGATTTGATGGGGGTGGTGAAGCGGGATGTTAGTGCGTTTTGTGGGGCTAAGTGGTTTGGCGTGAGGCGGCGGTTCGGGCGGAGTTGTCGCGTGGGGTGGGGGGGGGGGGGGCTGGGGGGACGGAGACAAGGTGTGGAGCGAGGGGCATGGGTGGATGGTGATATGGTTTGGCTTGGCTGGGGGGGGTGTTGGTTTTGAGGCTTGGTGTGGGGCGGGGGGGGAGGGTGAGGGTTTTGGGGGGGTAGGATGGGGGGGTGTGGTTGTGGGTTGGGGCTTTTGGGGGGTGTGCTTGTTGCTTTTTGACAGTGTATTTCTGTGGTGGTGTCGGTGTGTTTTGTGTGTACTCGTGTTCGTGTTTGTGTTCGATGTCATTGTTTGTGTTTTATGTGTGTGTCGTGATTTGTGTTTGGTTTTTTGTGTGTTGTTTGTGGTTATGTGTGATTGTGTGTGTTTGTGGATTTGTGTTTTGTTGTGTTTGTGTGTTTGTTTGTGTGTGTTTGTGGGTATTTGTGGTGGTGTGTTTTGTGTGTGTGTTTTGCGGTTTTGTTGTTGTTGTGTGTGGTTTTTTTTGGTTTGGGTTTTGGTTGTGTGGTTTTTGGTTGTTGTTGTTGTTTTTGTGTTGTTTGTTGATGTGTTGTTGCGTGTGTGTGGTGTTTGGTGTGTGTTGTTTTGTTTTGGTTGTTATTGTTGTTGGTTGTGTTGTTTTGTTTGTGTTTTGGTTTTTGTTTGTTTGTGTATATTGTGTGCTTGTGGGTGTGTTGTGTTGTGTTTTGGTGTTGTTTGTTGTTTGTGTGTGGTTTTTGTGTGTGTGTGATTTGTTGTGTTTGTGTTTTGTGTGTTTGTTGTTGTGTTGTGGTGTGTTTTTGTTGTGTTGTGGTGTTGTGTGTTGTTGTTTGTGTGTGTTGTTGTGGTTTGTGTGTTTTGTGTGTTGGTGTTGTTTGGTGTGTGGTGTTTTTGTTGTTTGTTTGGTGGTGTTTGTTGTGTTTTTTGTGTTGGTGTTTGGTTGTTGGGTGTTTGTTGTTGTTGTTTGTGTTGTTGTGTTTTTTGTGTTTTGTTGTTTGTGGTTGTGTTGTGTTTGTTGTGGGTTGTTGTGTTTTGTGTTGTGTTTGTGTTGTGTGTTTTGTGTTGTTGTGGTTTGTTGTTGTGTGTGTTTTTGTTTGGTTTTGTGTTGTTGTGTGTGTTTTGTGTGTTGTGTTTGTGGTGTGGTTTGTGTGTTGTGTTGTTGTGGTTGTTTGTTTTTGTTGTTGTGTTTTGTGTTGTTTTGTTTTGTGTTTTGTTGTGTGTTTTGGTTGTGTTTGTGTTGTTGGTGTGTTGTTGTTTGTGTGGTTGGGGTGAGTTAGTGGGGTGTTGGATGTGTGGATGGGTTGGTTTTTTTTTTGGGTTTTTGTTTTTTTTGGGGGTGGTTGGTTTGTTTTTGATTGGTGTGTGCGGTTGTTGTTTTTTATTGTGTATTTTTTTTGTTGTGTTTTTTTTGTTTGTGGAGTGGGTTGTGGGTTTTGTTGTCTTATTTGAGTTGTTTGGATTTGGTTTTTTGTTGGTTGTGGTTGGGTTTTGTTGTTTTTAGTGCGTTTTGGTGGTTTTGTGTTTTTTTTTGTTTTTTGAGTTTGTTTTTTTGTTTTTTTTGTGGTGGGTGTGTGTGTTGTTTGTCTTTGGTGTTTGTTTGGGTGTTCTTTTATTTTTGTGTGTGTGTTTTGTTGTTGTTGATCTTGATTATTGTTGTTTTTGTGCTGTGCGTGTTTTTTGTTATGTTGTCTCTTTGTGTGTTTATGTGTTTGGGGGCTGTTTAATTTGATTTGGTTGATTGTTTTTTTTTAGATGAGATAAAATCTAAATTAACCATATTAAATAAAATTTATATATAAAGATATTGATAAATGTAAGTAATATGAAATATTTTAAAATTTATAATAATATATATAAAATTATTATAAAAAACATATATGACATAAATAATAAACTAATAAATTATATTAATTTAATCCATCGATTATAATTTAAATATATAAAAAATAATTTTATATATGATAATAAAATAATGTCCCAAAATTGGTTTTTAAATGGAAAAGCCAAATTCTGGAGAAAGAAGATGGGGAAAGCGGGAAGGGGGGGGGGGGGGGGGGGGGGAAAGGAAGAAATCGAAGCGGGATCATTTTGTATGATATTCTAAGTCTGGAGGGGGGGAGAATTAAGTAATTAAATAAAAAATAAATTAATTAAATTAAATATAATTATAAAAAAAATAAAAATTAAAAAAGAAAATAAAAAAGAAAAAAAAAGGGAAAAAAAAAAGCCACCCCCCCCCCCCGGTATGTCTATGTTTAATTATATTAATATGGCTTTGTTTTTTGAATGTAAATAAATTATAAAATAATATAAAAATAAAAAAAGGCAAATTTTTGAAGTAAAATTAAAAGTAAAAATAAAGTCACTTTTGAGATGCATTGTGGGGGGTGGGGATATTGGTGGGATATGGAGTTTTTGGGGGCCAACGTGCTGCTGTAGCATTATTAATCAGTAAATTAATCATTTTTTATTCTTTGCTAGCTCTTTGCGGGGCCAACGTGAAAAATGTTATATAAAATTATATAAAAAATGAAGTCGCGAGGCAGATTGTAGGCCCCGGGGCCTGGAGTTTGTCACCCCTGTGATGGTACACAGGGAAACGAACTCATTGTTCGGAGTATACGTGTTATATGCTTGACCCTTGTGGTCAAAAATACAAATATATTATAGCTTGGTATGGTTTGATTATATCATACCATAATGACTTTTCACTTGTGTTAGTATAAAAGAAAGTTGATTTTTGTTCCCGTTGTTTTGACGACTTTCCATCCACCTGACCTTTTCTCTTTAGAGAAGATAGAAATAAATCGGCAGCCCGCAAGCACCCTTTAACTAAGCTTCGGACTTCGGATCAACGAGAGGTTTCATTATTTGTTTGGAGTTTCACAATTTAGACACATTGAGCCAGTAACCCTTTAGTGGAGTATTACAAGGAATGCCCCTTCGCAGGCTCCCTACCACCCTACCCCAGGGTCTACAGGCTGCTGTGTATAATGGTCGTGCACCCCCGCAGCTCCAGAGCGTGGGGGGGGCGGGGCCAGTTTTTTAACGGTGTATTGGGATTGTGGAAACTCAATGGGGGGGGGGGGGGGAGGGGGCAGTTCTACGTTTTGATGGGGAAACTCTAAGTGGGGAGGGGGGGTGGGGAAGTTCTACGGGGAAACTTCAAGAGGGGGGGGGGGCGTTCTACGGCGGGCGGGGGGGGGGAATCTCAAAGAGGGGGGGCAGTTCTACGGTGAAACTCAAAGGGGGGAGGGGGGGCGCGGGGGGCATTCATTACGGTTTTGGTTTTGGAAACTCAAAGTGGGGGGGGGGGGGGGGCACAGTTCTATGGTTTTTTGGATTTGAAATCCCCTCTCAACAGAGGGGGGGGGGGGGCCAGTTTATACAGTGATGAAACTCACAGAGGGGGGGGGGGCAGTTCTACGGTGTTCATACTCAAAGGCGGGGGGGGGGGGCTGTTGCTTTGGTAGGGGTGGGAAACCCTCAAGGAGGGGGGGGGGAGGGGGGGGGGGGGAGTTCTTACGGGTGAGTGGGGCTGATTTGCTGGGTTGGTTGGGGGTTGCCGAAATCCCTCAAAGAGGGGGGGGCGGGCAGTTTCTACGGAGAAAACTCAAAGAGGGGGGTGGGCAGTTCTATGTGTGTGTGAGGATGTGGAATTCTAAGAGGGGGGGGGGGCAGTTTCTATGGTGGTGTGTGAAATACTCTAAAGAGGGGGGGGGGCCTAGTTCTACGGCGTATAGACCATAAGGGGGGGGGGGGCAGTTCTATGGTGTATGAAAACCTCAAAGTGGGGGGGGGGGCTGGCTGTTTCATTCCGGTTGATTTGAAACTCAAAGTGGGGGAGGGGGAAGTTCTACGGTGTTGGGGGGAACACTCAAAGGGGGGGGGGGGGGGGCCTGTTCTTAAGGTTGTGGGAAACTCAATGGGGCGGGGGGGGGGGGGAGTTTCTTCGGTTGCATGTAACTCAAAGAGGGGGGGGGGTCCAGGTTTACTCGGCGGGGGAAACTCAAAGAGGGGGGGGGGGGGGCCTGATTCTATGGTGGTAAATCATAGAGGGGGGGGGGGGCCAGTTATATGTGGGTGATGATTGTTAGACTCTATGAGGGGGGGGGGCCCTGATTCTACGGCGGGGGGGGAATATCAAAGTGGGTGGGGGCAAGTGCTATGTGGTTATCCTCAAAGAGGGGGTGGGGGGGCAGTTATACGGTTGAATAGCTAAGGAGGGGGGGGGGGGGGTGGTGTTATATAACCTTATTTTTAAATAATAATCCCCACCCCACCCCCCCCCCCCCCCTCTCCCCCCCCGGGGGGGGTGGGTGGGGGTGGGGGGGGGGGGGGGGGGGGGGGGGGAAACCTCAATGAGGGTGGGGCCTGTTCTAAGGGCGATACCTCAAAGTGGGGGGGGGGCACAGTTTCTTCCGGTGGTAAAACTCAAAGAGGAGTATGGGGGGGGGGGGGCAGTTATACGGCGATACCCATGTTTTGCATGCAGGTCAGGGGGAGGGAGGGTGATGGAGGGTTCAAAGGCTCTGCCGTCGGGTCAGGACGTTTTGTTTGCGGTCCTGGCTTTGGTACCTTTCTGTTTCTCCCCGCCCTTTCTCACCTCCAACCGCCCGGCGAGTGAGGGTTTGAAACGCAAGGGAATTGCTTCCGTACCATCCGTTACGTCACGTGATTTACTGCAGTAGCGGCATCGTAAGCGCAAATTTGTGATTCCATTTATTGCGGAGAGAGCAGAAACCGTCTAAGGACTGACAAACCACTATTCACGTCCAGTGTTTTTGATTGCCCGGTGTAGCGCCAAACCAGATTGGTTGTGGACTGTTCTTGCTGAGGTTTTCTGGCGCTAGAGCGGGCGGCGGTTCGCCCCTATGGGATGGGGAAGTTGTCTCAGAGTAACTGTTGGAAGGAAGGCGTCCTCGTGGGGATTTTGTGGGGTATTGGTGGGTTTTCTGGCTATATGGGCTAACGAAGTTGCCATAAGCTGGGTTCCGCTTTGGAAGGGATGATGTGTGTGTTTTGCCGCAATTCAAGGGGGTGGGGGTGGTGGCCTAAGTCTAGGGGGTTTGGGTGCGGGTGATGGGGGGCTGCGAGAAGTTGGAGAGATGGTACGACGATAGGCGAGCGTGGGGGTGGTCTTTCTTCTGCATCCAAGGTCGCCATAGTTTAGTGAGCTGTGTACGCAAAAAATATTGGCTTTTGGGGCCTCAGCATATATGTACATCCTACGTGTAGCTTTGAATTTAATCAGCTGCATCGGTGCGTAGGTTTGTTTGTTTGGGCTCCGAATCTATAAGAGTCGTTACCGTGGGCTGGGGGAAAGGGCACTGCGATACTTTGTGTTTTCCTTCTCTGCGGGGTTCAATGCAGTTCGGACAGTACTTCGTGCCATCTGCTTCTCCGGTTTGAGTAACTGGATTAACGATTTACACGTTGTGTTCCTAAACAATTGGTGTTAAAAAAAAAAATTACTGTGTGCCGCCCTAAACATAAAAAGACCAGGATACGAACGCTCCGGGTCAAATCGTTTCCCCTCATCGTGTTTTTTTACTATCGGACGACCGACCTCGTCTTCACGGATCGTGTCTGACTGCTCAGTTGGGGCATAGTCGCTCGGGTTTTTCCCCAGTACCGTGGTAATCGCCGGTGAGCATAAAGTACCCTACGACTTGTAAACTGCGGCGTCTGTTACGTTATCCGGTTTAAAGGGGACCGCAGGCACATGTCTTCGTAGGGTTATTTTGTGTTACGTCCTTTCTTGTTCAACTGTTTCCTTCATAACCGATCGGAGGCGTTTAAACTCCTCTGCCGGGAGACAGTTCCATGGGTTTGATTTCTCATATGTTCGAGGGACGCTTGCTTGGTAGGACCTTGTCTTCAGAGTCTACTTCCTTTCAAGTAAGTAAAGCGACGGCAAGAATCCCCTCCTGGGCTTTCGGGGAAAACAAAAGTGTGGATCAGGCGGAGCAGGTGGTGCGTCTTTTGAGGAGGGCCCGCTCCATTAGTGCCCCCCACAGAATTTTCCGTTGGCATATGCATTGTGGGGAATTTTTAAGTTCCGCGGGAGGTGATTAAATAATGTGCAGCCTTCATGTATAGTTCCACCGCTACGAAGAGACGGCGGTCTCGCGTAGGGAATTTAAAAGGTAGCCGGCGTACTGCCTTTCGGACGCGGGCACGACAGATGCCGGTGGATGAGGGGTTATTGTGTGGATCGGGAGCTCCGTCAGAGACTTGTGTTTCAACAGTTGGGAGCAGGGGTTGGGGGGGGTAGGCAGGGGGGGAGGAGGAGTAGGGGTGCCGGGGTGGGGGTTGTAGGAAGGGCGGGAAGGGGTACACGAGGTGATTGTGTCGACGGGGGAAGGGGTGCGGGGTAGGAAGGGAGGGAGGCGGAGTAGGGGGGACGGGGTGGGGTGGGGATGGGGCGAGGGAGGCGGCTCGGGGGGCAGGGGGAGCAAAATCGGGGGGATAGGCGGGGAGGAGGAGGCGGAGAGGGGCGGAAGGGGTATGGGGTGGGGGTAGGAGGGACAGGGAGGCCGAGGCGTCTTGGCCGGGGTGAGGGTAGGACGCCTGAATCTATGCCATGTGTTGCCTTGGCTCCATCTATTTATTCCATTATTTTTTAGGTAATACAAGTTATGTTGGAGACCGGTTGTCATCAGCTGTCGTTGGTCACCGGAACTTCGTTATGCGGTGGATTTTGTATGCCTCTCACTGGCATTGTTTGATACATGAGCATACAGGAGGTTATCATCCTGTGTAACATAGAGACGTTAGCATAAAATATCGAGGAATGTTGGAGGGGATTAAAATTGACCCTAGCAGGATGCGAGTGTTCAACAACAGCCAGTATGTTAGAGTCTAGCGGTTAAAATAGAATGGAGAGAAGAATACAAGTAGCATACACGGAATAATCATCTTGTGAAGTCTACTTTGCGCTCTCTTGGTGATGCATCAGAAGAGACGTCCATTAAGGTTTCATCGCGGATGACGGATTCCTCCACCATCACTAATGTCTGCTCCTCCTCATTTCCTCACTAAACATTTCTAACGCTGCAGTTCGACTCGTGTGCTAATCGGCTCGCCGTGCTAACAGATGCTCGACCATGTTGAAATTACTGGACGACGTTTGCTGCTCCTGGGATGATTTCCCCTCTCTCCCACCTTCTCTCTACCCCCCCCCTCTCTCTCTCTCTACCCCCCCCCCTCAGTGAAACGTTTCTCTGAGTCTCTGGGAGGCGAGTAGCGGATAATCATCGGCCCGACGCTCGCCTCGCGCGCCGCGTTAGCTGTCGTGGAAATTGAGTACGAAGACGCTCCTTAATTGAGCTGATTAGAGGACGAGAGGGGAAACAGATGGAGGGTATATGTCTCGTCAGGAACACTTTCTACGTGATGGAGAGGAGAGGCTTCCTGCTGGTGCCACAGTAACGATGTCATTTAAACATCTCTCACATTGTCAAGGCGTGGCAACAAAAACCAGTCATTTTGTAAAATAATTAACGATTAAGTCTCTCGTTTAAAAATGTATTATTATTATTATTATTATTATTATTTATAAGTCGTTGTCTTGAATCTGGTGAGAAACAGCAGATTGCATTTCTAGAAAATATCGATACAAAAGCAACAGAATAAATGTCGCACTGTCGTAAAAACTAAAGGGTAATTTATTTGATGGATAAAAAAACGATTCGAGCGACAAATTATTATTATACAAGGATGGTGAACATATCTGTAATTCTTTAAGATCTCTCCCTTCATTATTGAGCCTTATTATTTGTCTGTCGTCTGCCTTAAAACGGAATGGATCCAAAACAAACCTGCAACAATAAAACAAATGTAAAATATTTGATCTTGTTGAAAAAAATTAAAATAATATCGTTAAAGACGATAGGACTTGAATCCACATCTCGCTTATTTACGTTCTTTCACAGCCTGCAGGTTGGTCCTCTAAAACGCTTCATTAAGGTGATCTGGCTGCTAATGTGTGTGTGTGTGTGTGTGTGTGTGTGCATGAATTACACTCCTTATCCACACAAAGACGTTCCCTGGTGAGCACTTGTACACAAATAGATGGAGAGGCACATGTGAGCACACACAGACACCGATAAGGAAGTGTTTACAGCTGCGTGCAGGGACCCCCCCCCTCAACACACACACACACACACACACACACACACACACACACACACACACACACACACACACACACACACACACACACACACACACACACACACACACACACACACACACACACACACACACACACACACACACACACACACACACACACACAACACACACACACACACACACACACACACACACACACACACACACACACACACACACACACACCTCCTGCTTGAAGAAAAGGCTCCATCATGAATTTGACTTGCTCAGACGCACGTAAACAAGACAATTGCATACCCATAATGCACCTGGCTGGAGGCCTGATGCTGCTGTCTCAACACAAGATTGACTTTCTGTGTGTGTGTGTGTGTGTGTGTGTGTACAGAGGGCCTTAATGTTGTCTTAGTATCAGGGAATGAGGATGAAAGCAGCATTATTTGCACGATGGGTTCGTATAACATTTGATCATTTGTCCTAAAATACGTCAGACCAGTATTAACATTTTATTTTTGCTAAAATCATATTTTTGGCGCAGAGAAGCCAAATGGCATGTGTGGGAATGTTACGTTGATCGGAGTGTGCACGGCGTAACAATACACACACGCTAGTGTAAATCTGTTGGATTAGTTGTGTCAACAGCGCGGCGGCGGGAATGTTGTCGTTTGTGGACATTTAGGACGAGAAGAGAATAAAGACTTTAAAGATGTCTTTGTTTACAGCCCAGAATATACAGGCTGGCAATTACGATTCAACACATCGGGTGTGTGTGTGTGTGTGTGTGTCACGTTGAAAGGCTGAGAGGCCCAGCGTCGGCTCCTCCTCGGTGCATGACTGGCTGCTGCTGAGCTCCATTAGACTTTACCACACACACACACACACACACACACACACACACACACACACACACACACACACACACCACACACACACACACACACACACACACACACACACACCACACACACACACACACACACACACACACACACACACACACACACACACACACACACACACACACACACACACACACACACACACACACACACACACACACCACACACACACACACACACACACACACACACACACACACACACCTCAGGAGGCGGCGGGGTGGCAGAAATCCATCGCGCTTCGTGCTGCTAATGCGTCCGAGGCTCTGAGCCGCCATGTGCGCGGCGGAGAGACGGGGCATGTTTGGAAATATTTTTATAAATCTGAATCCTGGAGAGAGGTGGTTTTGTGAGGAAGAGGGACGGTGTGGGATGGACGATGGGTGTGTGTGTGTGTGTGTGTGTGTGTGTGTGTGTGCAGAAGGCTCCCATGGCTCCTAAGTGATAAACAGGTCAACAGAAGCGGTGTGTGTTTTCAGCTCACAGCGACCCGCTGCCGCGGCACAACGAAAGCTCTGAGAGAACACACACCTCGCTGTGTGTGAGCAGTATGTGTGTGGTGTGTGTGTGTGTGTGGAGGTCTCTATCAGCAAGGTGGGCTTTCTAGACAGGCAGCCGCTGCGTATGAAAATATCTGACGCAGTAAAACGTTATCGTCAACATGTCCTCCGCATGTGTTTTAAATAGTACAAAATACTCCATTCTGATTGGTCCATTTTAACATTACAGAGACTGCTAATTTCTGCTAACAGATCGTTGCTAAGGATAAAAGACTGTTGCTATGGAGGATCAAGTGTCGATGTGCAATCCAATCAATCCACAGAAAGAAGTCCGGGCAATTTTACTATCCGCTCTGGATTAGCTTCCTGCTTCAGAAAACACCGTGGAATAGTTTTTGAAAATCATTTTTATATTCGTGGAGAGCATGACACTCGTAATGGCCGCCTCGCTGCAAAGGATCCCGTGTTCTTCCTTTGCCCGTGCCACGCCCTTTCGCTCAGTCTCCAGTAGATCAGCCTTTCCTTTTATCCTGCTTAAAGCTAACTCCCGAGATGCTTTAACTGGAGACAACATCAATTCCAACTCACACTCCGGGTTAGGAGAAGTGCGTTCGGTGTTTAGCTGCAGCAGGTACATGTGAAGCTGATATTTAATCGAGTCATTATTCACACAAACGCTACCCGTCAAGAAAACAGAAACATTGACGTCTTGTTTGTCACGCGCTCGTAGCGGCTATTCAACTCACTGCTGATTCGAAGGTTTACTGCAAACGTTGGTCTGTCCATCGGGCGCACTGTCGCCATGACAGCATTTACCGGCTTCAGTGCGAGATACAGCACAACGCTACGAGTACCAGCAGTGTATCTATCTCTCTGGCAATACGCCTCACCTTCTTGGCAACAGCTGGATTGTTTTTGAAGTGGTGGAGAGACGATGCTCAGTTTGACCCACTGCTGCCAAAGCATGTCTCTCCGTCCCAGCAACACCAGTACCAAGCGAGAGAGTTGTTTCCACAGCAGGGGGTTTTGCAAACGCCCAAACATCCCAGCTTCTACCTGGACGTGTGGACGTGCTCACATTCCTGAGAGATAACCTTGATGACGCTGAGTGAGTGAGTTCGAGTTGAGTTCCTTGAAAAACTAAAGTGAAACTTGATTTATTCGATTGTAGGGTCTGATTATTATATTGTTGACACTTTAAAATACTACTATCCAACTAAAATGCCGTACAAATCAGATTTATTATTTCATATAAAAATATTTATTATTATATATATATAATATAATATAATATATATATTATATTATTATAATATATTTCTTATTGGACTTTTTATCGCGATATTATCGTACCGTGAGTTTTTGGTATCGTTACATCCCTAGAATACATTGTAACCGTTTGTGTGTCCTGACGTTCTGATTGGTTGTTAGCCTGTGGTTACACCAATCAAGAGATTTTAACGTTTTGTTCTACTGCATTAAATACGTCAGCATCATTAAAATGCTTTCGATACACTTGATGTGTTGCTTCAAGTTAGATTTCTCGCATCATTTGACTTCTTTTAGTGATATTATCTCAGGTATAAACATCGTAAGTACAACGTTATTATAACCGATAGAAAGACCTAGGTTGCGGTAAACCGGCTGTGTTTTACACTCACCTCGAACACCTTCTCGGTGTACAGCTCGTCGTTGACGCGGTCCCGCAGGATGTCCTGGTTCTGCCGGATGAAGGTGATGTAGGTGTCGGCCAGGTCCATGCCTGGTTTCTGCAGGAGAGAGGACACACACACACCTGAAGAAGAACTGCAGGGAGGAGGAGGCAGGACACGAAGAACGATGTCAAACTACATGCAGTGCGTTCAGCCTGGTGGTGGAAAGGATCATGCCCGGCGTTCATCGTGCAAAGCTTCGTCCATGCTGAGCACCAATGATATCACACCACGGGAGACGGCGATGATGGAACAAACCCCTGATGATAACGCCATTGGGAGAAACACAAGACAACACAACGAGAGTCCTGCGATAACTTCAGCTAGCTTCTATAACTCGACGCCGTGTCATTGACGGTTTCCTACGTCAAGAGACGGATATCTTAAAAATAAAAAATCCATCATAAAAGACATGCCAGACAAAACTACGGAAACTTGGTGATAAGGTTAGGCTGTTAAAGAAAGTGACCATAACTGGTTGAATGTGACTGAATGAAAGCAGCACCTTAGAGCCTCACTTTATAGCCAGTCGAAGAATATGTTTCCTCAGTTGACACGCGCAGAAAGCAAATATTTCAATGTCAATGAAACAACTCGGTATTTATCAAACGCTGAAGAACGAGACGTGACGGTCTCATTGCGTCTCTACTGATCTGCGATAACAATCACGAGGCCATTTTATCACGATAATCGGAGTAAAACTCAAACGTTGGCCTCTGAACTCTGGAGAAGGGGAAGTATCAGGTGGAAATGGAACTACCGTACTTGCCGGACTATCAAGCGCACCAGCATATGAGCCGCAGCAGCTACATTGTCCGTCTGTCTCGCTCTCGTTCTGTCTCTCGGTTCCATTTTCACTTTGGCGCGCTACCTGTCTCACTCTTATCCGGCCTCCAGCTTTTCCTGCTGGAGCCCGCCGCTTAAAGGTGGCGGGCGCGGACCGGTTCTAGAGCCCATAGCGTTAAAGGTGGTTAATTCTACCTGTAAGATCCATAGATTTAGGAGGTCCCCTAGTGGCCGTTAGCTGTACACAGAAAATGGGGGAAAAAAGTCGCGGCTTATAGTTTGAAAAGTACGGTACTCAAGTACTGTTCTTAGGTACATGTACTTCGCCCACTGGTTTTCATTAAGCTCTGGTAAACTGTGAACACACAACAAATGTTCAGCATCTCCCGCCGAGTGCCTGGTGAAAAGAAGAAGAACGTAAAACCACTTCCTCCGCGTTCGGAGCATCAAGAAGCTTCTGAAGTGTGTGTGTGTGTGTGTGTGTGTGTGGCTGGGAGAGGCAGCCGTGTGTGAACCTGCTCATTCACACTCCCTGTTGTCAGGGGAGATTACAACTGTAATGCTTATTGTAATTGCTTTGACATCTTTCACACCCGTTTTCTCTGAGCCGGCGTGCGTCCTTCCCCCCGGGGGGGCTGTTGTTCGGCTGTCAGATCCCCCGTGGAAAACACAAGGAAATGGAGCCTCGAAGAAAAACCCAGAACCCTTTTGGCTTCACTTAGAAAGAGGCAGGTTGGAGGCCGATTATGAATTTGGGTTTGTAACCTTTCGCTCGTCAGAGACAACACGAAAGAAACTCGCACTGTCGCATGCTAATGCTGGAGAGAAGAGCTGGAGCTTTAGTGCCTTCGCTTTGGGTTGACGAGCAGAGGCGGCGGAGGGAACAGGAGGTTTACAGGCGATTCCCCGCACATCACATCGGGTACAGCGAGGGACTATCACACACATGTTTGTTCTTGGTGCAAATAAAAAGCATCAAATGCACTTTGCCTGCTTCAAATACATGTCGTCTCCATGCACCAAGACTCCTTCAATGAAGAGCTGCAACCGTTAGGCGACCGACGGAAACTTTCATGAAAACTATATTGATGAACCTTCAAGACTTCAGACCGTTTCCTTGAAAGGAATTTCTCAAGTAAACACGTATTCAATATCGAGCTGCAACCATTGGTCGACTGTCGGTGCAATCCTCAACAACATTTTATAATTTCGTCATATAATAAAATGCTGTCTCAGTTTTGAAAATAAGGGGATTTCCTGCTTTTTCAGTTTTATATAATATTAAAGTAAATTCGACTGAGAAAACGGAACATTTAAAGACATTGATGTTTAAGGATCTGGTTTGGACATTTTCTCACTTTTTATAGACCAACCGATTCCTTTTATAAATAATCTGCAATGAAACCAATTGCTCGTTGCAGCCGTACACCAATGTTATGATTTCCGTTAAAGGCCTGGAACAGCAAGCGACAGGCTGAGAGCAGTCAGAGACGCTCAGCTGTGATTCAGACAGACAAGGAACCCTGCAGATACCAGAGGTTAAAGTGGGGTCACGTGGCTGCGAGGGCATCTGGAGTCTGAGGGTGTGTGTGTGGAAAGAGTGTGAGTGTATTGTTCGACCAGAGAGAGGAGGGGGAGGCTCTGTGATTGGCAGGCCTGTCAGAATCCCCATAAAGCCCGGTGGACCTGAAGCCTGTGTGTTTCAGGGCTCGTCAGGAAGCCTCTGATCGGATGCAGCAGACGCGTCCAGGTCCCGTCCACGTTTCTGGGGGTTTCTATCCACAACTAGCGATTCCTCCACATCAACTTTTCCATGCACACTTGAGACCCGAGAGGAGTGACAGTGGTTTGTTGACGATTCTAATCTTCAGTATCGGTAGATAAACCGAGCCGTTATCTTGTTGCTCATTAAAGTCCGATTTATACTTTCAATGTCCGTGCGTCTGCGATGGTCCGTTTAGAATCCTTCTGATGGGCATGACTTCATCAGCCATGCCCATCAGTGACTAATCAAGAACTGTTCCCTTAGCAGAACTGCTGACAGAAGAAATTTAACAAACGTATTTATTCAAGAACAGTTGTGTAAGCAGATTTGCCGATACTGCTGTTACCAGCATGAATATAACGGGTCTTTAAAGGAATGATGTGCCATTGAACTCCTGACAAACAACATATTGCGGAGGGTGGATCGGTGGGCATTCGTGGAATGACGTACCGAGTGTCTCAATTGTAGTAGGAATTACTGAGTACTGACATTAGACTCTTTGACTCTACAACCTTTCCAATACTCGTGAGTCCTGAGCTTTGTTCCACTGCTGATTCAGGAATCTCCTTGACCCAAAGAAAATAATTATCCTTCACAACCTTTTTCCACCGGTGGATTCTTGAACTGCTAACCATATGACCTTTTGGCAACAAACAAGCCTTAACCCTAAGTTTCCAATGTCGCGGAAACCTAAATAACTAAAGATCGCCTTTTGATTTATCAGATTTTCCCGCCAGCATTCCCAACCAGATTCAACCGATACCCAGGTGGTGGATAGTGGACATACAGCCGTAGATATGAGAGTAGAAATGCAGTCTTCTTTGGCCTCATATGTTCTGGCACCAGGTCAACGAATGAACTATCCCTGGACCAATCGAGGTGCTTGCAAAGCACAGTCCATGACATGCACAGACTTGCCAAGCCAATGGAATTAGAAAGTTGTCATCAATCTGCCAACTCTAGACATGACTTTGCAGCGGATTAAGATAAGCAGGAAGACTCCTGTCCAAGACTATACTACAGATAATAGCTGATTAGCAATTCTAACACTGGCAGACGGGGAAATTAGAATTCGTTATTATAGTTCAATAAGGAAAACAGTGAAAGTTAGCTTTATTAAGCAAGATGCTAAACTGGTCGTAACGGGTTTGCCATCGGTTGCTGTGAAAGCAAGTTTGAGGCCGAAGTACGGAAAGGATCAGCCGAGGAATAACCAAACCTTCATTTATTTTACAGGCCTTCTTGGCAAAGAGGATGGATGTCATGTTTCTAAACCGGGCGTGTTTCAGGTGAGACAAAACATTGACTTGTCAACGGAAGGAAATCAAACTTGAACTCTACGACCCTCTGACATCTAAATGCTGCTTTATGAGATGATATTTTAAACAACATTGTGTTTCCTACTTTTTACCAGATTTGGTTTGGAGGGAATTGATTAGCCTGCACATCGCTGACCTCGACCCCCCCACCACTCTCAACAAGTGCAGGAGGAAGGAGGACGGGAGATCAACTTTTAAAAACGTATCCGCACAAGTGTGAACAGGGTCAAAGCAGGGGAGAAATCTGTAGTGCAACATTCCTGATTGTGTGTGTGTGTGTGTGTGTGTGTGTGTGTGTGTGTGTGTCACTGGCAACATATTACTGCCCTTGTTGTCACTGGAGACATCAATTTCCCCTTAAGGCTTAGTCTCAATCATTTACCTCTCCTTTCTCTCGCTCAGACGAGGTGACAAAGCGGCGTGACAGATCGGAGACGCCGGCACAGTTCCAGCCACTGAGATTAAGACTTTAACACGAAGAGGAAAGAGAAAAAAACAAAAGATACGAGCGGCTCGGAGCTCTTGTCACGCTCTGCCCTCTCTTTCTGTTCGGTCTTCCGCACTGTAGCCAAAACACCAGTAATCCCCTCCGCCACGGGATAATGGCCACCTGGATGCCCGTCAACATTTGACAACAACGAAGGAAGAAAACAAAATAGAGAGTGTAAAATGAAGACGTGTTCGGATGCAGACGGGGAGGGGCCCGTTGATAATGAGCGGTTTGCGGGTGAGGAGGGGGAGGCAGAGAAGTGCCAGGTAATCACACACTGTTACCGGCCTCCTTTCCTGCCCTGGATTCCTTTCTGCGCGTGTGCACGTATGAGTGCTGGCACGGCACGGCAACAAGTCCCGATATTATCCAAAATAACCCGGGAACAATGTTTATGATGCCGGTTGGATTAGCTGTGACTAATACTAGATTTCTCTCACAGTAAATATCCATCAGCAGTAATATTTACAACAAACAGCCTTAAAAAACCGGCTGATAAATATTGAATATGTGATTATTAATGAAGAGCGACAGAACATATTTGAACAAGAAGAACCAGATCCTTTTTGGGGTATTTTTGACGATTAAGCAATAATGAAAATATACACTTGCTGGTTTTCTGTTCATCCTTTATGGGTGACTTTGACATTCATTAAAATAAATTGCTAAAAGATTCTGAACACAAGATATATATTTTTTTTCAAAACAAATATTCTTTAAGCTTTTGTTTGCAAATATGTCCCAAAGTGTATATGTCACACGTTAAAGGGTTTTAGGTTAACCTTTTGGACTTCGGTCAAATGTATTTCTTGGAAAGGTGAACAATTTAATTTCAACGGTGTTCAAAATGTGATTTTAATTGTTTTCACACCTCACACGTGATTCCGTCTGATATTATGGCCGACTCGATAACCCCAAATGTCACCAAGTGCTCCGGCCCCAGCTGTTTAAGTCACGCTTTAGTGTCCCCTGATATCGCGTTTGGTTTCCGGTGCACTTCTAGTAAACACGTTTCTTAAACGTGTTTTGGCACAATTGTATTTTTATATTTGCATCGTTTCTGAAGCTGCAGTGTGTTTCCGTTGATGGCAATGTTTTGGGCCGGTGTAGCGCGTTCGCTTTACCGTAGGAAACATTAATACAATCACATTTAAACAACTGGTCAATTTACACCAAATTAAAACAATTGTAAAACCTGTGAGTTGTAACCAAGGCTCAGCTTACCCACTGAACTATTTCATCATTATGAATGTCCTTTTTGTGGTGGAATAAATAAAAAATTAGCGTTGAAAAAAATCCGTAAATCACTCGTATTGTAAGTGAAATATAAAACGCATAAATACATCAGTTGCATTTGATCGATAAATTAAAAAACAGGTATTTCCCTCATTAAATACAGAGAAATAAAAGTCTCTACATTGAAAACCCTTGGGGGGGCAAAGCTTCCTGTTTTTGTGAAAAGCTGTTGGGGGCGGAGCCAACCTCAGAAGCCCCGCCCACCTGCTCACCACCTCACCTGGGATTAAAAGAGGATTACCCGCGTCAGGTTCCCTCCACACAAAAGACCAAAAAGGCCAAGGTAGCGGTTACGTTATAATTTCAGGGGAGAAGGGAAGTCTGGACGGGAACCAGAGAGCATGATGGGATATGTGGGCGGGGCCGAGGATTAAGGAGGTGAGATGTTGTTGTCAGCTGTTCCGTGACTCAGAGTTTCTCACATCTGAGTTTCAGCCCCGTTTTTTTAGCAAAGGCAACTTCAGATAAAGTGAATACATCATCCTAAATCACTCTATCATGTCCTCCATGCTAACGGAGCTTTTCACGAGGACGGAGATCTCTGAAGGGCATCAAACGTTCTTCTGATAGCACGAATATCGACTTCTGTTACATCTAATTTAGAGCTCTCAAAATAGTCTTCAGAAACATTTCATTTACAGCCAAACCGCTCGGAGCAAGGAAATGTGTTCCCTTTCCTCCTTCTCCTTCTTGTAGTCACATCGCTTTTGGATCGAAGCCTGAGAGGTTTGAATATCTTTAGTCCCAGTGGACGCTTTTAAAAACGGCCAGCATTCATAAAAGCGAACAATGGGAGAAGTAAGAATCTCGGAGGAATTGTTAATCGCTGCTTTAGGAAATGAGCGGTCACCATGATCTAATTGTGGAGATAACCCACTCTCTCCTTCACACCCTGAACGCCTCGTCACCTCCACACTTTAACTCCTCTGATCTCTGCCCATTCGCCGCCGCTCATTAAACGCTTTGCCGCCCACAAAGCGACACTTCAGCAAAACACATCTCCAAGGACGAGAGTGCAATTAATTAAGACTTGTTGTGTGATCTTTGGCTCGCAGTAAAAACCCTCTTTCTCTTCCACACACGTGAAACACGGCACGATGAGCGAATGCAAAGAAAGGCGCTTTGCATTTCTCTCCGCTCGGTTCTTCCACTGAAAGCGCACGGAAACAGTGATATGGGGATAAAAGGATGGACGGGGTGAAGAATAAAACAGCGGGACTCACGGGGACCTCCACATACTTGGCAGCTGCTTTCACCTTTCAGAGGGGAGGGAGACACTGGGTTCAGCGGAGATCTGGTTTCCAGCGAACAACAGGTTTCCTCAGAGTCGGAGAGAGAAAGCGCGCTCTGTTGGCGGGACAGAAAGGTACTCACTGTGAAAGAGAGGATGGAGGAGAAGAATGTGCCTTCGTCGTATCTGGAGAGTTTGGAGAGGACGCCGTCTAAAACAGCGGCGAACTGCAGAGGGGGGGGGGCAGACACAACAGCCGTTAATGCTCTTACTCTGCCGGCACCGGGACGCGTTCCGACCGGATCTACCGTTACTGAGATTTGAGAAACTGAAACAAAGCACTCAGAATTATTTGAGAATTTCTCTTAGAGTTTATATCGTTTTTTTCGTGCAACAAAGCATCCTTCAGTTTAAGGTTTAAGATGCAGCAAAGAGAATACACGTTTTATTGGAAAATGTTATTTCTATAATGAACGACAAATCCAATTTAATAAACCTATTATTATAATATTAATAATATACTGATAATAATAAGACAAATAGAAAATGAACAAATGGATACATGTGATTTAATATCAGAATAAAAAGTGACCAACATTATAATTTAATTATTAATTATATATATTATATTGATTATAATACAAATTATGAAATAAAGCATTCCTAAGAGTGAGCAGATAGAATATGAATAGAATACATGTGTCTAATAACATGTTCATCACAAGCAAAAAACGAACGGAAAAATGAAATCAGAATAGAAAGTGTTAAATCCATCGCCTTTTCTGTGAGGCTTTAAAAAAAGAAGTGGAAATATAAAACGTGTCTCAAAAGAATAGAATAATAACTAATGAACAAAAAGAAGTGCACGTGTGACCCCACCCGCCCGCCCGGTGTAAACAGCTCGAGAGGATTTGATTGGAAAGAAATGTACCTTTGTGACCAGGGAGGAAAGCATGTCTTTGAACGCCTCGTCGATCAGAACATCGATTTTGGAGTGGTATTGTTGCTTGGGGGGAGGAGGGGGGGAGAGGGAGGGGGGGGGAGACAAAAAGCAATATTTTATTATTTCTAGAAAGACACACAAAACGTCAAAGTGACTCCTCGCCTCCTGAGACAGAAGTACAGCTTTGTCTGTTCTGTAAGAGACAGAAAGGAGAAACCTACAATGAACATCAAGTCTTCACACACACACACACACACACCTCCCGTGACAAACCTCCCCATCCGTGCCCCTCCGCTGAGTTAAGCAGCTAATAGGACCATTCAGCGTCTGAATGGCATTCCCGTCCGCGCTGGAAAAAGCGAAGGAATCTGAAGGATACTTTTTGTGCGTCTCCCTACAATTAGAGCAGCCTTGTATTGCTCTAAAGCACCGGTCCAGCTGCGAGGACCAAAGGCTCACACAAGATTCAATTAATCCGCCATTTCATGTCTCGTTTGGCCCCCCCTGAAAACATATTCATGGCACCTTTTCCTTGAAGGATAAAAAATAAAAAGGCTGGGGCTGCGGGCTGAATGGCGGCAGCAGCAGGGGAGTTCATCTCCGGGCGACAATGCCCTTTCACTGGCCGTCTAAAGAACACCCAAATTAAAAATTTCAATCAACAAAGCGAACAGATCGCTGACAAATTGCGGGTCCTGTGAGGTCAGAGCCGACAGCCCTCATTTCGCCCCCCCCCTCTCCGCAAGTCCGCAAAATGGCTTTCAGCGCGCCCATCTTCCTGCTTTTCTTCCCCGTAAGACCGCAGAGAAACAGTTTGGTCTTTGCCGCTTCTCCTTCAGCTCTGAGATGTTTTAGATTCTGCAACCGGGTCACACACACGCCGTCGCTATTCAAATCACCTCAGCGACAAAAAGACAGCACACTCATTAGCATGTTCGCTGATTACCGCAGTGCATACAAGCAGAACTCATGAATCCAGGAGTGTAGCGTCCGTATTGAACTGTCGAGAGCAGGCGGTTCAGTCCCGCCCGTTGAGCTGGAACAATCTGGAAGCATTCTGAGTCAAAGCAAGAGGTGTGACCGAGCAGCGCCGGCAGGATTCGCTGCAGATGGACGCTCCATCGCAGAAAGACTGGCCGCACTAGAGGTCTGCCGTGACGTCTCTGAGAGCCTTCAGACCGCCAGGGGTCAGAGGTCAGGAGGCCTCATTCACAACACCTACCGCCAAGTGAGCACGAGCTGCATCCACTGAACCGCATTCAGGAGAATCAAGTGATGTTTAAAGAGCAGAGAAAGAAACCTGCTGGATTCAGACGGCTCGCCGAAGGCTGCATGCTTTCATGATCGTCTGGTTGCATTTAACGAGATAAACCAGCATCAAGGTCTTATAGATATTAAAGTCATTACAACCACTTTTGTACAAGTGGGATTTCAGGCACACGTCAATCACATCGATTCGTTAGAACAACAGAACAACAGCAACATAAGAACAAGAGTCAAATGTAACAGAGGTTTAAAGAGCACATATAATGCACGTGTGTATATTGTGCTTATTATTTGAAGGGTATTCCAACACCAACGGCCTGAGTAAAATACATTTTCTTCCTCGTCTCACTTCGCACATATGGCACTTTAAATCCGGGCCAATTATTTGATCGAAGCTTGCAAGCATTCTGTACAACAACATATGTGCATTCAAATGCAGCCGCGCTGCTTCCTCCCCGTATAGAAGTGAAACCATATGTCAGACTGTATAATGTGCAGAAAGGAGACCTGTAGCCTCTCAGACTAGATCAGCAATGCCTACGTTTGGAAGTGGCTTATAAGTGTTCCAGTTATAACGCTGTAAAGTATTAAGGACATATCGGTTTATGTAGAACCTCAAATATACACTTAAAGTGGACCTATCACGCTATATTGGAAACATATATTGTAGGGTCATACCTATACAAAACATGTCTGTGAAGTTTTTTTTTCAAAATACCAAACAGATCCCCCGTTGTAGCCACGCCTCATTCTGCTCACACCCCTCCTTTGAAGCCCTGTTAGAGAAACGCAGATTCTGGGTCCTTAGCTTGAAAAATAAATAAAAGGAGGCGGAGCTAATGCCTGATCAGAATTCTACCGGAGATAAAGTTAAATTCTGCTGTGATAAAACGCCATCCTGTTCTAAACCACATCAAGGATTATCTCTGAAACAGCGTGGAGCTCAAATGAGATTTGGGAGGAAAAGAGAGAGGGTTTTATTTTCTGACGCTGCGTGAGTTCCCCGACGCACCGGGGGACACATGTTGATGTATAACAGACATCACAAAGTGCATTTTGCATGATAGGTCCCCTTTAAGTTAGCGCTATAATAACCAACCATGGTTTCAAAGTGTTTCTAATGAGGCAAGGAACTTTAAGACATGCCAAATGCTATACATATGAACAAGGGTAAGAAACGATCCTCCGTCACACAGAAAAAGGTGAGGGTTAACAATCCCTGCTCTGCTTCCTCTGTGCTAACAGTGAACCAAGAAGTGTTGAAACACCCAGAAGAAGGAAAGAGACGACAACGAAGCTCCCATGATTTAAATGTAGATGACGTGGAACTGCTTCAGGTGAAAATGTTTCCCCGAGATATAAACTTTTTAGAAGACAAAGCTCGATGTCTGCTCATTGTTTAGAGAGATTTCTCGTTCTTTAAGTCTGAGAAGTTTCCTTAAGCTTCTACGTATAACACATTAAGGTCCTGACACACCAATCTGACACCAAAGAACACGTCCCGACGGACCCAGGTGTCGCACTGGAACACACCGCAAAGACTTCAGCCGACGGCCAAGAAGCACGTACGAACCGCGCATGCGTGAGTGGCAATAACTCTCCTCACCAGCAGGTGGCGGGTAGCGTGTATTCGTCATTCAAAAGAGGCAACAACCGGACGACAGACTGCGTGATAACCGAGAGAAGAAGAACAGACTGCGTGATATATACAAACAACAAATAGCGTGTGCGTTCCATGTTCCCTCTACAGCGAGCAGCTCACGGGGCTTTCCCGAACCTGAGTCGAGAGCTGGAGTTCAATGGAATCTCACATTTGCCTTCTTAATCGTTTGTTTGGGTCCCTCACTTCCGTTTTGCTTCTTTCTTCTCATGCACTGATTCGCTAGCTGAACAGCCAATCAGAGGGATTTCTTTTACCGACAGCCTCCAGATTCAACATGTCGAATCGGCGGCGGAAGGTGTCGGCACGACCGCAAAGACACGACGGGGCGGGACACACCAATCTGAGTAGGGCGACAGGACGCTCATCGACGGCCAGACATCTACCGACGCCGAAAATGGGCTGGGTGTGTCAGGACCTTTTAATTGTAGGGTTCCCTGTATGCAGAGGATATGACGCTTTACTGCCGTCTCCCACTACGTCTTGCAGGGGAAAATACTGCATGTTTTTACATTTGTTGTCTTTATTATCTACATCTGATTAACTAGTTAATCAAGATATTCAGGTGTGGAAAAGTATGGAAACACGTAGAAATCTCTCCAGGACCACCAGCTGACCCACTGCCTTTGCAAAGTCTCCATTTTGAGATTAGCCTTTGTTATAATCAGTTTGATGAGTTGGGATGTGTTTAGTGACATGTGTTAAGGTGGAGAAGTGGGACAGGAAAGACATGTTTTGAGGTGATGGACGGACTTACCCATTGTTTGTCAATCTGGGATTCAAACAATGACGAGGATGGACGTGAGGGACGGGGAGGAGATGAGACGAGGAAAGAAAGAGGAACACCGTTATTTAATGACACATCAGGGACGTTTAAAAACATCTCAACTTTTAATTAGAGAACTATGAGATGGAGTTACAACTCCTTCCATTTCCATCATAGTTTTAACCTTTAAATACAAAATTCAAGACCCATTTTAATATCACATTGAACAAGAATGAGTAATTGTCAGATTTGAGTTATACAATCGATCATAAGTGAGACAGAAAGCAGACGAGCAGAAAGCAGACGAGCAGAAAGCAGACGAGCAGAAAGCAGACGGGCAGAAAGCAGACGAGCAGAAAGCAGACGGGCAGAAAGCAGACGAGCAGAAAGCAGACGGGCAGAAAGCAGACGGGCACAAAGCAGACGGGCACAAAGCAGACGAGCAGAAAGCAGACGGGCAGAAAGCAGACGGGCAGAAAGCAGACGGGCAGAAAGCAGACGGGCAGAAAGCAGACGGGCAGAAAGCAGACGGGCAGAAAGCAGACGTGCAGAAAGCAGACGGGCAGAAAGCAGACGGGCAGAAAGCAGACGGGCAGAAAGCAGACGTGCAGAAAGCAGACGGGCAGAAAGCAGACGAGCAGAAAGCAGACGGGCAGAAAGCAGACGGGCAGAAAGCAGACGGGCAGAAAGCAGACGAGCAGAAAGCAGACGGGCAGAAAGCAGACGGGCAGAAAGCAGACGAGCAGAAAGCAGACGGGCAGAAAGCAGACGGGCAGAAAGCAGACGTGCAGAAAGCAGACGAGCAGAAAGCAGACGGGCAGAAAGCAGACGGGTTGTAAAAGCTTTTTTTGCCTTTTGAGAACTCCTGAAAACATTTCATCCTCAAGGTTATTCACTCAGAGTTCAGACTGACGAACTGAATAAAACATTTACGGCAACAACAAAGTCAAACGGAGGCGTGTTGTGTTTGGAAACTCAGAGGAACTTCGTGAAATCAGTTTATACTCAACACAATGTGTCCCTTACAAAACGCTCAGTTTCTTGATTCTGGATTCTAAATATTTACTTTCGTTACTTAGTTCTTTACCATCACTCAATTATTCAATGTAAATGTCTGATCTCTTTAAAGAGTCCTCTCCTGCTGATGTTCAGGTGTATATCAGTATGTAGTGTCTCTACTTTAAAGAGTTCTCTCCTGCTGATGTTCAGGTGTATATCAGTATGTAGTGTCTCTACTTTAAAGAGTCCTCTCCTGCTGATGTTCAGGTGTATATCAGTATGTAGTGTCTCTACTTTAAAGAGTCCTCTCCTGCTGATGTTCAGGTGTATATCAGTATGTAGTGTCTCTACTTTAAAGAGTCCTCTTCTGCTGATGTTCAGGTGTATATCAGTATGTAGTGTCTCTACTTTAAAGAGTCCTCTCCTGCTGATGTTCAGGTGTATATCAGTATGTAGTGTCTCCACTTTAAAGAGTCCCCTCCTGCTGATGTTCAGGTGTATATCAGGTCTCTACTTTAAAGAGTCCTCTCCTGCTGATGTTCAGGTGTATATCAGTATCTAGTGTCTCTACTTTAAAGAGTCCTCTCCTGCTGATGTTCAGGTGTATATCAGTATGTAGTGTCTCTACTTTAAAGAGTCCTCTCCTGCTGATATTCAGGTGTATATCAGTATGTAGTGTCTCTACTTTAAAGAGTCCTCTCCTGCTGATGTTCAGGTGCATATCAGTATGTCGTGTCTCTACTTTAAAGAGTCCTCTCCTGCTGATGTTCAGGTGTATATCAGTATGTAGTGTCTCTACTTTAAAGAGTTCTCTCCTGCTGATGTTCAGGTGTATATCAGTATGTAGCGTCTCTACTTTAAAGAGTCCTCTCCTGCTGATGTTTAGGTGTATATCAGTATGTAGCATCTCTACTTTAAAGAGTCCTCTCCTGCTGATGTTCAGGTGTATATCAGTATGTAGTGTCTCTACTTTAAAGAGTCCTCTCCTGTTGATGTTCAGGTGTATATCAGTATGTAGTGTCTCTACTTTAAAGAGTCCTCTCCTGCTGATGTTCAGGTGTATATCAGTATGTAGTGTCTCTACTTTAAAGAGTCCTCTCCTGCTGATGTTCAGGTGTATATCAGTATGTAGTGTCTCTACTTTAAAGAGTCCTCTCCTGCTGATGTTCAAGTGTATATCAGTATGTAGTGTCTCTACTTTAAAGAGTCCTCTCCTGCTGATGTTCAGGTGTATATCAGTATGTAGTGTCTCTACTTTAAAGAGTCCTCTCCTGCTGATGTTCAGGTGTATATCAGTATGTAGTGTCTCTACTTTAAAGAGTCCTCTCCTGCTGATGTTCAGGTGTATATCAGTATGTAGTGTCTCTACTTTAAAGAGTCCTCTCCTGCTGATGTTCAGGTGTATATCAGTATGTAGTGTCTCTACTTTAAAGAGTCCTCTCCTGCTGATGTTCAGGTGTATATCAGTATGTAGTGTCTCTACTTTAAAGAGTCCTCTCCTGCTGATGTTCAGGTGTATATCAGTATGTAGTGTCTCTACTTTAAAGAGTCCTCTCCTGCTGATGTTCAGGTGTATATCAGTATGTAGTGTTTCTACTTTAAAGAGTCCTCTCCTGCTGATGTTCAGGTGTATATCAGTATGTAGTGTCTCCACTTTAATGTACGACTTTATTATTTATTTCATTTTTGTCTGATCGTGTCTAACACTAGAACCAGTGTGTGTGTGTGTGTGTGTGTGTGTGTGTGTATAGAGCTGGAGTATCCTTCTGCAGGCAGGTATTGAGTGTGTGAGAGGATCAAATGGACGGATGGAGGTGTTCTCTGAGTGGCGCTGGCATGTTGGAGGCCGGTGAAGAAAGAAGCTGAAGGTCAAGAGAGCAGCGAGCTTAGATCTCTGTCAGGACCGTCTGCGGCCAAGGGTTTCACTCTGAGACGCCAAGGACACACACACACCACACACACACACACACACACACACACACACACCACACACACACACACACACACCACACACACACACACACACACACACACACACACACACACACACACACACACACACACACAACACACACACACACACACACACACACACACCGAGCGACTGTCCGCTGGTGACGGGGGATCATCTAATAAAGGATGTCTCATTCTGACACTTTGATACATCTGAAATGTGGACCCACGGGCCAATCAGAACGCTGCTATCAGAAACAATGCCCGACTGTTTTGGACGTAATATGGTCGGTGTTCACATTAGCATGGTGTCATGTATTTTACGTCATGTGATTGGCTCTCGCGAGCGGCATGTTTAGAGAGCACCGATCGATCGGTAGAGAGTGAGTATCGGAGCATCCCTAGATGAAAGCAAGGAGCCCCCCCCACGCCCCTCTGAGAGACATCTGGTTACAAAGAACTCAATGGAGCTCTAGAGGAGATTCAGGTGATAAGGGGCTGATGTAGAAGAGACACGAAGAAGAGGGGACACATGTTGATGTAGAAGAGACACGAAGAAGAGGGGACACATGTTGATGTAGAAGAGACATGAAGAAGAGGAGACACATGTTGATGTAGAAGAGACATGAAGAAGAGGGGACACGTGTTGATGTAGAAGAGACATGGAGAAGAGGGGACACGTGTTGATAAAGAAGAGACATGAAGAAGAGGGGACACATGTTGATGTAGAAGAGACATGAAGAAGAGGGGACACATGTTGATGTAGAAGAGACATGAAGAAGAGGGGACACATGTTGATGTAGAAGAGACATGAAGAAGAGGGGACACATGTTGATGTAGAAGAGACATGAAGAAGAGGGGACACATGTTGATGTAGAAGAGACATGAAGAAGAGGGGACACATGTTGATGTAGAAGAGACATGATTGCACAATAGGTGACCTTTAAGGGATGTATTCTGATATTCAACGAACACCCGTTTGTCCCCCCAACAAGAAGCAGGTCCTGCAGGGACAGATCAACAGGACATGGTTTTGAAGTCCCCAGATGGAGATGTCTTTTCTTCTCTAAAAGCTTTAGCTCGAAGCCAAACCGCAGCATAAAGTGATCGCACCCTGAAGCGTACTCGTCTCCTCCGTGTGCCCTCCTCTCACCTCCTGGCCAGTGTCCAGCACGCAGAGTTTGGAGCACTGCTTCTTGGCGTCCATCAGCACGTTGAACATCGTGCAGACGGACAGCGGCACCCTGAAGTCCGTCGACTTACACGCCTTCTGCATTTTGGCATCGAACGCAGATTTTGTTCTGTGGGAGAAAACAGCAAGAAGGGTTTGTTGTTGTTGTTGTTGATCATAAACGGCTACAACTTGATATACTTCCTGGTAACTGTGTTGTCCCTCCCAACACACGACTGTCTATATTCAAATCTCACCTTTCTCACCAAATTCTGCTTTCAAACAATTATTGCAGTGTTAGGAACTGATTCGAGAACTCATCACAAAGGCAGGTTATTGTTCAGAGGTGGATGAGTTTCTTTCGTTCAGGTACGTTTTAGACGCTAACGACTAAAGGGACATGTGTGTGTATGTAAAAGGTTGTGTACTATCTCTAGTACACTTCAGCGTTGGTGGAGGTGAGGTGAAAGAGCCCCCAGTCTGACCTCTTGACGCAGGCCTCCATCATGTCGCTGGCCATCAGCTTCAGCCTCTGCTCCAGATGTTTGGCGAACTCCGGCTCCGGCCAATGGAGGTCGAGCACGAACGACTGCAGAGCGTCCAGCTTCCAGAACAAATCCTCCGCAGTGGCCGAGCCGTTACTGAGGGGTAAATGTGTAAATACAACACAAACTTCTACGTTCTGAAGTTGCTGATCATCACTTGGAACCATGGATGTGTGCATATCTACTTAGAATGACTGATGTGTGCTTTTCTTGTATATATGCTTGTTACTGTATGATTGCATGCCTTTTTGACCTGCTACCAGGAGTCTAGCACCGGGAGTCTAGCACCATGAATTTAGCACCATGAGTCTAGCACCAGGAGTCTAGTACCAGGAGTCTAGTACCAGGAGTCTAGTACCAGGAGTCTAGCACCGGGAGTCTAGCACCAGGAGTCTAGCACCAGGAGTCTAGTACCATGAGTTTAGCACCGGGAGTCTAGCACCAGGAGTCTAGTACCAGGAGTCTAGCACCTGGAGTCTAGTACCAGGAGTCAAGCACCAGGAGTCTAGCACCAGGAGTCTAGCACCAGGAGTCCAGCACCAGGAGTCTAGCACCAGGAGTCCAGCACCAGGAGTCAGCACAGGAGTCTAGAACCAGGAGTCTAGCACCAGGAGTCTAGCACCAGGAGTCTAGCCCCAGGAGTCTAGCACCAGGAGTCTAGCACCAGGAGTCAAGACTCCAGGAGTCTAGCACCAGGAGTCTAGACTCCAGGAGTCTAGACTCCAGGAGTCTAGCACCAGGAGTCTAGCACCAGGAGTCTAGCACCAGGAGTCTAGGTTGTCGAGTTGTCTGTGCCTTGCTCAAGGGCACCACGGCAGGGCAGGAGGTGAACTGGGACCTCTCCAAGTAGCAGTCCACACAACATATTTTAGCTCTGGTCGGGGACTTGAACCGGCGACCCTACAGCTCCCAGTCCAAGCCCCTACCGACTGAGCCACTGCCGGATTCGATGTGTGAACTGTATGGATTATTATCCACAAAGCCAGAACATTGTGGAAAGTGTCCTTCCTAGTGTCTCATGGTCCACGGCATGTCTTTACACGACTCGTCCAAAACCCAAACACATCCCTACCGTTTGATATATGAGACAATCAGGAAATATTTGACAGCGCGACTTTTGGATTAAAAATGCAACTCTCTTGCCGAAATGTTTCCCCATCCCTCGACTAACCGATGTGTAGGCCACATGTCACAGCTTCTCTCCGCAGCAAGTTACTTTCCAAAGAAGAAGAAACATCCGAGGAAGCTTTTCTGATTTGTCTTTAACGTGCGTACCCATGGAAACGCATTGATATTTGGTACGACCACGGTGGCCTGAAACACATGTCCTGTTATCCTGTTCACGTATATCCTGCTTTATGCTGCTACGGTAAATGTGTATTTCAACATGTATAGTCTTGACTTTTTTAATGTTATTTTATTTCTATTTGAGATGATTACATTTTGGATTGTTTATTTCTATTCTTTTAATTTCTCTTCTGTTCAACGCCATGTCTCTTTATGCTGCGGCAACGCAACCCTTTCCCACATAGGGATCAAGAAAGTACTTCTTACCTTAAGTTACCTTATCTTGAGTTACCTTAAGTTACCTTACCTTAAGTTACCTTATCTTATGTTACCTTATCTTATGTTACCTTATCTTAAGTTACCTTATCTTAAGTTACCTTATCTTAAGTTACCTTATGTTACCTTATCTTAAGTTACCTTATGTTACCTTATCTTAAGTTACCTTATGTTACCTTATCTTAAGTTACCTTATCTTATATCTTATATTATCTTACCTTATCTTAAGTTACCTTATCTTAAGTTACCTTATCTTATGTTACCTTATCTTAAGTTACCTTATCTTAAGTTACCTTATCTTATGTTACCTTATCTTATGTTACCTTATCTTATGTTACCTTATCTTATGTTACCTTATCTTATGTTACCTTATCTTATGTTACCTTATCTTATGTTACCTTATCTTAAGTTACCTTATCTTATGTTACCTTATCTTAAAGAGCCTGTGACACGGTTTTCCCCCATCATCCAAACCCATTAATTTGAGTACATATTGTCCCCTTGAAAACCGTTACTGAACTGATTTTGGATATTTGTACTTTGATAACCATTAATCCTTCAATGTTGACAATTTTCTGGATCTTCTCGCGGATTCTTCAAGTCCCGCCAAATGATGGGTGACGTCATTGCGGGCACAGCGCTCCAGCTGCACCGTCCAGGATCCCAGCATCTGCATGTAAACCTTTATATATATACAGTCAGATGTAAACGCACGACGGCGCACACAGCAGCAAGCTCAGACAGCGATGACAGGTTAATGTTGAACGTGTCTGAGAGCTCATATGAGGCTGAAGGATCGGTTTATGTTGTATCTGTTAGAAGTTTAGGAATGAGGTGCGTCAATATGGGCGATCATACGGTCATGGAGCCAGTGGTGGAATGGGACTACAAATCATCCCGGGACTCTCGACCGGCCCACTTCGGTACCGCTAGTAAATTGTCAACGGGGGGAGTGGGGATGTCAGGGGCGGCAGGGTGCTGTAGATAGTAAATGTAAATATGTAAATATGTGTGTCACTGCATCCTGGTAAAATACAAATATAATGTATAATGTCTGTGTCTTTGACATTAGCGCTGCTAGCCACCTGTGCCCTGTACTACGAAGCCAGTTCAACAGACCCTGGATATGTTTGAGTAACAAACAAACAACAACAACAAACTAACAAACGAGATCTCGCTGAGCGGTCCGACGACGCTGGTTATCAACTCGGTAAATCAAGCCAGGGTTTCTCTCTCCAGCTGAGAGCGCGTTCACGTCTAAGACACGCGTGGATCTGACTTTAATTACATTTGTCTCGAGTGTTTCGTCAACATAATGTGTTAAATAATACTTCTGCATCCAGTCTGTGACACTGTGAGTGTTGCACGGCCAGATGAGGCTCAGCTGACTCAGATCAGGAAATATATGATATATTATGATATTATATGATCTATGATCTGAGTGATGATGTGATATGAATGATAAGTGCGACACGTCGGCGTCTTCTCTGCATACGGCAGTTTAAACTGTATTCCCTTTATCCTGTAATATGACTTGAGAGATTTAAACTCCGCACACTGAGCTCATCTCTTTTCTATAGACGCCGGAGGCGGGCAGCGTCAGGTAAAAGAAGTTATTTAGCCTTCTCAAACCTGAGCCTCACGCGCCGCCTATGGGGGATGTGCTGGTGACTTATCCGACCGGCCCACTTCGGTACCGGCCCATCGGGATTCGTCCCGATGGCCAGTCCGCCACCGCACCCAGCCCACGTACACTGTCAACGGGGGGAGCCTCGCTGCGGGGAAACGGTGGACCTAGTGTCCCGATCGGAGTGGGAATAATAATAATAATAATCCGTGCATTTGATCCATTAATTTCCCAACATTGTGGTAAAAAAACACACGTTTAATCCATGTTGTTGGTCGTTTGTTTTCTCATCAGGAAATGCAGACCGGCTCAAACAAACGATCATGTAATGTATCATATGTTCGCCGAATTGACATGAAAGCACTAATAAATGTAGTTTCATCCACTTGAGTTTACAACCACAAAAATAATCGATTTGTTTTTATATCACATCCGACGGGAGGAAATTCAGCAGCTCTCACTCCCGATTTGTAATCCTAATGTAATCATCATCTTCACCACGATCATGTATGTTTATGTCGCCGAATTGACATGAAAGCACTGACAAACATGAATATACTGTAGTCAACTTCATTACAACGTTATTAACGTGCCTAATCTCAGTAATTCACCATTTCTACGCATGACAACACACTTTGTCCGTGTTTGGCTCTCGAAGCGTTCCCGCATTGACGTCACTTCCGGCTTCCCCCAAAACTTCAAAATGAGTCGAAGGAATTTCCCCGCGATGTTCGAAATATTGATATTTAACGGAACGGTATCGCTTTTTCTTTTTTAAACTGACGGTTCGAGATTACTAGTAGACCCAATATTTCATTGCACAGCAGTTGTTGGGATGGTGTCACAGGCTCTTTAAGTTACCTTATCTTAAGTTACCTTATCTTATGTGACCTTATCTTACCTTATGTTACCTTATCTTATGTTATCTTCTCTTATCTTATGTTATCCTTATCTTATGTTACCTTATCTTACCTTATCTTATGTTATGTTACCTTATCTTACCTTACCTTATCTTATCTTATGTTACCTTATCTTATGTTATCTTCTCTTATCTTATGTTACCTTATCTTATGTTACCTTATCTTACCTTATCTTATCTTATGTTACCTTATCTTATCTTACGTTATCTTACCTTAGTTATCTTATCTTATGTTATCTTCTTATCTTATGTTACCTTATCTTACCTTATCTTATCTTATGTTACCTTATCTTATCTTACCTTATCTTAGCTTATGTTATCTTATCTTATGTTATCTTATGTTATCTTATCTTATGTTATCTTCTCTTATCTTATGTTATCTTATGTTATCTTATCTTATGTTATCTTACTCTTATCTTATGTTACCTTATCTTATCTTATGTTACCTTATCTTATCTTATGTTATCTTCTCTTATCTTATGTTACCTTATCTTATCTTATGTTACCTTATCTTATCTTATGTAACCTTATCTTATCTTATGTTATCTTATCTTATGTTATCTTCTCTTATCTTATGTTATCTTCTCTTCTCTTATCTTATGTTACCTTATCTTATGTTATGTTATGTTATCTTATCTTCTCTTATCTTATGTTACCCTGAGAGCAACAAAGCGGTCACCATCAGGCTCAGCGAGCTGTGTTCAGAGAGCGAATCAGAGATTGTCGCAGCTTTTCTCGACAGCAAATGACTTTGTATTTGTATTTAATGTGCATAAACATTTGAATGCACGGTAAGGACCGATCTTCGCTGGTATTCTGCACAACCACGGTGGCCTGAGACATCCTGCCTGTCGCCCTGAGAGGAACAAAGAGGAGTTCAGGTCACCGACAGGTTCCGTGTTCAGAGACAGATGGACGTCTCCCTCCTTCTCCTCCACACAGGTTACAAAGCAACACATGGCCACGACATCCAAGTGTACAGCGGCTACAGTGGCAGAGCATGGAGGAGGGCGGGGGGGGTTAAACCAAGCACCACTCACGCCCTCACTCTCCTCACTTCGCCTTTAAAAGACTGTTACCTTCACAAGTGGCGCACAGGAATAAACGCTTTGGGCTGCGTTTGAGGTGCAATTAAAGCTCTGTGTCTCTCCCCCTCATGTCTAATTAGTGGCGCTCTTCGTCTTCCTCTCTCCCCGGGGACGGGACGATCCCACTCGCCCGTCTGTGCTCGCTAATTAAGTGCCAGGTTTTTTTTTCTTTCAGTGCATCGAGGAGGTAGAGGAACAGTGCGGTCTGTGTTGTGGGAGAGGAGCCTTTTTAAGAAACGCCACCAACGCGGCCAGCTCTGCTGCCGACTGACAGACACATGGAAACACGCAGAACTGTTCTGCAACCTCCGATCCCCCACAGCTGAAGCTGAGAAAGTAGCATTGATGGGTTCATAGCATTCATCATCATTCCACATGTCCACTCTCTTTGTTTTACCATTAGTAACATTTAGGGACGGTACCTGGTTCAAAAGGATTTCAGCCAATTGTACGCAAAGATATTACTACAGTATTTATTTCGTCTCTTCCTCATATGTTAACTATATTTATGTTGCATTGATTGAATCCTTGGACAAAACATAATTTGTTTTCTTTTGTGAATTTGATAAATAAAGCATTTGTTTCTTAGATTTTGTTTAGACCAATGATTTGTCAAAGAAAATGGTAACGTGTGCAAGACTGCACTTCCTGCACAATTATAAAATAGCCAATCCACTTTCAATATCGTCCGTGCATACGTAACTCTATTTGGTTTGTAAATGAGAGGATCTCGTAGGTGACGTTTGTCGGATAAGAGTCCTTCCTACTCTGCAGGAATACCGTCTTCAGAGGAAAACCAAACGGTGAATAGTACTGGAACAAACCGTGAGTCACGTCCGGCTGAATCAGTAGAAGTGAGGCGCTTTCACACCGAGTACTTTTCCCAGGAACTTTTATTTCCTGCAACTATCTAGTAAATCACGTTCACACCGCGTTCAAGTCCCGAGGGAGCCGCTGACGTCACTTCTTCTTCTTCTGCTTTGGGTTTACTGGCAGGCCGCAAACCACTTCACGGCGTATACTGCCGCCCGGGGAACTCGAGTAAATCTGCAGAACGCCGACACCTCCTCATCTCCACCGCTCCCATGTTTTATTTTGTGTTGCCATAAGTTAGTCTCTCTGCGTTTCTGCGCTGGGCTAATGCTAATGCTAATAATGCTAATGATGCTAATGCGAGGATAATAAAATGGCGGCTTCACAAAACTCTTTGGGAGTGTTACGGGGCGTGGTTTGCAATCCGCCCAGCCAATCAGAAATTGGAACCTTTTCCTCCCCAGGAAAGCACCACCTCTCTAGCAGCCACGACAAAGGGGGGGAAAGGTTCGCAAACAAGTTCTAGTTCCAGATCTTTTTGGTGCGAACGCAAAATCCCAGGAACTATTGGAACTATTCCTGGGAAAAGTACTCCGGTGTGAAAGCGCCCAATGCTTCTTGAAAGAGTACTCCATGTTCATCACGAGTTCACAGAGTCCAAGGTTTTTAAATGTCGTGTTTTGTCCAACCGACAGTACAACGTTTGCACGTCAGAACATTACATTTGAGGCGCTGAAGCAGAGATGTTTCCATGAGATGAAATGCAACATATCCCAGTAGTCTTGAGCTTGCACTTTCTTAACTGTGTATTTGATCTGTTTTATATCTTGTATATATTTATATTGCATAGTTTGAGGAAACTGTGACCCGTGTTTTTCTGTGTATATGACGTTAGAACAGTGGCGACCCGTGTCTATCACAACTGCACCTTCTGTAGACACACACACACACACCCACGCCGCCACCGTTATAATATCCGTTTTTTCACTGAATTGTCGTCTTGGAAACGGTACTCACAACAATTCCCCAACAACTTCATCTCCACCTGTTGCACTTTCAACGTTGAAAACAATAAAACGGCATGAATTGCTTCGTCGCATTAGACCCTCTGTCTCTTTCCAGTGAACGAGCGGGCCTTCTAGAACACCGTGGAACCGAGGGGAACTCTGAAAGAACACGCCCATTGGCTACAAATCAATATCTGATTGGTTGACCAAACTGTCAGTCCAAACGTGCGCTCTCATTCAGTGCGACGGCCAGGGCCTTCGATCAAGGATGTAGAATACCTGGGTGAAGGATATTCGACCCAGAGACCCAGAACACGATCTGATTGGTTGCTTTCTTTTCTAACACAAACCCACTGAAATGCGCCGTCATGGTCCGAGAAGGACAAACACATCAACACTGTGATATTACAGATCAACACGGATACCATTCTCATTTATTCATTTTATTTATATAATTAAATCGATTTTTAGTTAGTTTTATCTGAGTGTTCCAGGGTTTTCTCTGAACACCTTGAAGGCCCCGACGGTTCGCAACAGATGGCAGCAACACAAACCTTTCCCATATTATCTTAAACATTGAACTCCTGAAAGGTTCGTCGTCTCGACTTACAAGATGTCAGGCAGATGCATCCCGTGCAGGCTGGAAAAAGAAAGCGTTGAGTTATTATCGCGCTGACATCCTTCACACAGTGACATGCACACAGCACAAGGACTCGTCACAACACACACTCTCCACCAACGAGCCTCTGAGGACGATCGCATGCAGGCGCCCCCCCCGCTGACAGCAGACACACGGTGTCACAGAAACAATTTGTCGTTTCTCGGCGCCGAGCTTGGCTCAGAGAGATGCGAGTAACGCCGCGTGCTCTTTGTCTCTCGGAGACTGGGACCAAACAGGATGACAAGTAGAAGTTTGGAAGTAGTACGACGGGAAAACTTGAGCATGCGGGGGAGGGAGAGGCAGAACGATTCAAAGGAGTTTTACTACAGAAGTATTCATTCCTTTTTAGTGGTGTTTGACAAACATGCAGATAGACGCACAGGAACAGAGACGGGGGAGGACAGTCAGGACTACAGGTCTTCACACTGACTCCCTAAAGTCTACACTTCATCCAGTTCTCCTCTTCAAATAGTTCTCCAACTTAATTCTGATTCAAGTCCGACTACAGAACTTTGTGCGGCGCTGACTTGGCCCTGGAGCTCTACATCTTTACTTAGCAAAAGCAATAGCACTTTTTTAGCCATGCTAGCTGCTGTAACGATAAAAAACGTTTTCTCCTATTGGGTGGATTTTCATGAGACATCGATGCCCAGAAAAATAATAATAGTTTTATTTCGATTACGTTGTTTTCGTAATCGTTGCAAGCCAAAATCGTAATCGCGATTAAAATACGATTAATTGCACAGCCCTAATCCATAGGCTTCGGATATCACTGGTCAAATTAGACATCCCATTATTTTGTAGTAGTTCATTTTAACCACTGAGAAAAGTGCTAATGTTGAAGCTAAACATGCTAATGCTGAAGCTAAAAGTGCTACTGCTAATATCCACGGGATGCTGACAGGAATTTCTTTAGTGGAATCTGTGTGACATAAGCTAAGTACAAGCTGTAAGCTGTAACCTGCGGGTGGTTCAGGAGGAAAACTAAACCAACGAAGTGAGGATGCGTCCTCTTGGCATCATCGATATCTGGTCTAAGTGGGAATCAATCCGATAGTTTGAATGATTACAAGAAAACCTCGTCATTGTTGAAGCAGCAGCTCGCTACAAGGACACAAAGGAATACAATACATTCGTCGGACTTTATCAGATTTCTTTCAGATAAGAGTCTGGTAAACACGGGCTAACGGAAACACTGGCACGCCTATGAGTGCACATAAGGATTCTCGGACCCTGTGAAGACCTTTAGATTAGTCTTTAAACAAGAGCATCTGTACTTCTACTTGAGTAAAGGATGTGTGTACTTTTACCCTCTCCGCTCCCTCCCTCATACATACGTGCTCTCACACAGCGGTCCCATCCAGACGGGGGCAGAGAAGCTCGGCATCTGAGGCAGCGAGAGAGGGAGGCTGGGGACTTTGGGGAGAGGAACGCTGGCTAGATTGTTAGTGAGCGACCTGCCGGTGGATGGCGGGAAGGGAAAATGTTAAAAGGAGATTAAAGAGATCGTGAAAGGGAAGAAAAAGTGACAGAAATAGTGCTCGTACTTTCCTACAGCACACACACGGAGGAACAGTCACACATTGTTTCAGCCACTTGTGGTATTTGTAGGCCGTCTGGAAGTTAGCATGGCAGAGGCTTCCCTCGACAAGCGGCGTTAATGCAATCGCCAAAAGTAAATAGCTAACGTTAAGCTACGTACCTGTTGGTGTGATTACATGTTGTGTCTCATTTAGACATTTGTTAACTATGTGCAATATATAAATGCCGTTAATAACTGTAATATATACCTGGCTGCTAAATCCTTAGAACGGTTACAGGAGGTGTATTTTGTAAATGATGTAACTTTTTATTGTTTATTATATCATGACTTAGTACTTTTTGCTGTAGCTACGCAGATGTCCCCTCCGTGGGACTAGTAAAGGGGTTCTGATTCTGTCTCTACGTCTCCATGTGTGAACCACCGACCTTCCTTCAGGCTTCACACCACACAGGGATCAAGAAAACATCGACTTCAAGACGAGGGAATTTTAGCGCTTCGTCTTCTCTCTACTCAAAGTCAACGGATCTTTTTGAATGTTTGACGTTTCAGGACAGCACTACGGGTTGAGCGATGCTTTGCGAAACAGTCCATGTTTGGTGAATGTCACTTACATTCAAAGTCGTTTTATCCACGACAAAGAGTCAACGGTCCAACAGCGACTGCATCTGCTTCGTGTCGACGGCTCCGACAGAAACCACGGTCGGGTTCGTGTGGATCTTGTCTTGTCTCCCTCACTTTAAGAGTTTCAAACGGCCTTGAGGCGAGTGCAAAAAACCCAAAATGATCTTACTTGACTGACTGCCAGGTCTCCTGCTCGAAGCCGCGGTGGATGGACTGAGCGATGGACGACTCCATCAGGTCGATGTATCGAACGACCAGCGGCACAAACAGGTCCTGCAGGTGTTTGTGGAACGAGCCGTTGCACAGGTGAGCTGAGGAGAAGAGGACCATGTGAGCAAGTGTACGACCTTTTAGACCAGAAGACACAGCGCGACTCAACCCTAACCCCAGAACGCCTTTATATTCTTCTGGTCGGCAACAGTAATACGGTGAAGTTTGGTCTTTTCTTGAATATCATTTACCTCTGTTGTGTATTTTTTTGTTTATTTATCGGTTTATTTATTTGTTGTTTTTGTTTTTCAATTACAAATGTATTTATTTCAGAAAGGAAAGAAAAAAAATGGGATGTGTAATTAAGTAGATAATTTGTTTATACATAATTTAGAATCAGTCATATTTTTGTATATCAATTTGACACTGATTAATTTTGTGTTGTATAATAATTCATTATATTTTTGTATTATTGTTTTACACATTCAAAATCAATCTAATCAAATCAAGTTTTTTAACAATTATTAAAACTGCTGTCCATGTTTACCCGTTTCCAGTCTTTGTGCTACGCTAAGCTACGCTAAGCTACGCTACGCTACGCTACGCTAAGCTACGCTACGCTACGCTACGCTACGCTAAGCTACGCTAAGCTACGCTACGCTAAGCTACGCTACGCTACGCTAAGCTACGCTACGCTAAGCTAAGCTACGCTACGCTACTGTATATATCTATCTATCAAAAGGACACATCTCATCACATTATATCTCCTTGTCTTCTTTTGCACCATTGTCTTGCACTATTTTATTTATTTGTATATATTGTAGGTTGCGTTGTTTGAGGAGCCTGGAACATAAGATGTGTCTAAACTTCACTGTTTCGATTGCGCATGTGACAACAACGTGATTTCATCTTGAATCTAAAGTCACAACGAGCATTCTTTAAACGAGCATGCTTCCATCCCCGATTCTGTTTGCTTAATCAAGATCTAACGGAAATGGCCGCCTTCAAAACTACCTTAAGATACGATGGAACTTTACATGTGTGTGTGTGTGTGTATATTACATTACATGTCATTTGTTAGACGCTTTTATCCAAAGCAACTTACATACATTCAGTACTGTGGACAATCGCCACAGGGGCAATTTGGGGTGAAGTGTCTCGCCCAGGGACACAACGACATGCTGACTGCAGTGGGGCTTGAACTTGCTATCCCCTGATTCAAAGTCCAGCACACTATCCACTGAGCTACAGCCTCCCTATATGTGTGTGTGTATGTGTGTGTGTATGTGTGTTTATATGTGTGTGTGTGTATGTGTGTGTATGTGCGTGTGGTGTGTGTGTGTATAGGTGTATGTGTGTGTATAGGTGTGTGTGTGTGCGTGTATATGTGTATGTGTGTGTGTATAGGTGTATGTGTGTGTATGTGCGTGTATAGGTGTATGTGTGTGTGTATGTGTGTGTGTATGTGTGTGTATAGGTGTATGTGGGTGTATGTGTGTGTATGTGTGTGTGTGGGTATATGTGTGTGTGTGTGTGTGTGTGTATGTGTGGGTGTATATGTATATGTGTGTGTGTGTATGTATATATGTATATGTGTGTGTGTGTGTGTGTGTGTGTGTGTGTGTGTGTGTGTCTGTGTGTGCTGGTGCAGAGCCCACAGAAGCTGGCAGGGTGACGCTGGAGGGTCACATAAATGGTGCGTTGAACGTTTCCTAAAGGAGACACTAAAGGAAGCATTGAAGCTCCTTTCCTAACCGTTCACACACCTCACTATATATCTATAAGCGCACTTTTCATTTGAGTAAACACAACTCAAAGTGATACAGAGGACAACGGTGGAACCAAAACAACCAAAACAAATAAGCAGAGACGTTTACGTCGGCACGGCAACAAGTGGGGGATTTAAAAATCTAGTCGAAGGCTTTTCTAAAAAGATGCGTTTTAAGGAACCTTTTTTTTTACTTATTTTTTCAGTCTTTATTTCGAACAGATTAAAAAAGAACAAATAAAAAATGTGAAAACCAGAATACCGTATCGTTATAACACAGCGTTACACCATTTCTCCACATTCATGGTGATATTTGTGTTTTAAAAAAAAAGTCTTCGTAGTAATAATAAATCATGTGTCTGAAAGGGAGCGGGAGGAAGCATGCTTATTCATTCCCACCCTTACTTGATCAATGATTGTCCTTTAAATCATTAAGCAAGTTATTCCTACTTACATTTACATGTATTCAAACATATACAACCATTTCTCATCTTCATCACCTCTCATCGTTTTCCAAGGAAGTGTCTGTGCATCCTTTTGAATGATGCTTTGTTTTCACTCCGAAGCATTCCAGAAAGCCACCCCACAGAACTCAGACTTCTCAGAGTCGCCCTGACCTCGAGTTTCAAATGTAGCTTTCCTCTCAAAGTGCCCCTCTCCGTCTACGAGCAGCGCTTCAGATGTGACCAGATCAGTGAACTTCCACATGTGTGTGTTCCAGTGACTTTGGAGCGCTTTCAACACGTCCAGACATTTGAAGCTGGAACGAACTGAACATCAGAACCCGAGAAGGTATCATTCGGACTCAAGGGTTAAACGTGACGGCACAGGTGTTCAGGATACTGTGTACGTAGGTTTAAAGAAGGACAGATACATCCCCCGAGACGCTCCGAGTCCACAGCGAGGAGAGACAAAGACACAGTGAGCAGGCGCGTCTCTCAGGACTTCATTAGTTTTAATTCCTCTCGCTCGGCTCTGCCATGATTAACACTAGCCTTTTGCAACCTCCAGAGAGCGAAGCCTTCACACGCTGACAATCAAGTGAGCATTTCAACCACCGGCAGACCGACGAGACGAAATGCACTTGTTGAAGAAAGAGTGGCGTCACCTGAGAGCGGCCACTCCTTGTTTTAGATGTTTAAAAAAAGAAAAGCATTTGGAGAAGTCTGAGGATCTCTCCTCGTCTCGTCCCGGCGAGGTTCAGGGAACTTTCACATCGGAGCTAACTTCCCTCCGAACCTCGTCTCGCGTGGGATTGGGATCTCGAAAAGGGAAGACCTCCTTTGTGTAAAAACTACGATTTCGCTTGTTCCGCGTCTATTGCCTCATTACGCTCCAATTTAAGTCGACTAATGTTGTGACACTTGGAATAATTACGGCATTAGCAGAGGATGGTAATTAGGAGGGAGAGACGAGAGCCAGGGAGCGCGTTCTTCCCATAATGAAGTTTTTGTTCGTGCCCTTGGGCTGTCTGTCTGTCTGTTACTGCATCGGAGGTACTTTGGCAGCAGCCATGTTAAATAACGCCTCGCTTCTCGCCAACTCTCTTCTGGCTGCGAGACAAAGACCGGGCGGCGAACGCGGGGCGAACAATGAGGCGGTCTGTCTCCGGCAGTCAAATGAAATCTGACGACGAGCCGCGGTTTATCAGCAACAATAAGAACCTGAAACACAGGAGGAGTGCAATTGTGATGTTTGTCACACTTTAATCTCGAAGTTAACGTTTTGTTTCCCGCTCTGCGGAGCCTTGAGGCGCGGAGAGCACATCGTGAGAGGGTGGTGTGTGGGAGCGTCCGGAAATGGTAAACTGTTCTTACGTCTAGCAAATACACGGAGTTATTCAAGCATCCGTGGAAGCAGGACATCTCTTTTGATTTAATTGTTGGAAATACATTTGAATATTATTACGATATATTTATTTTATGATTTTATTATTATCATTATTTATTTTTGTTAAATTCATTCATTATTTTCCATTTTTCTTTATTGATTGATTTATTATTATTATTATTATTATTATTTCCTCTTTGCTCGGATATTGTTTGTATATTGATATGTTGTGTTCATTCGCAGGTCGGTCTATTGCAATGTATTCTAACTCTGATCTGTTATATGTATTTATTTATATATTAGATTATACTTCCAGCTCGTGTGCGATGAAAGTGACGATGCTGCAATTTCCCAATTTAAGGTTTTTCCTCCTTTAAAGAGTCCTTACAGATGCACTATGCGTTTCCCTTAGAGCAGGGGTCTCAAACTCGAGGCCCGGGGGCCACATCCGGCCCGCGACTTCATTTCATGTGGCCCCGCAAGAGCTTGCAAAGATTATAATACGTTTATTGTTGCCCACAAACTACATGTCCCACAATGCATCTTGTTTTGTGACATACGCACTGAAGAGACTTGCAATTATTTGCCCTGGACTTCTGCTTTCAGACGTAGTTAATAACTAAGTTATTATCCTATCCGATAATAATCCAATTCAGAGGCAATAATGTAATATCATACATTATATTTTATAGATATATATTATATATATTATATATATTATTATATGGTTTCAACCGGCCCTTTGAGTGCAGCCTTTATGCGAATGTGGCCCGCGATGAAATTGAGTTTGACGGCCCTGCCTTAGTGTCATCTCTTTGCAGATCCTGCCGTATCACAGATCAATACACGGCTGGCGGCTGATTGGCTGGCGGCTGATTGGTTGACGGCTGATTGGCTGCGGCTGATTGGTTGACGGCTGATTGGTTGATTGGTTGACGGCTGATTGGTTGATTGGTTGACGGCTGATTGGTTGATTGGTTGACGGCTGATTGGTTGATTGGTTGACGGCTGATTGGTTGATTGGTTGACGGCTGATTGGTTGATTGGCTTAAAGACACAGTTGTGGTTGAAGCCGTTACAGAGAGGTGTTTATTTAACTATGTAACCCTTTCTGAGGCGTTTCTGTTATTTGGTCTGAGAGAAATGACCCTGAACTTCTTTGATATGTCTTTTACACTTCAGCAGATACTCTATTTCGATCGTCACTCATTCTCACTCCGCTCTCATCTCTAAATCTCAGAGCAAACTTTCCTTGGTTTGGCTTCTGGAACGTTTTGTGTATAAATAGTTATTGCGAGTGAGATGGCGGCGCGATGCTACGCTAACACCGTGCTGACAGGTACCCGGGTTCTGATCCCCTCTCTCGGCTAATTACCTCCTGTCTGAGTGTGTGAGCTGCGGTTAACCTCCTCCCTCAGCGAGCCTCGTTTTCTCTCACGTCACCCGTGCTAATTAGCGCCGTTAGCGGCGGCAGCATGTGCACGAGGCGTTTCCACCCAAAAAGAAGACAGCTTTTAAGAGGCATGGCGATGCAGGTCAGGCTGTAAGAAATGAAGGTGTGAAAAGACATTAAAATGCATCCGTGGCCGACGGAGAAACGTATTCTTATTTTAGGCAAAGCTAGAAGTGTCCAGGTGAGGCTGGGACCAATGCGTCGCATCTAAACATCCGACTAATATGACATCTGCAATTACTACATGTTGTAGGATGGGTTGAGTGTCTGTCTGTCTGTGTGTGTGTGTGTGTGTGTGTGTGTGTCTGAACTGTTTCTGACACTCAGTTGGTCGACGACTCAAATCCCAGAAACCTTCTTTGTTGATTGGCTACAGACCGATGTGGGCGTGGCCGAACACGCTCTCATTTTGAAAACTTGTTGTTATTGAAAAAGCTTTGAATAAAGTTTGATTGAACGGTTGGCAGCTGGGAGACTCTGAAGGCTGCATCGTGTGGCTTTGCTGTTGAAGGTTTCTGCAACAGTGCTTTTATTTTGAAGTGGCATTCAGCCCCTTCCTCGTGAGTAAGCATCTCTACGGAGGAGGGGTGTGACTTGGACCTGAAGAAGAGGCGGATGAGAGTCGGTTCCCCTTTGACATGCTGTATGACGGGACTCACGGTCGCAGCGCAGGAAGTTGTTGAGCAGCTGGAACAGAGGGAAGGAGTCCCAGGAGTCCACGGGCTGGACCTGGAGAGCTGCGTCCATATCGACCCGGAACAGAGACAGGAAGCTCTCAGAGTGCTCAGACATCAGCTGAGGCCACCAGGAGAACGCCTGAGAGACAGAACCAGAACATCAGAGGAGACAGGACGTGAGAGGAGACGGAACCAGAACATCAGAGGAGACAGGACGTGAGAGAGGACGTGAGAGGAGACGGAACCAGAACATCAGAGGAGACGGAACCAGAACATCAGAGGAGACAGAACGTGAGAGAGGACATGAGAGGAGACAGAACCAGAACATCAGAGGAGACAGAACCAGAACATCAGAGGAGACGGAACCAGAGACAGAACCAGAGAGAGGACATGAGAGCAGACGGAACCAGAGACAGAACATGAGAGGAGACAGAACCAGAGACAGAACATGAGAGAGGAGACGGAACCAGAGACAGAACATGAGAGAGGAGACGGAACCAGAGACAGAACATGAGAGGAGACGGAACCAGAGACAGAACCAGAGAGAGGACATGAGAGGAGACGGAACCAGAGACAGAACATGAGAGGAGACGGAACCAGAGACAGAACATGAGAGGAGACGGAACCAGAGACAGAACATGAGAGAGGACATGAGAGGAGACGGAACCAGAGACAGAACATGAGAGGAGACGGAACCAGAGACAGAACATGAGAGAGGACATGAGAGGAGACGGAACCAGAGACAGAACATGAGAGGAGACGGAACCAGAGACAGAACATGAGAGGAGACGGAACCAGAGACAGGACATGAGAGGAGACGGAACCAGAGACAGAACATGAGAGGAGACGGAACCAGAGACAGGACATGAGAGGAGACGGAACCAGAGACGGGACATGAGAGGAGACGGAACCAGAGACAGAACATGAGAGGAGACGGAACCAGAGACAGGACATGAGAGGAGACGGAACCAGAGACAGAACATGAGGACAAACTGGACCACATTCAGGAGTAATCTCGTCAACATTTGGGGAGAGAAGAAGAAACAGGGCGTTCAAAGGGCTGATGTGTGCATTGTTGCACCAAGGACAAACAACTGTCAATATTCTCTATTCAGCAACAACAACAGCTCCTTTCAACAACACACTGAATATCTGCCGTGTTGAGAGGTGGAGGAGAGGGGGGGGCCCCGGAGGGGGGGCGTCGAAAAGAGTTCCTGTCCCTGACTTTAACAGATACAGAAGAGAGGCTACTCAACGGGCTGGGGGGACTCTCTCTCTCTCTCTCTCTCTCCTCTCTCTCCCTCTCTCTCCCTCTCTCTCTCTCCCTCTCTCTCTCTCTCCCTCTCTCTCTCTCTCCCTCTCCTCTCCCTCTCCCCTCTCTCCAACTAACAACAACGTTTTAACTTTCACGTAAACGAACGAAACTCGCCACGCATATCTAGGGTGCGGAGACGAACCAAAAAGCCTCTTGGAGGGGTATAAAATAACGTACAGGAAGTCGGCCATTTTGAATTTTGTGTTCGGCTCCGTATGAAATCTATCCCTCTTAGGAACTTTATTCGTACGGTTCGAAATTCGTCGGGTAGCTTCGTGAGACACGGGCAATCTTAAGTTATCACAGGAGTTTTTTTCTTTCGCACGGCGTGGCCGTTATTTTTCGCCAAAGTTCGCGATCGCTCGATTTTAGGCGGTCCCTCGCCATGGAACCCAATGATGTCATAACTCAAACTGACATTCTCAGAACGCCACCAAACTTCACATGATGTTTAGCACCGCAGCCCTAAACAGCTCTAGGTCAAATCTGACGTTACTTAATTTGGCGTAACCATGGCGAAAATACGATGTTGTTGTAAGTCAATGGAAAATTGTCCAAACAGCACCAGACTTCAGACTATCATTAATGGTCCGGCCCTCAACAGCTCTACGTGAAATCTGAAATCTCAACGTATGCCGTTTCCATGGCAACGCATCCCTCCCGCCAAAAAATACGATGTTGTTGTAAGTCAATGGAAAATTGTCCAAACAGCACCAGACTTCAGAATGATGCTAATGGTCGGCCCTCAACAGCTCTACGTGAAATCTGAAATCTCACATTTGTCGTTTCCATGGCAACGCATCCCCCGCCATAAAACACGGTGTTGTCCTAAGTCAATGGAAAATGTCCAAACAGCACCAGACTTCATATGATGGCTAATGGTCGGCCCCTCAACAGCTCTACGTGAAATCTGAAATCTCACCATATGTCGTTTCCATGGCAACGCCTCCCTCGCCAGAAAACACGGTGTTGTCCTAATTCAATGGAAAAGTCATCCAAACACCACCATACTTCAGACTGATCATTAGGTCCGGCCCTCAACAGCACTATGTCAATTATGGGATGTCATCATATGCCGTTTCCATGGCAACAGATCCCTCGCCATGAAACACGGTGTCGCTGTTACTCCTATGAAAGTGGTCTAAACGCCACCAGACTTCAGATAACAGTTAATGGTCTGGCCCTGAACCCCTCAATATGACAATAGTGAGTTTTCCTCAAAAGCTGTTGCCATGGCAACGAATTCCTTGCTGTTAAGCACAATATTGCTATAACTGCTGTGTAAATGGTAAAAAAGTGTTCAAATGTCACATGTGTGCTAACCGTCAAGCCCTCGACACATATGTGTCAGTTTTGAGATTTCGTCAAATGTCGTTGCTCTGGTAACAAAATGGCCGCCGTGAAACACGGTTTTCTCATAACTCCAGTTAACATGCTCCAAACGGCCCAACACTTCACAGGTTTGATAACGATGCAGCCCTCAACACATCTAAGCATCTTATGGGATGTCATCATATGCTGTTGCCATGGCGACAGATCACCCGCCATCAAACACAACGTTTGTGTTACTGCTGTAACTCCTAAATATATTGTCCGATCGGCCGAGTCCCCGAGACACCTAGACACGTCGACGTGCGGACAACAGCCTGCGGAACGTCGAAGACCCACTCAACGCTGCTTGCAGCTTTAATTTTAATTATAATCCTAATCTTGATTTTTCATTTACTTTTAATATTTTAAATATGTTTTAAATTCATAAATGATTAAATGATTGAATGTACCTGCGTGAACTGAAGGGTTTACATCCCCTAACCCACTGACCCCGCCGCGCAGCAGCTACAGCTGCAGGCGTTTTGATACAGAATAAAAAGCGTGTTTATTGGAGGGACAGATACGAGGGGGAAGACCTGCAGCAAACTGTCCCGGGCCGGTTTGGAACCCGGGTCCTCTGCATCGGGACCAGGCTCTACAGACCGAGATATACGGCAGCCCTTTCCGGTCAATGAAGTGCGATCAGAAATGAGTGAGAGTGGCTGGAAACGAGAACAATATCATCTAAATGTGCAACTTCACGTCCGACAGGAAGTATGGAACACAAAGGGACTTTCTGAAGTAGTGATATAACTTCCCAGGACACACAGCGAGGAGATGACTCGTTTGGCAATGCTGCATGCAGAACAGGATGGATATAAGAGACACAGAAGCACTCACCTCTCTGCCCTTCCCACGGCGAGTACAGAGAGAGACAGAAAGGACAGAGAGAGACAGAAAGGACAGAGAGAGACAGAAAGGACAGAGAAATAACAACAAGTCAATCAAACCGTTTGGGATTGTATTATGTTGGGTTTGTTACAGATTGTTTGTTCAGGAGGAGCGCGACTCGGAGCCTTTGACTTTACTTTGAGGACGGAGCAGCGGGAGTTTATGACATCACGAGTTTTGAGCCAATCAGAGTAGGGCAGCACGACTTGGACAAACTCATTTTGATTATACAGACTGATATTGCTATTACGATATGATGTGAGACTGTCAGAACAGCTGTTCCAACCATCGGTGAGAAACTGACTGTGTATCAAGTGGGGGTCTTCTCTGCCGCTCCACGACGCATCACCAGAAACATCGACTTCTCCTTCTTCTCCTCCTCCTAACACTGAGAGAAAACAAACCCGGCGTGGAGCGAGGACGTGACAGTCGCCGAGTAAACACTTATGAATGTATCTATACTTAGTCTGTGACAGCTTGTGGTAAAAAAGCCTCTGCTCGCGGTTCGCGGGGCAGGGACGCGCGGTCTCCATGGCAACGGCGTGTTATTAATGTGAGAAACAGATGCCTCCGTCTCAACACCTATGATTGATCAGTTGAACACCGCGGCGTTTGCATATGGGCCGTGGGCGGTGTGTTCGCGGCGTGTTCATGGTGTGTTCGTGGCGTGTTCATGGTGTGTTCAGGGAGCAGGAATCAGCAGCGCCACTTCCTGTGTCAGCCGCCACTTAGCGAGCGGGGGAGGAGGAACACAAATGGACAGTGAGGCGAAAAGTGATCAAAGAAGTGAATGAAATGATCAAGAGACGCTGGCGGCTGTCAATCACAGCGAGAGAGAGAGAGGGAGGGAGAGAGGGGAAGAGAGAGAGAGGGAGGGATTAAGAGGAAGAAAGAGAGAGAGAGAGAGAGAGAGAGAGGGGGAAGAGAGAGGAAGAGAGAGAGAGGAAGATAGAGAGGAAGAGAGAGAGGAAGAGGAAGAGGAAGAAGAGAGAGAGAGAGAGAGAGAGAGAGAGGAAGAGAGAGAGGAAGAGGAAGAAAGAGAGAGAGGAAAAGAGAGAGGAAGAGGAAGAGAGAGAGGAAGAGGAAGAAAGAGAGAGGAAAAGAGAGAGGAAGAGGAAGAGAGAGAGAGAGGAAGAGAGAGAGGAAGAAAGAGAGAGAAGAAGAGAGAGAGGAAGATGAAGAGGAAGAGAGAGAGGGGAAGAGGAAGAGAGAGAAGAAGAGGAAGAGAGAGAGGAAGAGAGAGAGAGAGGAAGAGGAGAGAGAGAGGAAGAGAGAGAGGAAGAGGAAGAGAGAGAGGAAGAGAAAGAGAGAGAGAAGAGAGAGAGGAAGAGAAGAGAGAGAGGAAGAGAGAAAGAGAGAGAGGAAGAGAGAGAGGAAGAGGAAGAGAGAGAGGAAGAGGAAGAAAGAGAGAGAGGAAGAGAGAGAGAAAGAGGAAGAGAGAGAGGAAGATAGAGAGGAAGAGGAAGAGGAAGAAAGAGAGAGAGGAAAAGAGAGAGGAAGAGGAAGAGAGAGAGGAAGAGGAAGAAAGAGAGAGGAAGAGAGAGAGGAAGAAAGAGAGAGAAGAAGAGAGAGAGGAAGATGAAGAGGAAGAGAGAGAGGGGAAGAGGAAGAGAGAGAAGAAGAGGAAGAGAGAGAGGAAGAGGAAGAGAGAGAGGAAGAGAGAGAGAGGAAGAGAGAGAGGAAGAGGAAGAGAGAGAGGAAGAGAGAGAGGAAGAGGAAGAGAGAGAGGAAGAGAGAAAGAGAGAGAGGAAGAGAGAGAGGAAGAGGAAGAGAGAGAGGAAGAGGAAGAAAGAGAGAGAGGAAGAGAGAGAGGAAGAGAGAGAGAAAGAGGAAGAGAGAGAGGAAGAGAGAGAAGAAGAGGAAGAAAGAGAGAGAGGAAGAGAGAGAGGAAGAGAGAGAGAGAGAAGAGAGAGAGAGAGAGAGAGGAAAGAGAGAGGAAGAGGAGAGAGAGGAAGAAGAGAGAAGAGAAGAGAGAGGAAGAGAGAGAGAGAAGAGAGAGAGGAAGAGGAAGAGAGAGAGGAAAGAGAGAGAGAGAGAGAGGAAGAGAGAGAGAGGAGAAAGAGAGAGAGGAAGAGAGAGAGAAGAGAGAGAGAGAGAGAGAGGAAGAGAGAGAGAGAGGAAGAGAGAGAGAGGAAGAGAGAGGAAGAGAGAGAGGAGGAGAGGAGAGAGGAAGAGAGAGAGAGAGAGAGAGGAAGAGAGAGAGAGAAGAGAGAGAGAGGAAGAGAGAGGAAGAGAGAGAGAGAGAAGAGAGAGAGAGGAAGAGAGAGAGAGAGAGAGAGAGGAAGAGAGAGAGAGAAGAGAGAGAGAGGAAGAGAGAGAGAAGAGAGAAGAGAGAGAGGAATATAAGTGATGATAGCTTAGACGATTGGAACTGAGCTTAACGAGACTGGGGCTGAAAGACAGCATTGCCCTTTTGTATTAAAGTATATATTATATACACACATAGTATATATTATACACGCACATAGTATATATTATACACACATAGTATATATTATACACGCACAGTATTTAAAGTCACTACCGATACGGTGTAAAGCAGTCAGGAGCACACAAAGCATCTGATCATGCTGGATTTGTTTTAACGCCACTTTCTACTTTTATTAGTTTTACTTTCTGGTTTTAAAATCAAGAACATCCAACATAAGGAGAAGACGACTTCACGAAACAATGTAAGTACACACAGTATTGGTCAATTCATTCATACATTGGAGAATTTAACTTTCAGAAATCTTTTCCAGCTCAGCGAGGGGTCGTGTGCAAACACCATCGCTCTAAATACTTCTATCAAGTATCAAATGTTCGTCATCCATTTCCTGATGGATAAAGGTTCTACTACTTAAATACTTTTAGTACGTGTTCGTGACTCTGCTTGAGACGGTTCTTTGAACTCAGAGTTTGGTTTATCCAGGAGACTCAGGTGTGCCCCTCTTTATCGAGTACTATGCATCTTTTATTTGAAGTAACTACCGTACTTTTCGGACAAGAAGCCGCGACTTTTTCCCCCATTTCTTTGGGCAGCTAACGGCCACTAGGGGGCCTCCTAGATCTATGGATTTACAGGTACAATTAACCACCTTTAAGCGGCGGGCTCCAGCACAATACGGTCGAGCTGCGGCCGCGGCCAGTACACGACACGCCCACCTGACACGACACTACGGTGGCTGAGAGGCACCACCGTTAAAAGCGAATTGACGAGATTTGCATCATACAGCCCATGTAGTATACACATTGATTTTAATTTCTTACAGTTGGAGAGGTTTTGGAGTTTAGGTTAGGGTTAGGACGGGGCGAAGGGAAGGGTTAGATTGAAGAGAACTGCTACCCCGGAACGTTCATACTGGGTAGTGTATTTAGTTTAAAAAGAATTATCCAACGAGTTCGAGACCACAAAGGAAGTGTAGTACCGCCGTTTGGCCACAAGACTCCGGCGCACTCCTGGGGGCTTGGTTCAACCTCCACTGTCCGCGGCCGCAGCTAGACCCTTCTCAGCCACCGTAGTGTCGTGTCAGGTGGGCGTGTCGTGTACCGCCGTGTACTGGCCGCGACAGGTAGCGCGCCAAAGTGAAAGTGGAAGCGAGAGACAGAACGAGAGCGAGACAGACGCACAATTTAGCTGCTGCGGCTCATATGCCGGTGCGCTTTAGAGTCCGGAAAGTACGGTAGTTTAAAAAAATAGTGCTAAATAAAAAAAGCAAAGGGAAATCACAACAGCATTATTCCTGCAGAACTTCCGGCTGCATTTCAGTTTGAGCGTCTGGTGAGCGATCGCCTGCAAACATCGCTTTGAATACTTTAAGCACATTTACGTGATTAGGGTTTTTTAACTGAGTATTTTTGCAGCACTGTTGCTTCAGCGAAGGATCTACTTATTGTCCCAACACTAGATTCTTCGGGCAGGGTGTGATGTGACAGACTACAGGTGTCCCCCAGGCCCCGCCCGATGGCTCCTCGGGGGTTCAGAACAGCGCGGTACCTCTGCGTGGTGCTCCTCGTTCTGCGTCAGGACCTCCACACAGAGCTCTCCGAGGCGCAGCATGTCCTCCAGACGCTTCTCCGGAGCGGCCTGAGGGTCCACTGAGGGTCCCACACGCAGAGGGGGGCATCAGGGAGGAACACACACTCAGTTAATACACATCTCCCACAATCCCCAGCTTCCTAAAACCACCAGACTCGGGGACAGTTTCATCAGACCGTTAAACAGCTGACCTTTGAAACAGCATCCATAACATTCATCTTTTGCAACTTATCAATATCCCGATGACTTGTCTTTAGACTCTTCGGCACTATTTCCATGTGTGTTGCGCTGTGGGAGGAGCCTGTGCGCTCAGACGTTCATCGTCATATCGGCACTGAGCACACATGACAACAAAAGCCTTGAACTCTCGCCACCCCTTTGAACCGCTGAATGCTTGAGATGTCCTGCTCCTCAGAGGATGAACCCTTTAGATTTCAAAGGTCCCTCTGACAGCTTTGAATCACTAACAGCACGACACTCGGTACTTTCGGGTGACGACAACTCGAACGCAGAAGACCGCCGAATGCAAACGGCTGACTGGTTTACATTGAATACGTCACGGCTATACTTTGTTTTAAACTTGTGATCTTTTCCTAACCGTGTAACCATTGAAGACAAAGTGCACCACATGCTTAAAACCCGTGTCAGGGAATGACGACACGGCGTTAACCGACACGAAGCTTCAAAGGCACGACATCAAACAGGAAGTGTTCTTAAAAGCGGCGTACAAGGGCTTGCCATGAAATCACGTTGGTTTCGGGGATATTATAGGTTTGTATGTAGCACCACAGAGCGATGTGGAGTCATGTGAAGGTTGCATATATATATAAACTTAAAGCTCACCCATCGTGCTATCTGTAGGCAAAGGACGGGTCTCACATATATATAAAACATGTCTGAAGTGTTTTGCTCAAAACAGATCGTTCTAGCCACGCCTCATATCGCTCTATTTCACTTCCTGTTTCTAAAGCGCTGATTTGGGGATAAAGCTTTAAAGAGGAGGGGGTCGGAGCTCATGCGGGACCCGGCAGCTACCGTCTAAACTAAATGCTGCCGTGATGAAACTCCATATCATGGATCATCAGGATCTGAAACAGTCTGGAGCTCAAAGGCTTTCTCTCTTGCCGGTTACACCACAAGGTGAGTTCCTTTCTACTTCCTGCTTCTTCACACACATGCTCTCCAGCACAGGTTAGCTCTGAGTGTTAGCGATGCTAATGTAAACACCGACCATATTACGTCCAAAACAGTCGGGCATTGTTTCTGATAGCAGCGTTTCTGATTGGCCCGTGGGTCCACATTTCAGATGTTACGTCATATCGGACGCACATCTGGATCAGCTCCGTTGTTCCCCGTTTTTAGAGATTTGGGTACGGAGGAAAAGAGAGAGGGTTTATTTCCTGACACTGCGTGAGTTCCCCGACGCACCGGGGACGCACCGGGGACACACTGGGGACACACTGGGGACACATGTTGATGTAGAAAAGACATCAAAAAGTGCATTTTGCCTGATAGGTCCCCTTTAACACAAAAAGTCAGGACACTTGTGTTTGGTAATGCTTCTTGGCAATACATCTTATACCGTTGGAAAGCCTGTTTAGTTTCAAATGGTGCCACATGTGTGAGGAACATGCATGTGTGGGTGGGTTGGGGACTTCATCCCATCCCCCTAACCCAACCAACAAAGACACCACGTCCTGACTGTGTGCGTTGCTATGATATGGTGTCTGACCTGCGATCTGAGCGTACTCCATCAGCTGGCTGTAGTTGATCTGGGCTGCGTTCTCCAGACACCTCTGCACCAGCTTCTTCATCTCCTCCGCAGGGACCGGAGTGGTGATGTCCTTCATCAGCACCTGGACAACAACAACAACAACAACAACAACAGACACATATCAGAGAGGAGGAATCAGCCGGTGATACAGAACACACAACAAGTTGTTTGCTGATATCACTCGCTGATGGCCCAGAAGGTCGCCCTACTTTCTCCGTCTGAGTCAAGCTCGTTGGAGACGGCTCGTTTGAATACGCAGAGACACGGAGTGCAGATGCAGCAGGACGGTAAGACGGAGACGTTCAGGTGAGGTGATAATACGCTTGATCAGAATACTTTATTTAATTCATTTTGAAAGAGCAATACTCTATTACATATTATTAAATCTGACTTTGAGGGTTGCTCAATTTAGGAACAAAATATTAACATAAGTATTATTTTTGTTTTAAGTCTTCTTCATGTCTCTTCTACATCACCATGTGTCCCCTCTTCTTTATGTCTCTTCTACATCAACATGTGTCCCCTCTTCTTCATGTCTCTTCTACATCAACATGTGTCCCCTCTTCTTCATGTCTCTTCTACATCAACATGTGTCCCCTCTTCTTCATGTCTCTTCTACATCAACATGTGTCCCCTCTTCTTCATGTCTCTTCTACATTAACATGTGTCCCCTCTTCTTCATGTCTCTTCTACATCAACATGTGTCCCCTCTTCTTCATGTCTCTTCTACATCAACATGTGTCCCCTCTTCTTCGTGTCTCTTCTACATCAACATGTGTCCCCTCTTCTCCGTGTCTCTTCTACATCAACATGTGTCCCCTCTTCTCATGTCTCTTCTACATCAACATGTGTCCCCTCTTCTTCGTGTCTCTTCTACATCAACATGTGTCCCCTCTTCTTCGTGTCTCTTCTACATCAACATGTGTCCCCTCTTCTCCGTGTCTCTTCTACATCAACATGTGTCCCCTCTTCTTCGTGTCTCTTCTACATCAACATGTGTCCCCTCTTCTTCGTGTCTCTTCTACATCAACATGTGTCCCCTCTTCTTCGTGTCTCTTCTACATCAACATGTGTCCCCTCTTCTTCGTGTCTCTTCTACATCAACATGTGTCCCCTCTTCTTCGTGTCTCTTCTACATCAACATGTGTCCCCTCTTCTTCGTGTCTCTTCTACATCAACATGTGTCCCCTCTTCTTCGTGTCTCTTCTACATCAACATGTGTCCCCTCTTCTTCGTGTCTCTTCTACATCAACATGTGTCCCCTCTTCTTCGTGTCTCTTCTACATCAACATGTGTCCCCTCTTCTTCGTGTCTCTTCTACATCAACATGTGTCCCCTCTTCTTCGTGTCTCTTCTACATCAACATGTGTCCCCTCTTCTTCGTGTCTCTTCTACATCAACATGTGTCCCCTCTTCTTCGTGTCTCTTCTACATCAACATGTGTCCCCTCTTCTTCGTGTCTCTTCTACATCAACATGTGTCCCCTCTTCTTCGTGTCTCTTCTACATCAACATGTGTCCCCTCTTCTTCGTGTCTCTTCTACATCAACATGTGTCCCCTCTTCTTCGTGTCTCTTCTACATCAACATGTGTCCCCTCTTCTTCGTGTCTCTTCTACATCAACATGTGTCCCCTCTTCTCTCTCTACATCAACATGTGTCCCCTCTTCTTCATGTCTCTTCTACATCAACATGTGTCCCCTCTTCTTCATGTCTCTTCTACATCAACATGTGTCCCCTCTTCTTCATGTCTCTTCTACATCAACATGTGTCCCCTCTTATTCGTGTCTCTTCTACATCAACATGTGTCCCCTCTTCTCCATGTCTCTTCTACATCAACATGTGTCCCCTCTTCTACATCAACATGTGTCCCCTCTTCTCCATGTCTCTTCTACATCAACATGTGTCCCCTCTTCCTCATGTCTCTTCTACATCAACATGTGTCCCCTCTTCTTCATGTCTCTTCTACATCAACATGTGTCCCCTCTTCTTCATGTCTCTTCTACATCAACATGTGTCCCCTCTTCTTCATGTCTCTTCTACATCAACATGTGTCCCCTCTTCCTCATGTCTCTTCTACATCAACATGTGTCCCCTCTTCCTCATGTCTCTTCTACATCAACATGTGTCCCCTCTTCTTCATGTCTCTTCTACATCAACATGTGTCCCCTCTTCTTCATGTCTCTTCTACATCAACATGTGTCCCCTCTTCTCCATGTCTCCTCTACATCAACATGTGTCCCCTCTTCTTCATGTCTCTTCTACATCAACATGTGTCCCCTCTTCTTCATGTCTCTTCTACATCAACATGTGTCCCCTCTTCTTCATGTCTCTTCTACATCAACATGTGTCCCCTCTTCTCCATGTCTCTTCTACATCAACATGTGTCCCCTCTTCTTCATGTCTCTTCTACATCAACATGTGTCCCCTCTTCTTCATGTCTATTCTACATCAACATGTGTCCCCTCTTCTTCATGTCTCTTCTACATCAACATGTGTCCCCTCTTCTCCATGTCTCTTCTACATCAACATGTGTCCCCTCTTCTCCATGTCTCTTCTACATCAACATGTGTCCCCTCTTCCTCATGTCTCTTCTACATCAACATGTGTCCCCTCTTCTTCATGTCTCTTCTACATCAACATGTGTCCCCTCTTCTCCATGTCTCTTCTACATCAACATGTGTCCCCTCTTCTCCATGTCTCTTCTACATCAACATGTGTCCCCTCTTCTCCATGTCTCTTCTATATCAACATGTGTCCCCTCTTCTCCATGTCTCTTCTATATCAACATGTGTCCCCTCTTCTTCATGTCTCTTCTACATCAACATGTGTCCCCTCTTCTCCATGTCTCTTCTACATCAACACGTGTCCCCTCTTCTTCATGTCTCTTCTACATCACCATGTGTCCCCTCTTCTTCATGTCTCTTCTACATCAACATGTGTCCCCTCTTCTCCATGTCTCTTCTACATCAACATGTGTCCCCTCTTCTCCATGTCTCTTCTACATCAACATGTGTCCCCTCTTCTCCATGTCTCTTCTACATCAACATGTGTCCCCTCTTCTTCATGTCTCTTCTATATCAACATGTGTCCTCTCTTCTTCATGTCTCCTCTACATCAACATGTGTCCCCTCTTCTCCATGTCTCTTCTACATCAACATGTGTCCCCTCTTCTCCATGTCTCTTCTACATCAACATGTGTCCCCTCTTCTCCATGTCTCTTCTACATCAACATGTGTCCCCTCTTCTTCATGTCTCTTCTATATCAACATGTGTCCTCTCTTCTTCATGTCTCCTCTACATCAACATGTGTCCCCTCTTCTCCATGTCTCTTCTACATCAACATGTGTCCCCTCTTCTCCATGTCTCTTCTACATCAACATGTGTCCCCTCTTCTCCATGTCTCTTCTACATCAACATGTGTCCCCTCTTCTTCATGTCTCTTCTATATCAACATGTGTCCTCTCTTCTTCAAGTCTCTTCTACATCAACATGTGTCCCCTCTTCTCCATGTCTCTTCTACATCAACACGTGTCCCCTCTTCTCCATGTCTCTTCTACATCAACATGTGTCCCCTCTGTGGAAAGAGACTCTGAAAGTCTCAGGAACAAAGATTCTCTCTCTTTTTGATCCATTTATTTAAAAACCTGTCTGAAAATGAGCTGATCAGATTTTGGCCACTTTATGATGTCATAACGATGTGTTGTCTTGGTAACCATTAGCCAATCAGCAACAAGGTAACTTATCACCTGAATCTCCTCTAGAGCTCCATGAGCCGCGTTCACAACGCGGTACTTTTCCCACAAAGGTTCATGCGAACTTAGTTCATGATCGCGTTCACACCAAAAAGAGCCGGTACTACAAGTAGTTCATGCGAACCTTTTTACCCGCTCCAAAGTCCCTCTAGAGAGCAGTGACTTTCGAGCGGCTCTTTAGTGAGGAAAGAGCTATATTCTGATTGGCTGGCGGATTGCAAACCACGCCCCGTAACACTCCCAAAGAGTTTTGTGAAGCCGCCATTTTATTATCCTCGCATTAGCATTATTAGCATTAGCATTAGCCCAGCGCAGACACGCAGAGAGACTAACTTATGGCAACACAAAATAAAACATGGGAGCGGTGGAGATGAGGAGGTGTCGGCGTTCTGGCGATTTACTCGGAAGGCTTCAGTAGCAGCTGCTGGGACTCCCAGCAGCTTCTACTGAAGCCTTCCCCAACTCCGGGGACTTCGGGCGGCAGTATACGCCGTGAAGTGGGTTGCGGCCTGCCAGTAAACCCAAAGCAGAAGAAGAAGAAGTGACGTCAGCGGCTTCATTTGCCTAATCCACCCCCAGGGACTTTTTCCGGTGTGAACGCGATCTGTACATTTCATGAGAACTAAAGAGTTCGCATGAACCTTTGTGGGAAAAGTACCGCAGTGTGAACGCGGCTATGGAGTTCTTTGTAACCAAATGTCTCTCAGAGGGGCGTGGGGAGGGGCTTTGGAAACAGGGCTGAAACAGAGGGGATTATGGGTAATGCTGCAATGATCTGTTTGGTGTTTCAGCCAATCAGAGACAGGCTCTGGATGCACCGGAGACCTGATATACTGATGACAGACAGTATAACAGAGGACCTTTAACTCTGTGACCCCTTGGAAGGAGACGTGTTAGCAGATCTCAAGTCAGTGCAGACATATTTAACGATGCTTAAGTATTTCAATGTACCCGCTCCTGCAGGGACAGCGTTGCCTTCAGGGCCCCATCTGGTCGTCCGAAGGGGAAGCAGTACCTGTAAGTCAGATGGAGAAGTGGGCGTCGTCACACTTAGAAACAACCTGGAGGACAAACAGAACAGGAAGATGGAGGCGGCAGGAAGACGTCAGCAGATGGCCGCCTGCTTTCTTCTAATTACTCCGATGAAGAAGAGTTCTCACCTCGGCGAAGACGAGGAGGATCGGGGAGTTTCACGTCGCTAATTGACAAGTGAACACAGCTAAATAAACAAAGGCAGGTCAGACCGTACACACGCAGACAGATGTTCTGCTGCTGCACTCTCGGGAGGAATATAAATACATGTAGGGATAGGAAGCGAAGGAGTTTGAAGAATCAGCTCCAACTTGGCATTTAATTAGAAATACAAATAAAGAATTTGAAAAGTACATTTTTTTAAGATAACTATTTTCTATAATTTTGTTTTGAGGATCGACTAAATCGTGTAAGACATTTGATATTATTTAAAGGGCACCTATCATGCAAAATGCACTTTGTGATGTCTTCTCTACATCAACATGTGTCCCCGGTGCGTCGGGGAACTCACGCGGCGTCAGAAAATAAAACCCTCCCTCTTTTCCTCCGTACCCAAATCTCTAAAAACGGGGAACTACGGAGCTGATCCAGATTTGCGTCCGATATGACGTAACATCTGAAATGTGGACCCACGGGCCAATCAGAAACGTTGCTATCGGAAAAAATGCCCGGGCAATGGAGCCTCACCTGCTGGTTGCCCGATCGGGCAATCTATTATGTCAATATCATGCAGCTCGCGGATCCAGTAATGAGTGACCCGACAGTAAAACTAAACATATCTATAACTAGTTTAGGTAGTTTGAGAGGTAATTAAAATAGCTACGTGTGATATTCTAACCTGAAGTGTGTGTTTTGTTCGCTCACCGCTGCAGGTGATCATGCAGAGCTAGTTCTAGCTAATGATAGACTACCTGCTTATTAAAAGACAACTACACAATAAGTGTCGCTAAGCAACTGGATGAGACATTAGAGTTGACTCTTCTTGTCTGTCACATACTCTTCTTGAATTATTTTGACCGGACATTTTGACCGAAGATATTTAGATTTGCCGGCTAACGGGAACTCTGACGTGTGCTTCGCGGATGCGCTCGGCTCCTCTCGACTGCTGCTCGCTCAGCTTCCGGATGAGGAGGCATTCGTTCGACCAACTTACAGTAGTTAACATTACAAACATTTTTAACAGGGGCCATAATAGTGTAAATAATGTTTGTTTTGGCAGTTATAACTGAATGTAATGTTTTCTACTTGTTTCCATCTGGGAAGGCATCTGCCTTCATCAGATGGAAAGTGTTTTGACCAACAACTTAAGTGTTTCTTATAGCTATGCAGGGCATGCAAGCGAGCAAACACAAACAAGAACAAACAAACAAGTGAAATGAAGAATCAAATTGAAATTGTACAATATAATATTGTGGTGGTTCATCTTATAATTCAATCTAGAGAACCGGACAGCATCTAAGACAGGGGTGTCAAACTCAATTTCATCGCGGGCCACATCAGCATTATGGCTGCACTCAAAGGGCCGGTTGTAACTTTAAGACTATATAAAAATAAGACATATATAACTATATCATATATATAAAATAATGTGTTATATTACATAGTTGCCTCTGCATTGGATTATTATCGGATAGGGTAATAACTTCATAATTAACTACGTCTGAAAGCAGAAATAATTGCAAGTCTCTTCAGTGAGAATGTCACAATATGATTTTAAAAGAAAAGCCACATTCTGGAAAAAACTAAAATAACATTTTGAAAACAAAATCTGAGAAAAAAAGGCATATTTTGACAAAAGTCAAATTCTGAGAAAGTCACATTTGAGATGCATTGTGGGACATGTAGTTTATGGGCAACAATAATAATAATTCCTTACATTTATTATAGCGCTTTTTCAATGACTCAAAGCGCTTTACATATACACACATTACACATATGCAATGGTCAGACGTGCTTCTGTAAAGTAGCATGTAAACATATTATATTCTTTGCAAGCTCTTGTGGGGCTAAAGAAAATGAAGTCGCGGGCCGGATTTGGCCCCCGGGCCTTGAGTTTGACACCCCTGATCTAAGACCTGCACACATATAAAGGTTCTAGGGGGACGGAGGCCCCCCAAACCCTTCGTGCGTCATTTCGTCCGCGCATTTTTCAGGGCAATCTCCATTGGCTCAGGGCCATCTGTAGATTAGCTTAGACGGCCCACATCCTTAATGTCGTGCACTGCCGTGTGGTGTAACCGGCAAGAGAGAAAGCCTCTGAGCTCCAGACTGTTCCAGAGCCTTGATGATATGGCGTTTCATCACGGCAGCATTTAGTTTAGACGGTAGCTGCCGGGTCCCGCATAAGCTCCGCCCCCTCCTCTTTAAAGCTTTATCCCCAAATCAGAACTTTAGAAACAGGAAGTGAAATAGAGGGATATGAGGCGTGGCTAGAACGATCTGTTTGGTGTTTTGATAGACATGTTTTTTATAGACCTGTGCTTTGTCTACAAATAGCACGATGGGTGACCTTTAAAGAATGACACATGGATGCATGAGGGACTTCAGTGGAACTCTTCCAGGAGTCTTTAAATCACATTAAGCAGAAAAAGCAGAAGAAATACCGTCGTATAAAATGATATATTATAAAAGTAATTAGTTTGACGCCGCAGTCTGTCGTGTATTCGCTGCACAGTTAAAGTAACCGAGGTGTTTCACGCCGACACGCACCAGGGTCAAATCACTGTCTTTGAAATTTGAATTATACTCTTTAGTTTGGCCTGAAACGTGATTCCCTGCCTGGATAATACTCAGGAGGTAAAGACAGTTCATGGTTTTTAATTTAAATACTTCTCAGACGCGTACAGGTTGTATTTAACACGGGCCGTGACCTTTCCGCTACACAGAGGCTCTCCAACATCGAACAGTTATACAAACGTTCAGACAGTCACGAACTCGTCTGTAAGGGTTCTGCATTTAAGAATAAAGAGCTTCCACTACAGGCTGACGGGTCGAAGGTTATTCATCTATTATGTATTGTCTTCAGGTTCCATGCGTCGTGCACGTGTTCGCTTTGCTGTGAACTTTACACCGTGCGAGTACTCTCCTGGAGTCTACGTTCAAACTTTGATTGTACTTTCTGTATTGTCTGCTCTTGACCTTCTTCTTATCGAGTGCCGCACACACAGAACGTAATGCTTTTATACGTCGGAATGGTTCTAGCAATCGCATTCAGTTAAGAATAGATATATAGACATGACTACAGATGGTTGGGCGTCATTGAAAGGACGCCGTTATGTTAGTAAGTCATGTATCGCTCAAATGAATACCAGTAAAACATGTTTAGATTGAAGTGAATTGAGAGGTGTGTGTGTGTGTGTGTGTGTGTGTGTGTGTGTGTGTGTGTGCGTGCGTGCGTGCGTGCGTGTGTGCGTGCGCGTGTGTGTGAACAGAGAGATAAATGAGTGCACTTCAGAGTCATTGTCCACTCTCTCTTTCAGCACCTATAGGCGACACATACTGAGGGCAAAAGTTTGGAGCGTATTGAGAAGTTGAACCTCCAGTATAATTAATAAAAAGCTTGGGGGTAACGGATTACCTTTAAGGGGGTAACTGTATTTACATTAAACATGCATATGGGGGAATCAGATTACATTGATGTCTGATTGGTTAACTGGCGGCTCTGCTGTCCCGCTTCTTAGGCCCCGTCCACACGGAGACGGTATCAGTGGAATCCGCTAACGTTCTCTATCGTATAGACCAGGGGCTCCCAATACGTCGATCGCGAGTTGGTCGATCGCATGGCATTGAACAAAAAATTAAATTAAAAAAGTTTCTCCGCCGCTGCGAGGTCCCCCCGCCCCCCCCCCGCCCTCTGTCCAGAGGGCCTCACCACATGACTTTGGGCAGGGGCTGTAGGTAGATCACTTTGACTGGTCATTTTAAAAGTAGCTCCCAAGCTGAAAGGTGGGCACCCCCGCTGTAGACGGTTCGTCCACACGAAGCCGAAACGGAGCCGAGGGACTTTAGCCTCTGCAGCCCGTTGACATGCACACAAAGGGAGGGGAAACCCCCACATATGATGCACAATACATGCATCTCGGCTCACGTCCCCTCCCTACGGGGACACTACGGCGAATATAGACCGAGTCTAACGCGCTCGTGGTAAAGCAGCACGTGCGGCACCCGCGTTGGTTATCCGGTGGCTCCGAAACAAACCACTTCCTCCGGGTTCATCTCAAACCGTTGGTTGGTAACACGAGTCGTCACCAAAGTGTGACGAGGTAATCTGCAGATAATCTCCCTCCTGATTGAGAAAGAACAACTTGGAGGAGCATCTGTAGTTTAAACGAATAACCTTCAATTAATCCGCGGCTTTAATCTAAACTAAACTGTGGAAGTCTTGCTCTCGTCTGGGAGGGGGCATTAGCATAATCCCAGCATTGTCCCGGCCATTGTTTAGCAGCATTAGCCCCTTGTTGAGGTGAGCTGGTAATGACTGGCCCCTCCCCTCTCTGGGCAGACGGAGGCCCCTCTCGGGCGTGAAGGAGTGTAAAGACGGGCTTCAGGACGGTTAATGGCCGCCTCCTTTCAGACGAGGGCTGCTCAAGGTCTGCAGCTTTCACACCGGCTCACAATGCGTTCACACGCAGATGCTGGGAGGTCTGCACCTGTTGTGCTGCTGAGGGGATAAAAATACCCAGAATCCTTTATGGTGGAGGTAAAGGAGCAGGCTGGTGGTTTTGACATGTTGTGGTTTGCTCTACATGACAGTGGGGCGTTCAGCTAATGTGTTTCGGAGGTCTCCCGTGTTTTTACTCAGCTTCTGTCTCCCTTTTGTTTCATTAGGAATGTATGATCTGACCCACGTTGTGTTCTCCATTAACATCGCATCATCCTCAGAGCGAAGGCGGCACGAACAACGCATCAAAGGGTCAGTTCCTCCAACAGGAAACAAGAACCCGCTGTCTTTGTTCCTGCTGTCGTGGTTCGTCTATTATCGGCCACACAGCAAGTACAGTGCAGTACAGTTATGGCAGCGGACATCCGAGGCCCGAGCTCCTCATATTATATAAAGGACTTAGAGAAACATCTGATTACAAATAGAGATTAGGAAGGCCTTGACAAAAAGGGAAGGGAGTCATCCTTTGGTTTATTGAGCGAGTGGTTTATTTCTATTCCTTTAGTTAGTTTGGCAGTTTGAAGTCTGTTGCTTTGAGAGTTGTTATGAATCACGAGGTGGCGTGTTGTGCGGCTTTCACACCAGAGCTGCTCTGCTCCCGCTCTGCTCACACCGCCCAGAGCTGCCGCTGCTGCGCCATGACGTCACCGTTTACGTGCCAGCTTCATAAAATCCAAACCGCGGAAATCCCTCACATCGACAACGACAACAATGGCCGATTGTATTGAAGCGCTGTTCGCTTTGGTTATCCTCTTACGAAACGACATGGAAGGCATCGGGCGACTTTACTTGGAACTTTACAAACATCACATGCGAAATGCAAGACTTCTTTGTGGTCTTCAGCATCTACGACGAATCTGCCCCTCCCCCCGCCTCGACGTAAGCGACGCCGCCTCTTAGCTCCGAAGCTCTTGCCTCTAGACCGACAATTTTTTGGAGCTGGAAATGAAGCGGAACCCGGAGCTGCGGTGTGAACAGGACAAACCGGTACTTTTCAGGCTCCAGCTCCGAGCCGGAGAACGGGCATCGCTGACGAAGATTTGGAGGCGGAATGGGATTTCTTTGAGCAGCACAGAGCGAATGTCCCTTACATTTAGCTGGAGGACGATATCTGCCAACGCGTATAACCATAATAAAACCCATGGATCTTTCTCTACGGAGAAAAGAGGCAGTTTCCGGTGGGTTGTATGGGATTTCTTTTGAGCGCACCAAATGTCTACATCCCTTATTGACGAAGATTGAAGATTCAACTTATTGTCGTCACGTAGTTCAGGCACGATGTAACGAAACGGTTTCTCTGCATTCGACCCATCCTAGTGTTAGGAGGGACTTGAACCGGTGACCTTCCAGTCGCCAGGCCAAGTCCCTATGGACATCACCACTATTATATTCAGCTGGAGGGAGGTATCTCCCAGCCTGATAATAAAACCCATGGTTATGCAACTAGAGGGAAGAGAGAGCCCGTTTCCCGTGGTGGTAGGTGCCTCAGTCTGCTCGGTGTGTGTGTAGTTGTGTGTAGTTGTGTGATTGTGTTGGTACCTGAAGTGAGTGATCTGGTTCTCCAGCAGAGCCATGAGGCGACTCCTGACGGCCTCGAACTGATCCTTCTCCTCCAGCGTCACCGTGCCCATCCCGTCAGGCCTGAGGGGAACAGGAGAGCAGTCGCTTTAGAAAAGAGTCCACGCTCCGTCACAACCCTACAAACTAAGCGTTTCAGAGTTAACTACTGCTGGGGAACACTGAGTGTCCTTCTCCAGCATGAGAGCAGCATGCTACAAAGGTATCAACTGTAGCTGTGAACATGACAGGCTGTGTGATGACCCAGAAGAGCATCAGACTGTGTGAGGCAGATGATAGCTATGTGATTAACATGATGACTCAGCCTCTATGGAGAGAGACATCAAGCATGCTCATTTCTGACGTGGAGCTGACTCTGAAGTAAACATTGAAGTCTGCTTTCTGTTCCTCCATCTTGTGACTGTGTGACTCCCTCTCTGGATATCAGCATGTGAAGGACACTGCTCAGGAACTAGTCTCTGTATGTGATGCCTCCTTCCCTCTGGAGGATCAGACGCATGGATCCTGAGATGAAGCTCAAGCCGGGGACGAGGGAGATTTAACATGTTTGAGATTTTGAGAAAAAAAGTCTTATTTCGTTTTGAATACTTCCTTCTGGAGAGGATAATAAATACATGGACATTGAAGCTCAAGCTAATGTTAGAAGATTTAAAGAAGAACCCGGGCCTTCGACTGCTCGTAGCATCTAATGCCAAACACTTTTGGAATCTCCACGTGTTTGTCTCAAAGAAAGAAGGAAATCTCGGGCTTGTTTTCCCGTCCGTGGCTTTTCTTCCTCAACTTGCTTATTTTTATGAAAAACTAAAAGAGAAAGCAGCCGAACTCTCCACGCTGACCTCCGAGTCAACCAATCAGACGCAGAGCTGCTCCTCTTCCTCCCCGGCCGGCGGGAGGAGGGGTCGACAAAGAGAAAAACTGTTAGTTGAGCGCTTCATTAATGTCTGTAAAGCTTTCACTCCCAGCGACTGAATAGGCACTCTGGCGAAAAAGGGGAAAAAATGCAATCAGTACGGAGAGCGCCCAGCCTTGACTTCCCCGCTTTGTGTCGCCGGCTGAAAGAGAAAAGCAGCCTCTCCAAACGGCACTCGCAGCGCCGGAGGGAGGCAGCGAGGAGGCTGGCTGTTAATGAGTTGTTCTTATGAAAGCCTCCGCGCGCCGAAGCCCCTGACCACCGAACCTCGAGTGCCAACAACCGGGATCCTGACTCTCCGAAGTCGAACAGAAAAAACGTGACGAGAGAAAGGAGAGACTCAAAGTACCTCGTTCGATTTCACCGGGAAGGAGAGTCGTGTCGTCGTGTGTATCCAAGATATAAGAAATCCTTCAAACAAATTGTATTAAATATTCAATAATATAACTTCTAATGTAATAAAGTACAACAGAATATAAAATAAAATGTGGTTAATCATTTTAAATATCATATTAAATGTTGTGTACAAATAAAATACAGTAAATGTAAATAAACTATTAAAGGAATAAAGACAATTACTTTAAATGTAATTAATAATGTTATATATATATTCAAAATATACGTTTACAAGTTTTAAATAATCTCATTAAATGTAATTAAAAAATCACGTACAAAAACTGTTGAGCATATTAAAAAAATGTAGTTCCTTTTTTCAGGTTGTCCGTAGGGAACATGTCTTCAGCAGTTTCTGGGTGGGGGCTGTAGGGGGGGGGGCTGTAGGGGGGGGGCTGTAGGGGGGGGGGCTGTAGGGGTGGGGGCTGTAGGGGGGGGGCTGTAGGGGGGGGCTGTAGGGGGAGGGGGGGTAGCAGGAAGACAACAGGAAGTGCTCGGCATACAGAGGGAACATCAGCCTCTCTTCAGCTCCATTGGTTCTGTAATGAGAGGCAGCTTTCCCCGAACAACAGCACTTGTTAGCACAACTTTAAACACTGTTGTCAAAGACCCTCCACTTCCCACAACCGCTACTTAACGAGCACCAGTTAGTCCTGAGGGAGCGTGAGGAGTGAGATCACTCAGGGAGGGAAACCAGGAGGAGAGAAATGAAGAGGGATGGAGGGATGGATGTGTGAACCTGAACCTGTCTCTGCGGTTCTTCCAGACTCTCGTCATGCTGCTTCCCTGATGGCTTCCTCAGGACTGTAGCTGACATCCTCGTGGATTCGTCTTCTCATCACAGACACATGCATTTCAGACACATTCGGTCGATATGCTGTCCGTCCTGGAGAGGGATCCTCCTCTGCTGCTCTCCCTGAGGTTTCTCCATGTTCCCTTAAACTGTGGGATTTCTCTGGAAGTGTTTCCTTGTACGATGTGAGGGTCTAAGGACAGAGGGTCTGAGGACAGAGGGTCTAAGGACAGAGGGTCTACGGACAGAGGGTCTAAGGACAGAGGGTCCTAGGACAGAGGGCCTGAGGACAGAGGGTCTGAGGACAGAGGGTCTGAGGACAGAGGGTCTAAGGACAGAGGGTCTGAGGACAGAGGGTCTGAGGACAGAGGGTCTGAGGACAGAGGGTCTGAGGACAGAGGGTGTAAGGACAGAGGGTCCTAGGACAGAGGGTCTGAGGACAGAGGGTCTAAGGACAGATGGTCTAAGGACAGAGGGTCTAAGTACAGAGGGTCTGAGGACAGAGGGCCTGAGGACAGAGGGTCTGAGGACAGAGGGTCTGAGGACAGAGGGTCTGAGGACAGAGGGTCTAAGGACAGAGGGTCTGAGGACAGAGGGTCTGAGGACAGAGGGTCTGAGGACAGAGGGTCTGAGGACAGAGGGTCTGAGGACAGAGGGTGTAAGGACAGAGGGTCTGAGGACAGAGGGTCTGAGGACAGAGGGTCTAAGGACAGATGGTCTAAGGACAGAGGGTCTAAGTACAGAGGGTCTGAGGACAGAGGGTCTAAGGACAGAGGGTCTGAGGACAGAGGGTCTGAGGACAGAGGGTCTGAGGACAGAGGGTCTGAGGACAGAGGGTGTAAGGACAGAGGGTCCTAGGACAGAGGGTCTGAGGACAGAGGGTCTGAGGACAGAGGGTCTGAGGACAGAGGGTGAGACAGATGTAACATTTGTGATATTGGGCTATATTTATTTATTGACAGAAGGACCGTGCTTACTCACACATGAATCCCAGCAAAGAGAAGAGATGCCAGATTATAGCCAATAGCTCATTTCCATCGGTGGTCCTCAGACGGGTTCATAACAATCAATAAACAAACAATAACTTTGCATGATCTCTATCAGTCAAACCATTAAAACCTGATTTAAGTTCAGGTTACGAAATAACACTTAGTACACTTCAAATACACTTAAATAAAATATCTACGATATAGTATGACGATACAGTTCAAATAAAGAAAACATAAAAACTCAGATTGCAGTGTGATTAATGTTGGCATGACCGGATGCTTAATATCGGCTTTTAGCACCATCGGAAAACGAGTTAAAGTCAGTGCAAGTTCAACTGGAAGAGTGTTCCGGTGCTCGATGGCCGTGCTGACGGTCCATGGATGTATGGATGGATGTATGGTTGGATGGATGGATGTAGGGATGGATGGATGTAGGGATGTATGTAGGGATAGATGGATGTATGTAGGGATGGATGTATGGATGATGTATGGACGGATGTATGTAGGGATGGATGTAGGGATGGATGTATGGATGATGTATGGATGGATGTATGTAGGGATGGACGGATGTAGGGATGGACGGATGTAGGGATGTATGTATGGATGATGTATGGATGGATGTATGGTTGGATGTATGTAGGGATGGATGTAGGGATGGACGGACGGATGTATGGATGGATGTATGTAGGGATGGATGTATGTAGGGATGGATGTATGGATGGATGTATGTAGGGATGGATGTAGAGATGGATGGATGTATGTAGGGATGGATGGATGGATGATGTATGGATGGATGTATGGATGGATGTATGGATGGATGTATGGTTGGATGGACGGATGTATGTAGGGATGGATGTATGTAGGGATGGATGTAGGGATGGATGTATGGATGGATGTATGTAGGGATGGATGTAGAGATGGATGGATGTATGTAGGGATGGATGGATGGATGATGTATGGATGGATGTATGGATGGATGTATGGTTGGATGGACGGATGTAGGGATGTATGTATGGATGATGTATGGATGGATGTATGGTTGGATGTATGTAGGGATGGATGTAGGGATGGACGGACGGATGTATGGATGGATGGATGTATGTAGGGATGGATGTATGTAGGGATGGATGTAGGGATGGATGTATGGATGGATGTATGTAGGGATGGATGTAGAGATGGATGGATGTATGTAGGGATGGATGGATGGATGATGTATGGATGGATGTATGGATGGATGTATGGATGGATGTATGGTTGGATGGACGGATGTATGTAGGGATGGATGTATGTAGGGATGGATGTAGGGATGGATGTATGGATGGATGTATGTAGGGATGGATGTAGAGATGGATGGATGTATGTAGGGATGGATGGATGGATGATGTATGGATGGATGTATGGATGGATGTATGGTTGGATGGACGGATGTATGTAGGGATGGATGTATGTAGGGATGGATGTAGGGATGATGTATGGATGTATGTAGGGACGGATGGATGTAGGGATGGACGGACGGATGGATGGATGTATGGATGATGTATGGATGGATGTATGGTTGGATGGATGGATGTATAGATGGACGGACGGATGTAGGATGGATGGAGTTAGGGATGGATGGATGGATGTATAGATGGACGGACGGATGTAGGATGGATGGATGGATGGATGGATGTATAGATGGACGGACGGATGTAGGATGGATGGAGTTAGGGATGGATGTAAAGATGGATGCCTGAGGCTGGAAGCCCTCATTAATGGCAGCTGTCTGTAATCAGAGTCGTTCCTCGTCTCCTAACAATCTGTTCTCATTTCCTCGTGCAGGAAATCAAACGGACTGATCAGCTCTCGTGTCTCAGGGGTTAGAGGGATTACCGAATATAATTAAAAACAACGTTTGTTTCGGAAAGATATGGAGTCACTTTAAAGCTCATGGAGATGTTGTTTATTGGATGCATCTTTTAAGTCTCAAAACAACTCGCCTCGTCCCCGTTACATCCTGAAACACAGCATTACCTTGTTGTCATTCTTACTGGACCTACATCTTTGGATATTTCTATTTCTTGTAAACATTTTTAATAGTAGTATATTTGCTCCCTTTTTAAACCTGAAAACCTTTAACCTTTATGAAGGACATTGCTTGTTTCATATTTCTTTATTGTTTAATTTCTCATTCTTCTTGCACTTACTTTTTTCTACATTTCAATTAAGTCTATATATTTATTTGTACAGATAACTCCTCTCACTATGGGAAGTAATGCAGAGTATGTATTTCAGTATATTCCTAATATAATGTAATGTATATTTGAATGTATTACATTTAGAAATGTATTTCAAAAGGATTATTTTAAACGTTAATAGGTTTATATAATAATTCTCCTTTATTCTTCCCGTGTTTACATACGCCCCATGATACTCCAAATCAAATCCCTGTACGTGTAAACACTTGATTCTGATCTCCCTCCTCACACCCTCCACTTCCCCCGAATCGAATCACGCTCACAAATCAAACCGTACGAGGAGCGATCTGGCAGGAGTCCAGACGCAAAGCGGACTTCGGTTTGGTGGAGCAGTCAGATGTGTGTTTGCGCTCGGGCGCACGCGGAGGAGTGGGCGATGCGACAGCTTGTCGGGGTTCAGACACATTGTTGCTGCTAAATGAAGCGAGCGCGGAGCAGCGAGGGGGGGGGGCGGACTCAGGATGCGTGTTTACACTCGATGTGGCTCCGGTGTAAACGATGAGCTCCAGACCCCCCCCTCCCCGCGGCGCTCTCTGATGACAGAGTCGTGGTGAGAGGGGAGCGCCGAGGCTCCGGACGCCACTTCACCTTAAGAGGTGTTGGAGAGGGGATCAGGCTGAGGGCGGGCGGGCTGTCAGAAAAATCAGGTTCAATGTCGTCTCTGGACCTCAGGTTGGACACGCTGGAGAAGACGTGAAGGAGAACTCATCGCCGGTCCAACACAGCTCAGTGAATACAGTGAAGCCTCACTTGGTAAATTAACAGGAAGTAGTGGAACGTTCATAGTCTGCCGTTTGGTGTAACATAGCGTTGTCATGTCAACGTATTAGCAGTTACGGCAGGAGTTGAAAAATGCTCAATATAATGTATTAACTTTGTTGATCTGCGTTGGTCGGCTGACTGTCGGGCTCGCGGACCAAATCTGCCTCTTAACTGGAAGTGTGCGTCAGTATCTTAAAATAATAGGTTAGCTGCATTAGCTAGCTAGCTTAGGTCGGCAGTATCAGCGTGTTGGGCTCGCGTGCGCCTGTTGGCCGCCGGACGGTTCTGCTGCATCCCTTCAGAAACCCTTTGAACGAACGTGCAGATATTCCCGCTGACAGGCAGTCGATGTTTTCGTGAATCGGTGAAAGTCTGTGGCATCATTTCAGTGCGTCATCATTTGTTCTCATTACGGTTCAAGAGCTTCAAAGCCAGCAGCGGCTCTGAAGGAGAATCTGAACTCTGATGGCGTTCACGACATCCTCCAGATATCTCGCACGTTTTCGCAAGAGGGAAATGAGACACATTTCTTTCTCGATGTAAAATCGATACATTTGGTTTCTGTAAACACACCCACCCCGTGTTCAGAGGCTTATTATTGTCATCAAGGATCCTCAGCAGCACGAACACATGAGAAGAAACAGAGCCGAATAAAAGAGACTACAGGAAGACTGATGTGAAATAAAGAGATTGTCATGATGGATACATGTGTGAGTGAGTGTGTGTGTGTGTGTGTGTGTGTGTGTGTGTGTTGGGGGAGGTAAGAGCTCCCGTCACATCCCGAGTGTGTGTGCTGTGGATGTTCGGTGAGGAGAAGATGGGACGTGACAGGTGAGAAGGAGGCGAGCGAACCCCCTCCTCAACCAGCTCTGGTAATGCTCCTTTAACCCCGACTCCAGTTTAAACGTCTCATCAGACACACACACACACACACACACACACACACACACACACCAAGTGTCAGCGCGGCTTCACCTGCCGAGCTTTAATCACTCCGTCACCTCCAGCAGCACGGAGCGATGATGATGATGAAGAACCAGCAGGACTCCAAGTGTCCAAATAAACTCTCACACAATCTAACTCATTACAGCTGCCATTAACACACACACACACACACATACACACACACACAACACACACACTCTTTTGAAGATGGAGATTTATAGTTTTCTATCCTAGTGAAGTGAAGATCTTTGAAGTCACACACTCAGACATTCAGACGCATCACGTTGCTTTGGGACGACAGGGTGTCCCCTAGGTGGCGCTGCTCGGGTACGGCGCCCCGCCAAGACCATGGGGAAACACTGGAGGCCATCTTATGGAGCGATTCATCAATTCACCTCGTCGTGCTAACAGAACACCGCCGTTAGGGGCTCGTATGGCTTCATCGCCTGCGCCACGCTTCGGGTCATTACGCTCGACTCTAGAAACGTTCCTGTTCTTCCACCACTCGTACATCCGGTTGTTGAGTGAAAATGACCGAATAACTGGACCCGTCCTGGTGCACTGCGCGCCCCGAGTCCCTCCTTCCTCCCTCTGAGCTCACGGGGAGCTTCCAGCGAACACATCGTGCTTCTGAGAGTTACAGAAAAGCACAGTCTGAGTAAACCCAGCTGAAGTGTGGTGGAGGACTCTCGTTCCGAGGCGTCGCTCTTTGTCCTGACGGAGTCGGGTTTCTCCCAGCGGCCCTCCAGCGAAAACTCGAGTTCTGTAATTACGGGGGGTTTTTTTTCCACCTCGGAGAAACGCCTGCCATCAAGAACCCTCCTTTCCCTCCCCTCCCACTCCCACTCAGCGGCCCCTGGATGGCCGTCCACTATTCAAATCACAGCTCCAACTGACAAAAAGCCAATTGCACATCCCCCCCCACCCTACTTTATATCTGCCGATTGCGCGGGAGAAGCCGATCATTCCTCAGCGAGAAGAGGCATACAGGTGACCGGAGCTGAGCCCCCCCACCCCCACTTGGACAACATGAGCCCCCCACCCTCTCAGCCCCAACAGCCATCACTTCCCAACAACTTAAAGGGTCCTCTATTATAATGTTTTCCATCACAGGCCTCAGATATATACAGAACATGTCTCTTTCCACAGAGGGGACACATGGTGATGTAGAAGAGACATGAAGAAGAGGGGACACATGTTGATGTAGAGGAGACGTGAAGAAGAGGGGACACATGTTGATGTAAAAGAGACGTGAAGAAGAGGGGACACATGTTGATGTAGAAGAGACATGGAGAAGAGGAGACACATGTTGATGTAGAAGAGACATGAAGAAGAGGGGACACATGTTGATGTAGAAGAGACATGGAGAAGAGGGGACACATGTTGATGTAGAGGAGACATGGAGAAGAGACATGAGGAAGAGGGGACACATGTTGATGAAGAAGAGACATGAAGAAGAGGGGACACATGTTGATGAAGAAGAGACATGAAGAAGAGGGGACACATGTTGATGTAGAAGAGACATGGAGAAGAGGGGACACATGTTAATGTAGAAGAGACATGAAGAAGAGGGGACACATGTTGATGTAGAAGAGACATGAAGAAGAGGGGACACATGTTGATGTAGAAGAGACATGGAGAAGAGGGGACACATGTTGATGTAGAAGAGACATGAAGAAGAGGGGACACATGTTGATGTGGAAGAGACATGAAGAAGAGGGGACACATGTTGATGTAGAAGAGACATGAAGAAGAGGGGACACATGTTGATGTGGAAGAGACATGAAGAAGAGGGGACACATGGTGATGTAGAAGAGACATGGAGAAGAGGGGACACATGTTGATGTAGAAGAGACATGAAGAAGAGGGGACACATGTTGATGTAGAAGAGACATGGAGAAGAGGGGACACGTGTTGATGTAGAAGAGACATGAAGAAGAGGGGACACATGTTGATGTAGAGGAGACGTGAAGAAGAGGGGACACATGTTGATATAGAAGAGACATGAAGAAGAGGGGACACATGTTGATGTGGAAGAGACATGAAGAAGAGGGGACACATGTTGATGTAGAAGAGACATGAAGAAGAGGGGACACATGTTGATGTAGAAGAGACATGAAGAAGAGGGGACACGTGTTGATGTAGAAGAGACATGAAGAAGAGGGGACACATGTTGATGTGGAAGAGACATGGAGAAGAGGGGACACATGTTGATGTAGAAGAGACATGAAGAAGAGGGGACACATGTTGATGTAGAAGAGACATGAAGAAGAGGGGACACATGTTGATGTAGAAGAGACATGAAGAAGAGGGGACACATGTTGATGTAGAAGAGACATGGAGAAGAGGGGACACATGTTGATGTAGAAGAGACATGGAGAAGAGGGGACACATGGTGATGTAGAAGAGACATGGAGAAGAGGGGACACATGTGATGTAGAAGAGACATGGAGAAGAGGGGACACATGTTGATGTAGAAGAGACATGAAGGAGAGGGGACACATGTTGATGTAGAAGAGACATGGAGAAGAGGGGACACATGTTGATGTAGAGGAGACATGGAGAAGAGGGACACATGTTGATGAAGAAGAGACATGAAGAAGAGGGGACACATGTTGATGTAGAAGAGACATGGAGAAGAGGGGACACATGTTGATGAAGAAGAGACATGAAGAAGAGGGGACACATGGTGATGTAGAGGAGACATGAAGAAGAGGGGACACATGATGATGTAGAAGAGACATGAAGAAGAGGGGACACATGTTGATGTAGAAGAGACATGAAGAAGAGGGGACACATGGTGATGTAGAAGAGACATGGAGAAGAGGGGACACATGTTGATGTAGAAGAGACATGAAGAAGAGGGGACACATGTTGATGTAGAAGAGACATGAATAAGAGGGGACACATGTTGATGTAGAAGAGACATGAAGAAGAGGGGACACATGTTGATGAAGAAGAGACATGAAGAAGAGGGGACACATGTTGATGTAGAAGAGACATGAACAAGAGGGGACACGTGTTGATGAAGAAGAGACATGAAGAAGAGGGGACACGTGTTGATGAAGAAGAGACATGAATAAGAGGGGACACATGTTGCTGTAGAAGAGACATGAAGAAGAGGGGACACATGTTGATGTAGAAGAGACATGAGGAAGAGGGGACACATGTTGATGTAGAAGAGACATGGAGAAGAGGGGACACATGTTGATGTAGAAGAGACATGGAGAAGAGGGGACACATGTTGATGTAGAAGAGACATGGAGAAGAGGGGACACATGTTGATGTAGAAGAGACATGAAGAAGAGGGGACACATGTTGATGAAGAAGAGGGGACACATGTTGATGAAGAAGAGGGGACACATGTTGATGTAGAAGAGACATGAAGAAGAGGGGACACATGTTGATGAAGAAGAAGAGGGGACACATGTTGATGTAGAAGAGACATGAATAAGAGGGGACACATGTTGATGTAGAAGAGACATGAAGAAGAGGGGACACATGAAGAAGTGGATTTTGCACAATAGGTGACCTTTGACCCGTGTTAGCCTCCGTACCTGTTCCCGTGGACGTGCGAGGCGCAGAAGGCGTAGCTGTAGTGCAGCAGCGTGGGGTCCACCAGCACCTGGCTCTCAGAGTACTCCATCAGGTCCTTCAGGTAGCTCAGGTGGCGGTGGCAGCCCCGGACCCCGTACCGGGCGCAGTACTCATCCAGAACGAACACCTGCCCGGGGCTGAACCAACCCTGGAGACACACACACACACAAGCACAGAGGAGCGTCAACAACAACAACAACAACAACAGAAGGCTGTCCAACAACATCATCTCGGACCCAAACCAGGTTCTGAACAGCGAGTCTGAACTGCTGCCATCTAATCAGCAGAGGTGGGAAGTAGTGGAGTACAAATACTTCGTTACTGTACTTAAGTACATGTTTCTGGTATCAGTACTTTGCTCCACTACTTATTTTTCTGACGACTTTTTACTTTGAGTTCTCACATGTTGAACTCAAATACCTGTACTTTCTACTTCTCTCATATTGAACTCAAATACCTGTACTTTCTACTTCTCACATGTTGAACTCAAATACCTGTACTTTCTACTTCTCACATGTTGAACTCAAATACCTGTACTTTCTACTTCTCTCATGTTGAACTCAAATACCTGTACTTTCTACTTCTCACATGTTGAACTCAAATACCTGTACTTTCTACTTCTTACATGTTGAACACAAATACCTGTACTTTCTACTTCTTACATGTTGAACACAAATACCTGTACTTTCTACTTCTCACATGTTGAACTCAAATACCTGTACTTTCTACTTCTCACATGTTGAACTCAAATACCTGTACTTTCTACTTCTTACATGTTGAACTCAAATACCTGTACTTTCTACTTCTCTCATGTTGAACACAAATACCTGTACTTTCTACTTCTCACATGTTGAACTCAAATACCTGTACTTTCTACTTCTCTCATGTTGAACACAAATACCTGTACTTTCTACTTCTCACATGTTGAACTCAAATACCTGTACTTTCTACTTCTCACATGTTGAACTCAAATACCTGTACTTTCTACTTCTTACATGTTGAACTCAAATACCTGTACTTTCTACTTCTTACATGTTGAACTCAAATACCTGTACTTTCTACTTCTTACATGTTGAACCCAAATACCTAAACTTTCTACTTCTTACATGTTGAACTCAAATACCTGTACTTTCTACTTCTTACATGTTGAACCCAAATACCTGTACTTTCTACTTCTCACATGTTGAACTCAAATACCTGTACTTTCTACTTCTCACATGTTGAAACCAAATACCTGTACTTTCTACATGTTGAACTCAAATACCTGTACTTTCTACTTCTCACATGTTGAACTCAAATACCTGTACTTTCTACTTCTCACATGTTGAAACCAAATACCTGTACTTTCTACATGTTGAACCCAAATACCTGTACTTTCTACTTCTCACACGTTGAACTCAAATACCTGTACTTTCTACTTCTCACATGTTGAAACCAAATACCTGTACTTTCTACATGTTGAACTCAAATACCTGTACTTTCTACTTCTTACATGTTGAACCCAAATACCTGAACGTTTCTACTTCTTACATGTTGAACCCAAATACCTGTACTTTCTACTTCTTACATGTTGAACCCAAATACCTGTACTTTCTACTTCTCTCATGTTGAACTCAAATACCTGTACTTTCTACTTCTTACATGTTGAACCCAAATACCTGTACTTTCTACTTCTCACATGTTGAACTCAAATACCTGTACTTTCTACTTCTTACATGTTGAACTCAAATACCTGTACTTTCTACTTCTTACATGTTGAACCCAAATACCTGTACTTTCTACTTCTTACATGTTGAACTCAAATACCTGTACTTTCTATATGTTGAACTCAAATACCTGTACTTTCTACTTCTCACATGTTGAAACCAAATACCTGTACTTTCTACTTCTCACATGTTGAACTCAAATACCTGTACTTTCTACTTCTTACACGTTGAACTCAAATACCTGTACTTTCTACTTCTTACACGTTGAACTCAAATACCTGTACATTCTACTTCTCACATGTTGAACTCAAATACCTGTACTTTCTACTTCTCACATGTTGAACTCAAATACCTGTACTTTCTACTTCTCACATGTTGAACTCAAATACCTGTACTTTCTACTTCTTACACGTTGAACTCAAATACCTGTACTTTCTACTTCTTACACGTTGAACTCAAATACCTGTACATTCTACTTCTTACATGTTGAACTCAAATACCTGTACTTTCTACTTCTCTCATGTTGAACACAAATACCTGTACTTTCTACTTCTTACATGTTGAACTCAAATACCTGTACTTTCTACTTCTCACATGTTGAACTCAAATACCTGTACTTTCTACTTCTCTCATTTTCCAAACAGCTGGTTCCTTTAGTCTGAATGTGTGTTGGTGCGTGATCATTATTCTGTAGAGTCACTGCGTGCCTATTGGTTGGAACACGATCCGTGTATCCATCACTTCCTGGTCTTCTCTAAAGAAGAGGGACCAATGGAAACGTTGTCATGTTGCCGTTGGTCACCATGGAAACATTCATTAGCTAACAATGACATTATTGTTCTATTGATATAAAGGGAGGTCAGGTACTCTTTAAAGCAGCTGCTAGCTATGGGTACTTTTTACTGAAGTACACTTCAAAGCCTCTCTACTTTCACCTGGGTAAAGAAGTTTAGTCAGTACTTCTACTTTCACCAGAGTATTTTTAAACATGAGTATCTGTACTTCTACTCGAGTAAAGGATGTGTGGACTTTGTCCTCTCTGCTAATGGGAGATAGAGGGTCCTTGGATTCAATAGAGTCAGCCTGAAGCATCCTTTGTGCTCCAGTCAGTCCTCTCAGTGAACAGAGCTCCAGATCAGAGCACGCTGAAGGCTCTTTGAGCATCTCTCACTGATCCGGCCGTTGTGTTCAATGTTTGTTTTCATGTATGGTGTGTTGATGTTTGTCTGTTGACGTTACACATGGAGTGTCGGACGTGACAAACTGATGGCTTTCCGTAGGGCAGATGCATCCGACTGGAAAGGGTTAAACACGTCAAGTCTTTATTTGTACCCCAGTCTTCCTTTTTAGATAAATACTTTATTCGCCCATGCAGTGACATTACATGTTCCTTTTACACGTACTTTCCTAACTTCTGATAAATAAATGACCTATCTCTCGATCCATGTAACTGCCATTCTCTTTGACCGATATCGTTAAGATGAACGGTCGTGGAGGGAACCATCATTTTGCCGCATTTTTGACATTTGTATTGGAAAATATGTAAAAACGATCATGGTTTGATTTTGTTAGGATGGATCGGCGGTCTCGGTAAGTCTGCAGATCGAAGGCGTGGATATCTCTGCGGCTCACGATGAATCAGAACACATCGAAAACAGTAGTGCTTTCATAACGTGTATATTAAAGACCGAACAGATTGTGTTTTGGACTCTTCAAACTCCAACACAATCTGTTCGGGCAGTATGACTACGCTGATGATGGGGAGCGGTCTCACTCCGTTTATAAAGTTAAAATGTTGCGGCCCCCCGAGGAGAGATCAACTTGGAGCGTGACCTTGGGAGGAGGGGTCCTGGGTTCATCATGTCTACAACGGAGATGAGTCTGACTGACCGGAGGGTCAGAGTCGCGGAGGGGAAGCACGGATGCAGATAGAAAGATAGGAATAGCTGAATGCTGAGGGGCTTTTGTTTCGGGGTGACGGTCGAGGCCGGTTCAAAGTCTCACTCAGAATGGACCTCAGATGTCAGTGGACTAAAGTCCTGTCCGTAAGCAGTGCAGAATACAAATACAGATTTGGTTCAGTCTCATTTAAGAACACGTCTGATGTGTGAACTGGGGGTGTGGCAGACTCCAAACCTCAGCTGGAGCCGCTACTTTAACCTCAGATCCCGTTGAGAGCTGCTCCTTCTCCAATGCTCGTACATGGGACTGCTTTTCAGGCCTTTTGCAGATAACCTTATAAACACAATCCATCCCAGCTTCCTGTTGCCATGGGACGCATACACACACTCGGACCAACATGTCTCCACGAATTCAAACTAAATAATCCTCTATACTTTACCACAACTAAGCGGAGAAGTGTAAAGGTTAACGCTGCAACTATTAATTCTCTGTTACAGTTTAAAAAAGGAAAGGAGAGGTGTGGAGCATCCGAGACGCTCATGGGTTCATTCACCCTGCACGTAATCACTCAATTAGGCGTGAAACTTACAGCGCTAATTAAGAGTCACACACACACACACACACACACACACACTTGTGTTCCTTAGTATAACATATTGTGTTGTGAGAGGAGGTTATGGATCAGATAGATAAATAAGAATAGCATCCTGACTCCCGCCTGGACGCCTTCTCGTTCTCGCACACGGGCGCCCTTCACACATTGGCTGGCCTGTACATGGAGGTACGTCTAGAAACACGTGTTATATTTAGAGCTGGGGGAAGAAGAACAGAATGAATGTTGAGCTGATGATCGGTACAATTAGTATGAGGATACAATGAGACTAAGACACATCAACATGTGTCCCCTCTTCTCCATGTCTCCTCTACATCAACATGTGTCCCCTCTTCTCCATGTCTCTTCTACATCATCATGTGTCCCCTCTTCTCCATGTCTCTTCGACATCAACATGTGTCCCCTCTTCTTCATGTCTCTTCTACATCAACATGTGTCCCCTCTTCTTCATGTCTCTTCTACATCAACATGTGTCCCCTCTTCTACATCAACATGTGTCCTCTCTTCTACATCAACATGTGTCCCCTCTTCTTCATGTCTCTTCTACATCAACATGTGTCCCCTCTTCTCCATGTCTCTGCTACATCAACATGTGTCCCCTCTTCTTCCTGTCTCTTCTACATCAACATGTGTCCCCTCTTCTTCCTGTCTCTTCTACATCAACATGTGTCCCCTCTTCCTCATGTCTCTTCTACATCAACATGTGTCCTCTTCCTCATGTCTCTTCTACATCAACATGTGTCCCCTCTTCCTCATGTCTCTTCTACATCAACATGTGTCCTCTTCCTCATGTCTCTTCTACATCAACATGTGTCCCTCTTCCTCATGTCTCTTCTACATCAACATGTGTCCTCTTCCTCATGTCTCTTCTACATCAACATGTGTCCCCTCTTCCTCATGTCTCGTGGGGAGGGGCTCCTTGTTTTCATCTAAAGTAACAGACAGAGAATCAGCACTTTGGAAACAGCGCTGAAACAGAGGGGATGCGGTAATTATCTGTTTGGTGTTTCAGCCAATCAGAGACAGGCTTTGGATACATCTGGGACCTGTGATGTATTGATGAAGAAGAGGATGATGGTAGGGGACCTTTATGATAGTTACACATCATCTCCTGACTTCCTGTCTGTTATCCAGCCTCCCTCAGACATGCTGCGTGGGCTGAACTGGACCTGGCACATTTCTCCCCTGCAGGCCTTTTAGCGTCTCCCCCTTCCTGCCACTCCTCACTTTGCCTCTTCCTCCGGTTCCTCTCTCTCCGTCTGTGAGCTCGAGCTATTAATATCACACCCCAGGCAAACGGGGGGGTGTCGCCGCGCGTGAAGCCACAAGATGTTCCTCCGTCACAAACAGATGGCGAACTCCAGTCTTGGCGCTGACCGCTCAATTAGCGGCTAACGAGCCGTCCGCCCCGGCTGCACGTCTCCGATTCGCCGCCACCCCCCCCCCGAGGAGCAACGTGACCCGGGACGAGAGGAAGCGTGGCGGCGTGTGTCTCAGATTCACGCTCGTCACTTCACGACAGACGGCCGACAGGAAGCTGAGAGACTAAATGGCTCTCAGACTACTTCTGGCCCGACAAACACGTTTTCGGTCCAAAGATTCTGCTGACCCCCACCACTCTGATCTGTCACTTTGCCACGCAGACTTCCAAGCAGGACGAGATGTTCTGGAGGAAACTCAATTAAAAATATCAGTGCTTTTATATTTAAAATTAAACCAATCAAAAGAAAGCCGTCCTGTGCGCGGGTCAGGGGACGCGGGTTGGGTCTGCAGCGGACCCAGAGCATCCGGTCTGGCAGCTGGCGCTTCCTAATGATCCCGAAAAGGACATTTCAAAAGAGTCGTTGGTGCTTCTTGATATCTTTCAACATATTCATCATCTAGTTGATATCTTCTGTTTTTGAGCTTCTACGATGTGAGAATATCTCCTATGTGTGTTTAAGAGACAATAGGATTATAAAAGTGCTCCTGAATATACAATACTTTGTAATAGTCTTGATACCCACTTTGCTCACGTCGTACCTTTAAAACATTAAACAGGTATATTGTATGCGGCTTCTTAAGGGCGTTCACCTTTGACTTAAGTTCTTATCCCCATGACGACCAAGTCGCTGCACATTATCCCGCTTATCGTCCGTTACAAACTCCTGGTCCTCACTTTCAGAGCCCCCTACCTCACTGACCTCCTCATCCTCTACCAACCCCCCCGGCCCCTCAGATCCACCTCCGCCGGTTTGCTTTCCATCCTCAAGGCCAGGCTCCGGAGCTTCGGGGACAGAGCCTTCTCCGTGGCCCAAGACCTCCGTGAGTCCGAGTCCCTCACCCCGTTCCAGTCCCGCCTCAAAACCCACCTCTTCAGCTCTGTATCCATAAGCCTCTGTTTTATTTTGTCTTGTTTGTCTACCCTCCCTCCCGAATGTAAAGCGTCTTTGGGTTCAAGAGAAGCGCTATAGAAATAAAATGTATTATTACACGGCCACATTCTCAACAAAGTAACGACATGACTCCAAATATTAATTGAAATGCTTTTATAAGATTTAGTAAATGTTTTTATTGATTTAAAAAATAGTTGGCTATTATTGATTTAAATTGACATCCATCCGCTCAGAAAAATAGTCCGTTGTTACCGTCTGAACTACGTAGCAACGGCAGGAACTGCTTCGATAGCGTTTGTGAGGAGCTTTCTGATTACAGATTTGAAAACATCGTGAAGTCAAACCTTGGGAAGTATCTCGATATCCTGCCCTGATGCCAAAGGAACTGAACACGTGTCGCCGTCTGATGTCTAAAAGGAGGATTTCTGCCGAACTGTACACAGGTAAATCGAGCGGACTTCTTTCTGCAGATGTGAGCGTCCTTAACAACGGTCAATAAGTCCTTGGCAGCGGTCTGTCTGTACTGGATTAACATCGTGTCACGTGTTCTGAATTGACCAATCAGAATCGAGTATTCAACTAAGCCATGTAATAAAATAAGTTAACTCACTAATGCTAATAATAACTACGTGCAGCTCTACTTTAAAGCCAGTATTTTGGTTTGATTTTGCAGGAAAGTTTGATCAATTAAACACAGCGGTAGTAAAATTGGTTTGAAAGTTTGAAATCCTTGATTCTCACAATGCGCTAATTTCTATGAAATACAAATCTGAGAACGCTAAGCGAGGAAACAAGAGTCCATACGGGTTTGTGATTAGGGTAAAATCAGTCGTTTCAGTATCTCCCATCGATCTGAAATATAATTGTGGTGGTAGCCGGGCACGAAGCGTGGCTTCTCGTAATGTCGCTTGTTAGCAGAGCCTTCACGCGATGGAGCGAGGGATCATTGTCCACTAGTTAATCGATCGCAGATGGCGCTGTGCTCGCCCGAGTAACGTCTCTGTGTGGGAAACCCTGCGTTTGGGTCGGTTTCTGAAGCTGTATTATTAGATGGGGTCCCTGGTGTGACCGAGTGTATCTATAGAGCAATCATCACACGGCTAACAGCAGATTAGCGATGCTAGCTTTAGCAGCATCAGATTCAGATGTCGCTGTCCTTTAGAAGTGAAAAGGTAGACGGGAAACTCCAGAGGTACGTCCAAGTGTTACGCAAAGTTGATTCTTGGTTCTCGAGAACTGACAACAAGCCTGAATCTTTCCACTGCATCGACCCGATTATTTATTCAAACAGTGTGTGTGTCCTGGTCCATTAAAGGTAACGGTGAGGACAAAGGTCTCTCACGAGTTTAGCATTGAAGACCAACAGGAAACTAAAGAGTTAAGTACTGTGGCAGAGAATATGGACCCAAAGTTCTTCCTCAACAACTGAAGCCTGAAACTGTTGAAGGAATACACCGGCCGCTCTATCACACGTTGATGTAGAAGACAAAGTGGATTTTGCATAACAGGTGACCTTTAAGACGTTCCAGTAGTTCAGACCCGACGCCGGTCTACAGTGGGTTAGGGCCACGTGACGCTGGTGTAGGTAAACATGTCGTCCAGATGACTGATCGTCCTCTACGATCCCATGACCCTTTCCCTTCTGCTTTATTAGCCAGAGGTTAGTCCTGGGACGAAGACAAGCTGCTGACGATCCAACCTGTCAGCTGACCGTCAAGACTCCTGCAAGATCCTACAGAACTTTGTTTTAAATTCTGGTGGAGATCCAAACTTAAATGATATGTCAACATCTATATGCCGAAATATTGGAGAAAAGCTCATAATATTATTTTTTATGGATCTAAATATTTCACTGACAGATGATACATTTGATTTGCTTTTGTATTCATGTATTGTGCACATATCTGTAGATCATTTCCTTTGTTGTATACTTCTAGTTAGTCTTGATTTTATCACAGTGTTTAGAATATGTCCACATCGGCTCTTCTTCACATCTTAAGCTCCACTTGGTGATGAACCCCATTCTGAGGCTCATTGAAGAAAATGGAAAAAGCCGATACAGCAGATTTTTTAAAGCATCCTCAATTTCAAGACAAACTATACATTCGAGGGAAAATCTAACATTTAGGAGGTAAGATATGTGTTTAATGTGAAGCTGCTTCAGCACCAATTCCAGATAGACTCCTCTATAGTCAGCATGTATGATGCAGTCATCACTTTCGCTAAAGGCCGCTACACACCAACCCGATGTTGGCAGTCAGAGGCCGTCGGGCATTCGCGGCGCCCTACTCAGGTTGGTGTGTCGTCTCTTAACGGCACATTTTCACACCTCCCGCGGCCGGTTGGACATGTTGAATCGCTCTGATTGGCTGTTCAGCTTAGCGAGTCAGTGCATGAGAAGCGAAGCGGAAGTGACTGACCCAAACAAACGGCTAATCTTTTTCATTTTCATCTCACCCGGACGCAAGAGTTTCTTTTTTATGTTTGCATGTTTTCGATCGACGAGAGAGAGAGAGAGAGAGAAAAATAGAACCCAGACGCTATTTTTTGTTGGTTTATATCACGCAGCCTGTTCTTCTTCTCTCGGTGTATCACGCAGCCTGTTCTTCTTCTCTCGGTGTATCACGCAGCCTGTTCTTCTTCTCTCGGTGTATCACGCAGCCTGTTCTTCTTCTCTCGGTGTATCACGCAGCCTGTTCTTCTTCTCTCGGTGTATCACGCAGTCTGTTCTTCTTCTCTCGGTGTATCACGCAGCCTGTTCTTCTTCTCTCGGTGTATCACGCAGTCTGTTCTTCTTCTCTCGGTGTATTGTCTGTCTTCTGGTTGTTGCCTCTTTTGAATGACGAATACACACTACCGCTGCCTGCTGGTAAGGACAGGTATTGCCACTCGTCAACTGAAGTCTATGCGGTGTGTTCGTAGGCGGGCAGCGCAGGCGACGTAGCGGACGTAAAAGTCGGGACGCCTTCGGTACGCGTTCTTTGGTCTCAGGTTGGTGTGTAGCGGCCTTAACATGAATCCTAGGGTTGCAAAATTCCGGGAATTTTCAAAGATGGAAACTTTCCACGGGAATTAATGGGAATAAACTGGGAACTTTCTAAATGGAAGGTTGGCTCTTCGTAGGGAACTTAGATATAGTTGGGGAAAGACATTTTAGCATAATCTTGACTAAAACAAACCGATGCCATTCAAGTACACTTGAATATCCATGCCATTCCTCCATCACATGCGCACAGCACACTGCTCACTGCAAGGCCATTGAGACCACGCCCCCTACAGTGCATTCCTCCATCACATGCACACACGATTTCTAGAAGTCTGGACCACACTTTTGAGCCCAAAGCGCAAGGCAAATGAAGCCACACCTTTGAGCCTGTGGACTACACGAAGTGAAGTAAGTCTGGATGATATTATGGGGTAACATATTTAGTTAATGTTTAAATTGCAAATATCACATACAAATGTAGCTCCGTACTACGGGAGACCGGGCCTTCTGCTCGGCTGCTCCCAGCCTGTGGAACGCTCTCCCCGACCAAATGAGAGCACCACAGACCGTGGAGGCTTTTAAAAAAGGCCTCAAAACCCATCTCTTCAAAAGAGCCTTTGCCTCGACCTTTTTATCACCCTTTATTTATTTGTATTGCTTTTTTATTAATTCTACCGTGTTGTGTAATGTTTATTTATACTGTTCATGCTCACTACTTGTAGCACTTCGGGATTTGAATTCGAATATGAAGTGCTTTATAAATGGAACCCATTATTATTATTCATCTAGTAAAGTGTTTCTCAAACAGGACCACTTAACCAATAAAAAAACACTCGCCCACCTAACTCTACAAATATCCAAAAACACATCGTTTTTCTATAGATTACAAATCGCCCGAAAGTGGTACAAACAAGTGGCAACATGTGTGACGAAGGTGTTGCGCTGGGCTATATCGTGCAATTGAAAGAAACTTAAGCTCGCTCCTGGAGATATTCCCGCGAGAGTGCGGAAAACTTATATGGAATATTTCCAAAATTCCCCAGCTTAACTTCCCTTGGAAATCTACCGGGGCTTTTCCGCCCCTTTGCAACCCTAATCCCGACTGATTCAACTGTTTCAGCTCCGCGGGGCAGACATGTTGGACATTCGGTAATGTCTATACTTTGGTCTCCGCCATCTCCTGAGAAATATACTAATGATGTTGATCCATGGAATAAATGAATAATTATACTGTAACAGTATCTCTTACTGTCAAATTACCGTTTAGCTTCTTTTAGCTCATAGTTTTACGGTACATTTTATTGTCTGTTCAGTCTCCTGTCGGCAGCAAACAGCATTCAGAGTTTAGAGACTAGCTGGTGAACGAAGTTGAGTATTTCGCAGCTCTAGAGACAGACATGCGCCTCTGGAGGTGGAGGAGACCAAACACGGAGCTTAAAGCGCACAATGGACTGACCTTTATCACGTGAACACAACAGCAATCCTGATGAATGTTCATGATGCTCTGCTATCGGCTGGCATGTTAACGAGGTACCAAGGTAATATCATGTTAATATTGCCTCCAACATCCATTCATTTCAGGTTCTTCTGTAAGAATATCTTTTTAACAAAGGGCTTCATTTGGGAGAAACATCCCAGAAGGCCTCACATGTTGAATATCCGCATAAACAGTTCCTCCAAAGTTCTCAGTAATACTTGTTTTAGTTTTTTGGATCGAGCTATTCCAAGAATGTCCTCGCCCTAGTGTTACCACCGACGTGGATGGAGTTGTGTCAGAAAGCTGGACCTGAATGGTGCATTGTGGGACTTAACCCTTCAATCGTCAGTGGGAACGGCTCTGGTCCCGTCAGCAGGGCCCCAGCTACAAAACCACATTTCTGCCTAATTACTGTTGTTGTTGTTGTTGGGTTCAACTCTTTGTGAATAAAATATGACCCCGTGTGTGACATGAATCCAAGCCACTTCTCAACAGATGTCCCCCACGCCGAGAAACGGGCCTTTTCTCAGAGTGTTTGGTGAAAAGGGGCTCAGGCTGGAACACAAAGCCCTCGAGTTTTCACAAAAGGCCGAGGGGAGAGGATCTGGAGGGGCGGTGTGAAAGGATCCGTCTAATTGCAGAGCCGGAGAGAGTCCCGGTGAGCAGGTAGGGAAAAGAAAGAGGCACAGATGTCACTCTGAGGAACATCTCCTGTTCGGCTGCTTTTAAGAAGACGGGAACACAACGCAGCACATGTCGGGACGAGTTGTACTGTCGGACCCATGCTGAGTGGCTAATAGGAATCACTTAAGGAAGAGTCACGTAACAGAACAAGTGTTTCCAAAGCACGAGCAAGAGCGTGTGAGCAGGGTTCCTACGACTTAGGTTTTTACGATGAATTAAAGTCCAATACTCACATTTACGAAGCTCTGCCTTGGTCTGCACCAACTGCTGGGACAGTAAACTGATCCATAGATGAAATGACTTTATCTGATTCAACAATGTTTCCTGTACGTGAAGTACCACCAGCTCTGCGGAGCATTACATCGGAAACATTTCCCAAATTGGGATCTTATCTTATTATTAGATCTTGTTCTGCTCCTAGATTGAATTCAGGGAACGTTCATTGCCTGGTTCAGCAGAGTTTCCATCAATAAGCTGTAAACTACTAGAACAGCTGAAGAGGCAGATTTTTTATTTTCGGTGGTGGAGGAGACCAAAAACGGAGCTAAACGAGGCCCAGATTTCCCTCCGAAGAACTCGTTCTGCTGCTTTTAAAAAGACAGGAACACAAGGCAGCACATGTCGGGATGGTAATGGTAAATGGACTGTACTTATATAGCGCTTTATCCAGTCTTTAAGACCCATCCATACAGATACCTAACATTCACACACTGTTGGCCATCGGGAGCAACTCAGGGTTAAGTGTCTCGCCCAAGGACACATCGACATGTCGGCTGCACGGGCAGGGATCGAACCCACAACCTTCTGGTGGAAAGACGACCGCACTCCCTCGCAGCCACAGTCGCTGCCAGATACATGCTGTGTGGCTGATAGGAATCACTTTGGGAAGTTTCACATGACCAACGCATACGATTAATATATAATTTATAATATGCGAGGCCAGCAGAGGTGATGCAGCTAAGGGCACGTCCTTATCATGGCACTTGTAGTGACATTTAGGACCAATTGTACGCTCAACGCTCCGCTGTTTGCCTGGGACAATTGCGAGAGGCATTGGATTTGACCAATTATTTGGAGAATTTCCAATGCAAGGTCAGAATTATTTTCCTTCAATTCCTACTGCCCATTTTCTTGGCATTTGAAGAGACTTTTTGAGGATGGATTCAAGACATTTTAATAAACAAAATGCCTTCTTTTCATCGTATGCCTTTTGAGGCTTTTTAAAGGGTTCACAGACCAAACATCAGAGCTTTTCATACATCCAATCAAATCCAAGCGGACAACACGGAAAGCGTTTAGTTTAGTTTTTGTTGTAGCATTGAGGAGTTTTAGTTTGTCTTTTTCCAAGCACTTCATTTTGGTCCATCAAACTTTCAATGATTTGAATGACCTTTGGGAAACCGTTTGGAGCCGTTCTGTTGTGTACTTTCTGTTGAACTGTTAGTAGGTTAAAAATATACATATCGTTTTTTTAAACCTAAAAGTGGATCTTGTTTCGATGTTGGAGTATAAAGACCTTGAAGACGTATGACAGCATGATGAACAAAAGTGAATGTGGATCATACAGACGTGGGGTTCTCCCCAATACACACTTATTTCGGCTCCCCCCCCCTCCTCTCCACGCTCCATTGAGTCACACAGCAGTTAGCTATGAGGGTCATGTTCCTATTTGTTAGGTATTGATTAGAGCGTTTATCCCCTCAACCAGTGTGAGAGTCCCCCAGGCTGAGAGGGAGGGAGGGGGAGGGGGAGAAACAGAGATGTCTTCTAAGTACAGGGTTCCTGCAAGGTTTCACCAACTCACATTTAGACCACTTTGAATATAATTTAAGACCTTTTTCACGGCAAGAAAGTATGAAGGAAAATTGCTATGAAAGAAAAAATACGTCCCATAATTACTTACAAAGTAAATGTATTCACGTTCAACATAAGAACGATGACTGAACATAACGGCATAACGCCCACTGAACTGTGTTAGCGTGTGTGTGTCTCTGTGTCGGTGTGTGTGTGTGTGTGTGTGTAAAATGTTTCAGAAGATAATCTGGAAGTGTGAAGTCAGGACTATTTCTATGCCTTGGCTACAACCTTTCATCGTTGGTGTTTAACTACGGTGTTTAGCGTCCACAGCACCTCCGCTTTTAAAGTTGGCGTAGACCCAAACGTCGCCCGGAGGTCCCCCGATGTTGTTGTGGGAGCTGCTGCACTAGCTAACGCTGCACTAGCTAACGCTACGTTTGCAAAGCTGCAGCGGGCTTCAAACACGTTCCCTCCACTGGTTTCAACAAAGCACTACATTCGATGTTTTCCGACCAAATACGGTTGAACTTCCCCCGTATTTATTTATAAGTAGATTCGAAGATACCCGAGTTTCTGACTGCCGCTAGCTGAAGCTTGGTTGCTAGGTTACAAGCTGGGTGATCTCCGATAAGGGTCCGGGGGGGATGCAAATAGGGTGACCAGATGCACAGCCTTTTCACGACTTTTGGTGCGTCCCGCAAACTGAGACGATGTCCCGCATATTTCATTTTGATTGAACAAAATGCTTTTTCTGTGGAGAAAGGCGGCGAAAGGCCGGCTCGGTTCGCTGACGGCCGGCACCGCCCTTTCTTATTATATGTTTTAAACGGTATCATGCGCTGACAGCTCACGCATCGACATTGTCCCACACAAACATACTCTCTGTCCCCTAGATGCAAAGTTAGTGATTCTGGTTCCATGTTGATTTATTTCAATACAGGTTGTTGGGGGGCTGAAAGGCTCTCACCGGACTGGTTACTTTGCAGCCCGGACATTTCCCCCAAAACACATTTGGACGCGATCGCTACACAGAAGTGCCTTTCACATCCCGATCATCTTTAAGACCTTTTAAGGCCTTACATTAAACGTGTGTATTTATTATCAGTTGTATCCTGAACTCTCATCAATAATTGGCCTTTATGATTCCTGTGGATGATACTAAACTAAAGTTAACTGTTTATTTCCTGTCTGTCATTACGGCCTAAAATGTTATTTTGATTCGAGAGAAAGAGAGAAAATGTCAGATCCTAAAAAAAGTTAAAAAGTCAAATAAAATACAAGACAGAAATGTGACTCCTTTCGTCTCCTTGATCGAACTATTCACTTCTTAAACTGCACTGTAACTTTTATCCATGTATCTTCCTTTTAATGTTATTATCTTTTCTTTTTAATGACTGATTTTAAAGGCCCTTTTCTGAATGTCTTTCGTTTTTGTAAAGCACTGCCTGGTGTTGAAAGGTGCTTTATAAATACACTTGCCTTGCTGCTAATCAACACATGAGATTTCTCAAGACACTTCACTTTAAGAGTTAAAGTCATTAGAGAACAGTTATTTCATATAATTAACTTTTTAAGATATCATTTGTTCCGATGAGATGCGGGATTGATGTTAAAAATATAACCAGCTTCTCTCACAACCCTCAGAAGGAGCTTCAAATGTAAAACAATGTTCAGACTGGATGAAACCGGTTGAGAGACTTGTGTTTAACTTGATTTACTTATGAATTGATCATTTTCCTTTCATCCTATGATTGTGTGGAAACATGATCAATACATGTCCTCCTCTCTTTCTTCTGCTGCCAGCTGCACATCGCTGTTTCTTTACCCGCTCTAATTAAGATTGAATGTTTAATTAAAGTTGTCAGAAAAAAATATAACATCATGTAACGCAGCTGACATTTCCTTTGAGTAACACGACCAGAGAAGTGAAGTGAACTTCAAGATAAAAAGACATCGAGATAACCCCAGAGTGTGTGTGTGCGTGTGTGTGTGTGTGTGTGGGTGTGGGTGTGTGTGTGTACCAGGCAGGAGAAGGAGTCGTTCATGCGGTGCTGCAGAGTGTGTTTCTGTAACACGGTGAAGAGGGCGGTGTGGTCGAAGCGGCTCGGAGCGACGGAGATCAGACCCTCGACCCCCTGCCGCTGAGAGGGGTCCAGACCTGAGAGACGGGAGGGATGAAAACTCAGAGTTCAAACCCTGACAGTTTGCAAGGGACTTGGTTTTGATGCATGGTTAGGAGTTATCTGAGAGACACATTGTAAACCAGAGCCACGATAGTCGGACATATGAAGGTCTCATTTGAACAGAAACAACCAGCGGACTTTAAAGTCGACAGTTTTCACTTTGGATGTTTGAAGAAAGAAACATGATAATTCTCTGAGATTATAAAGTCATACATTTGCTAGTAAAATTCATGATTTCCGAGATTTGAAAGAACATCCTATTCTGAGTGCTCCGATACAAATAGTTGTGTTTATCCATGACAATCTTAACTCCCAGAACGATGTGCCGACATCAGGCATGGGAGCATGGGGGCATGAGAGCATGGGGGCATGGGGGCATGGGAGCATGGGGGCATGGGAGCATGAGGGGGCATGGGATAGGGTTATATCTACTGGGATGCAGTTGGGCTAATGAGACGGGTGCTTCAAAAACCCAAACCATCCGTATCTACATCTGAAATGTTGTCGTAGACGTAGAGCATATCTAACACCAATGATTGGATTGGTACCCGACCCTTACAGTTCATTCTGTCCCCAGGAACCTTTGGCTCCTTCTTACACATGGTACAGGAGTGTCCAGGAGTATTGCACTTTTGGGGGAAGGTTATTAGAACCCTTACAGATGTAATAGGGTTACCAAGGGAACCTGCTGTGCACCTTCTAAATCAGAGGTTCCCCACCTTTTTTCCCCAAGAGCCCCCCCAAATGACTCCTGTTGGAAGTTGCACCCCCCCCACACCACACACACACACACACACACACACACACACACAGCAACAGTGGTAATTAAAGTCTCAAAATGCTACAGCTACTGTCACAAACTGGATGGATGTGAAGTGTGTTGCTAAAGGAGGATGAAGGCGTAATCAAGGAGCACTATGGAGAGACTTTGATGGTTGTTGGACTCAGGATTAATTCATGTGGATTCCCGCTGCATGAAGAAATTAAAGGACGGCGGAAGTGGAAACAATTCGCAAAGGGATCAAACTGTTTGAAACACGCTCAAAGTGAGCCGGATTTTGCCGATGTGTTTATGTGGATTCAAAAGTCGTAAATAATCTACAAAATGGAGGAGACCGATCTGATCGGAGCAACTGACAAATAATCCAACTGAAACCGGCGTGGACGATGACTATGTTTTAAACTTGCGCTGATCCAGAAAAGCCCGGTTTGGACACTTTACGGCAGAAGAAACATTTCTATTAAAGAAAGAATTATACATTTCTGTCTTGTCATGCCTTTAATACCAACTTCAATTTGTATTCAAATGAATTAATCAATTATTTTTTATATTTGATTGTAATGTAGAGACAAGGCTTTTAGCGACTATCATGTTTTGCTTTACAATTATATATAAAACATAGGTTGTTCTAAACGATGAATCCCACCTTTGCCCTTACGGGGAAAACGGGCTGGACTGCAGCTAAAAAGATTATCGTCCAACGTTGGAAACCTCCTCACGATATTTCAAGTTCTCACTGTCTTCAGAGCTTTTTGAACATTTGTTACCTTGAACCGTCCTCTGCGAGAATCCACGATGCCAAACCTGATCTAATGTCTGACATCTACCTCGAAGGAGCTCCGGACCAGGTGGAGGGTTAGGGAAGAGGGATGGGATTGAATTCATGCAAAATGTAGTGCAACCTGAATTGTCTTCTGTACTGTGTTGTAAATAAAGTTGCAAGAATCCAGAGTATACCATTGTAACAAAAAAAGATTATTTTGAGATTAAAGTTGTGCATTAAATAAAAAACATATTTAAACAATTTTGTCTATGTAAAAAAATTGTTAAATCTTTCGAGAAAAAAATGTGGATATTCGATTAGATATGTAAAATAAAAACACTTGAATATTCTTTTGAGATTATAAGAATGTAAGTAAAAATACTCTGATGTCAAAATGTAAGTTTTAAAAGCTATATATCAGTTCGTAAAAGACTCAGACCTTTTTCATTAAAGTCGTACATTATGATTATAAAACCATGAATTGTTGAGAGTTTGGTTGACTTTTCAAAACGGTTTCGTGATGAACTGATCATGTTAAAGTGTATGAAAGATAAACCCTTAAATGCTGAAAAAGGTATTGGGATTTTAAATGTGTTATAATTGTGAACGTTGATCTGCACCAGGTATTCTAGAGTTTTAGGATGACATGTTTATTTTTTTAAGTATGGAGGATATTCAATGTGAAATCAGAGTTGAGCTTATGCTAGGTAGGAGTTAACACAAAGACGGGAGAGGCTCAATATGTAACGTGAGATGGACCGAATGACTGCACGAAGAGGTGATATATACATGTGTTCAGTCACAAGCATCACGCCTCTCACACGCCAGAGTGTGAACACACACACAGGACGCATTGGCAGTGGGCTCTCTCGGCTTAATGGTTCCCACCTCGGTTGGCTACGGATCGTCTGTGAAGCCGCCTCTCAGCTGACACAAAACATGGCCGACATGTGAGCAAAACACTGGAAGAGCCTCGGAGCGGAAGAAGCAGCCAATAAGCGAGCGGATCAGACGTCGTCCACGTGAAGACAGATGTTTCAGTGACTTCGCGCCACAGACACATCTACAGATCGCCAAAGGCCACGTTGAGGTCGAACGATCTGAAGGTAGCTTCCACTAATCACCGTAGTCTTCAAAGCCACGCTCCAGAGGTCATCACCACACGGTAACGATGCGTGCTATATTATTAAGTGGGTTATCCTGGTCCAACAACGTGCGCTGATTTGATCCACTTCATCTCTTCTGTCGATCCTCCGAGCCCGAGGCACTTCCAAGGTGCTCTGTCCCGTCACACTCCACGCACTGCGGCCTAACCTTCGACTGCTGGATGCTGAATACACGTACAACTACGGAAGAGGATTAGGGTCACATTTCATTTAGTTTTGATCTGACCACCGTGTCCGTGACGCAAGACTTTCTGACTTCCTGGTCTTGGCGCTTGGATCCAAAGACCATTGGCTCAAGAGGATGCTAACCTTACATACTCCTCATGTGGTGCTCGAGTGATTGTTACGGGAGCATGTCTCCAGTGACGGGTCTGTAATGGTGTTGGGACGGCAACGGAGCGCCGTGGCACCGAGGAAGCAGAGACATCAGGCTGTGGTAGATTCGGTCTTTGAAAAACAAAGATCGTCACAAAGTAAAAACCGAGTCTGGCCTCGCTCGGTCACACGGACGCTATGTCCTCTCCTGGAAGCGCCCGGAGCGCCAGACAACGACAACGAGGCTTCGGGGTCAGCGAGGGAAGAATCGACAGAAAAAGGAAAAGTGAAAGCAGCAGCAGAAGAAGAACAAACCCCGAGTTCACTTCCAGTCCTTTCAGGCGTCCCGTTAATGGCCCCGCCGAGAGAAAGGCCTCACACTCTCCGCCCGGCCTTCGCAGAGGGAGGAGGCTTCGAGGTGGGAAGCTTCTGAGCGTGACACATGGCCCCACAAAAGAAGAAAAGCCGGTTGGATTCCTCGCCTGCGACGCCCGCGGCCTCGCGCCGAGACCAGCATTAGTGATCGCTTTTTATTAACGCTGCCATTTTGTTTTTGTTTGGACGCAGAGAAGCCCGCAAGGACTCTCAGACATTGGTGTTTCACAGCCCCCTCCTTCCCTCCTTCCCTCCTTCCTTTGTCGCTTTTGTTGCGAAAGAGAAGAAAAAAAGACGGCAAAAGTGAAATCTCCACAATCGACTTCCCGTCGACGCGGCCTCTCCTTTCTTCTGACGCTCCCACTTTCTTCGGTCACTGCCCCGTGGCCCGCATCTCCTTCTGTCTCATTCCGATGTAGGTCATTTTACATTCGTTATACCTCCGCAACACGAGGGATTGTCCCTTAATGTCATTTGGAGAAAAGACGGCGAGTGAAGGAGGTGACTCCAAAGAAAACGAGACAAAGAGATATAGATTAGTGCTGATAATAAGAGGGGAGTATTGATTGGGGGGACAGACAGCGCAGGAGATGT
>CM070477.1:4088740-4096240 GCA_036324585.1 Champsocephalus esox | reverse complement strand
GAGAAAGAGAGAGAGAAAGGAGAGAGAGTGAGAAAGAGAGTGAGAGAGAGGAGAGAGAGACAAGAGAGAGAGGAGAGAGAGAGAGGAAAGAGGAGAGAGAGAAAGGAGAGAGAGAGAGAGAGAGAGAGAGAGAAAGAGAGAAAGAGGAGAGAGAGGGTGAGGCGTCTGGATGAAGAAAGCCTCCCCCCCGATTAATGGCTGCTCCTGAAGCGTGGGACACAGGCAAGTGCGAGAGAGGAAAATCAATGGATGGAGACCCCTGCAGACCCCCCCCCCTCCCCTCAGAGAAAAGCCCCCCGGTCAGGGCAGACAGAAACTGGGCCACGATGCAGAGCTGAGGGTCACATGAGGGTCAACATGAGGGTCAACATGAGGCTCCGCTGGCCGGACACTCGTCTGACTGAGAGTGCACTGCAGGCATTTAGCAGTCCCACACCGAACACAGCCTCTCCGGGTCCTTCAGGTGCAGCTTCACTGCGTCTTCATAGGGATCCCTTTAGCATTAGCATGTTAGCACCTCCTGCTCCCTCTTCAATGGCTTTCTGAATGTGTTGAAGTAAGGTCTGTTTGAAAGTCACATCACGTGAGGAGGACGAGCTGGGGGTGAGCGCGTGGAGCTGGGGTTCACTCAAGGTTCACTACGACATACGGCACGTCGGTCAATACTCCGCTGGTGGATTTAAAAACGACGGATGCTAACAAGTGTCTAAATGAGACGAATAAACATAACGTTCGGAATACCTAATATATGTGTAGGTCTTTATTTGTAATCTATTATGTCCTTCTCTCTGTCTAATAAGCACGCTCACTCTGTATCATCGGACGCCTGTTCTCCCGCCGGTCCACTTGTTGCTGTAAATGATGATGTTCGTATTCTTGTGAGCAACGGCGGTCACTCCCCACACGCAGTACTGTTATACTCAATTATATTTGTTTTAAGCAACATAAATCTTCTTTCTGTCGCATCTCGTGTTTGATAAATGTCATAAATGTTTCTGTTACAGCCATGGTGAAATTCCACAAAGCAGAAACCCTGAAGTCAGATGCCTTTCAAGACTTTTTTAAGACCCTTCCCAGACATTTTAAGACCTCCTCGCCACTTGGAGTTTTAACTGGTTACCATGGCGACACGCTGTACCTCACGTTGACTATATACAGTATTGATCGTCCTTCCTCTTTCTCTTCCAACCGTTTGGACGCAGACTTGCATTTCCCCATAACGATGTTGCTTAGCAACCGGCGTAAACGGGCCTTCGCGCGCCATCGAGCAGTGAGCGTGCGACGTCCTGTTCAGATGACGTCAAACCCAACGGGATGCCATCAATAAATCACACGACACACCTACGCCATGACTACATTCAGGCAGACTGCGGAACACAACCTCTCTGGACCGTTTATATACTTACTGAAAACAAGCCACAAAATATAAAACCTTGGGAAATGCCGTTTAATACTTTTAATAGCCTTCATTTTCGCTAATTTGATTTATCAACTTGTAATACTTCTGACGACCCCGCGGACCCCCCGATGAACACTGAAACACATGGGGCCACTTTGCGTTGAGCTGCCTGTCCTTGATCTGCAATTGAAGCACTGGAACTAATGAGCTTTTAAAGAGGGATGCGACTTATTGTGTTCAATACTACACGTTACCTTCAAGAATTAACGAGGACTGTTAGCGGTGAACAAGACAGATCTATGCGGTACAACTGTCGGGTTAAACGAGCTCATAACAAGTGCTGAGTGGAGGTTTTGTTGATTCATTAAGAGAGAAAATAAAGTACCTTCAAGACGAGGCATTTTTCACATTTCCTTGAGTTGTGATTTTTGCTCCAAGGCATCACAAAGTCTCTTAATTGTTTTCACGACTCGCGCTTTATTTCATTTGTCTATAAAAGCTTTAGAATTAACAAGCAGGAGGATTTTCACTGACACACATCCAAGGTTATTTAAAAGATGGCATTTCATTTGCAGTCTGAATAACATTCTGAATGATGGGAATGCCTTAAAGGTTGATTCCTCTCAAAATACACATTTCGTTTTTTAACCAAATTACTTTTATTTTTAAAAAAGGGCTGATTTTATGCGGGATTAGTCAAAAAGTCTAAATCTTACCGTTTGACAATTTCGTTCCGATTCTCCATTTTCTCGTATCGTTATCACAATTAGACGACATGTTTAAATCAATAAGAAACACAAAAAGGCAGTTATTTTATTATAATAATATGACAATGACGTAGCCTACATTTTAAAACATTTGAATGAGTTGCGTTGTATGGTTAAATAATCCTTTATTTCACCGTGTCTCCTGAAAGTCAACCAACTTATTTATGTATTAATTGTTTTAAAATAAGAAGCTGCAGTTCTGTGCTTTTAGATTTCATAATAGATCATTAAATAATCAATCTGGAGTGGACTGAGTTGAGTTTAAATAGTAAGATGGGATATTGGAATAAAACAGCGATCTGAAGCACGAGGGGAAACGTGGAAATAATACACAATTAGTCTTAGATTATTTTAAAGATGTAACGACAGAAACCATGTGTAAAGTAAGAGTATATATCGTCTCTCTGCTCACATCAACATGTCCTCACGTCTTCTTCGTCAGAACACGTGAGGACACATGACACACGTGATCGCTGTGACCCGACGTGTTTCTGTTCACTTCTCCTCCTCAGAGTAAAATGTCAGCTGCCTTTCAAAGCATCGCAAGTCTGGGGGACAAATAAATAAAATGTCCCGTTTGTTTTCTTCTTCTCTTAATGAATAAAAGCGTATATTTATTCCGGTGTCAGTGCGCCTCTTGTTGAGTTGTATTTCTCTGACGCGCGAGGAGTTCTTTTGGCGGGCTTGGATTATGGGGAAGGGTTTTATCTATTTATCAGAGATGCTCCTGTGTCACAAATAAAAAAACAGCATCAGATAACGCGAGTGGAGGAAAGTGAGAGAAGACAAAAGGATGACACCTTCCCATAGGTGAGTTCATAATGATCAGAAACACATGAAGAAGAAGAGACTCACGGTGAGGGTAACACTGACCCCTTGTGGAGGCTTTCAGAACTGCAGACAACCATTACGTCCCATAGATTAGATCTCCCTGTAGTGCCGGGAGGTAAAACTACATCTCGTCGTGGGCCACATCAGTATTATGGTTGCACTCAAAGGGCCGGTTGCCGGGACTCTCGACCGGCACACTTCGGTACCGCTAGTAATTTGTAAAGGGGCTAGTGACTTATCCGACCGGCCCACTTCAGTACCGGCCCATCGGGATTCGTCCCGGTTGTAACTTTCAATCTCAATCTTTATTTATCTATAGCACATTTAAGACAACCTCAGTTGACCATAGGGCTCTACAGGGAACACATAAAACAACACAATAGGAGTACATTAATCAAACAATAATTAAAAACGAGATGAAAAGCACAATAACTAGAAACATATAAACACACATATCAAAATGTTATGTTCAACTAGTGTCCTGGGAACCGAGGAAAACAATATGTTTTCCAATCTTCTTTATTTTTAATTTCCTACCTATTTAGGGTTAAAAAAACATCTTGCAATTTAGACTTTTTTAATTTAATTAGATTTATAAATGTTACAGTATGTCCACTGTAGAGGACGTCGGGACCATATTAGTTTGAAAAGACAGCCAGAATTAACAGATGGACTATGTAACGTATCGTGGTTATAGAGTGATATTAATACAATAATACATTCACCTTTATTTCAAACATGAATAAGTGATTGATCTGAACATTGCTGTTTATTCGGTCAATACAAAGCTAGCTTGGTTTTTGGTGAATCTTTCCAGATCCTCAGAGACTTTGTAGTCGATGGACTCCAGTCGGCACGGGCTGTAGGGCCACCTGGACTAGTCTTATGGATGTGTCTCCATCTGACCTGCTCACAGAAACACAGCTTGCGTTCCTGAGGCGACTCTCATGTTTCATGGCTCCACTTAAAATCAAAACAACAATAAGACATACGTCTGAAAAGCAGAAGTCTGGGGCAAATGCATGCAAGTCTCTTCAGTGTGCACGTCACTAAATGAGATGCATTGTGGGACATGTAGGTTATGATGGACAACGTCCTTATAACCCTATAATAAACATATTATATTCTTTCAGAGCTCTTGCGGGGCCACATAAAATGAAGCCGGGGCCGTTTGACACCCCTGTGTGCATCAGAGCTGAACAGAGTGCATCGTTAGTTGAAGCTGCAGGAGGATGCCAGGGAGGAAAAAGGCAAACAAAAACGTAGTAGGAAACATTCTAAACATTTAACATAATACATCTTCTCTTACTGTACGGGTACCATCACTGCTCTACTGTCGCGCTCGACAAGCAACATTGGAAATACTAATATTTTTGGGGCGGTGGTGGCGAAGTCGATAGGGAGTTGGCTTGGCAACTGGAAGGTCACCAGTTCAAGTCCCGGCAAGACCAAGTGCTACCGAGGCGTCCCTGAGCAAGGCACCGTTCCCCACACTCCTAACACTAGGATGGGTCGAATGCAGAGAAACTATATTATTAATGAAAGTCCGTCTTAATATCAATCCATTTTGTCGCCGTTTTTAAACCTCACTTTTCTTTACATGTGTTTGTTGCTGGATCGTTCCTTCACTGGGACGTTTGAGCTTCACCGCGCAGTACCAAATATTTGCACAGTTGGTTTGACATGCATGTGTTTACGGGGGAAGCTTTCTCTGGCTCACCTGAAGTCTGTCTAAAATATAAATGTACGGGGAGCATTAAAAAATGACTACTAGTTTGGAGCCAATGGAGTCCAGTATGTAACTATTTGGTGTCTCCCAATCTCTTGAAACACAATGTGTGCTGCTGGACTTTTCAAAGTGAGTCAGTGTCTTTTTTTAAGGATCTGTAACCAGTTAATGAAACCTATATTCTGACATTCAGCTCTTTCTTTCTTTGTTTCTTCTTTACTTCAGAAAGAAAAGCGGATACACACTTCTTTGAACCATAAATGTTTGGTTTTCAAATGCGGTTCTGCTGCCACCTGCTGGTAGAAAGTAGGAACTACACCATTTACAGGAATAACTTCACAACTTGTCCATCTGAGAGTACAAAGAAAAAAGTACGTTTTATACGATAACAAATTGAAGTAATCCATCAGTTGTCTTGTATACTGTCAGTCATGGTACTCTGAAAAGAAAACACTTTCACAAATGTTCTTAAATCTCCCTTCATGGTCTGAGTCAGGGAGAGCCAAATCCGGCCCGTGACTTCATTTCATGTGGCCCCACAAGAGCATGCAAAGAATATAATATGTTTATTATACGGTTATGTTACACGCCGATTTACGTCCTAGAAGAAACTTATCCTTCCGGTTCCCTCGACAAAAAGCAATGCAATTCCTCCATAGGGTTTCAGAAAATAGCTGGACTGTGGTTGAGACACGTTGAAGAGACGGATCACGTTTTGTTCAGTCGGATAATCTCCACATGTCTACGCTACTTTTATAATTTCCCTTATCATAAATCTATCGATTAGATTTATGATGATACTTCCGGGTTTTAGGACGCGTCACTGTCGGCACTCTATTATATATATATGGTATGTTTCATTTATATTTGTCTTAAAAGTTACAACCTGCCCTTTGAGTGCAACATATTTAACGTGTTAGTTTAAATCTAAATTAAGCTTTAATAAATCCCTAGGATGAAAAACCTCTGTGGGATGACGGGCAGGTCTGACGTCCCCAGTCAATTAAATCAATCAGATCATTCAACATTCATCGGCCAATCAAGGATAGAGTTAAAATCTCACCATCATGCGACCACATCCTCTGGACTGTGGGTACTTCTGTATTCAACTGCTGGGGGAGCTGTCTGCAGACTTTACAGGAGAGTGACACTTTCGCTTCTACCTCTTGTCTTCATATGAAAGGACTGCATAAGGTGTGAGAGCAGAAGCATGTGGGGTCTGTCTTTAACGCAAGTGAAAGGTTATATTGGTTCGTTGACAATGTAAAACCTAAATCGAGGGCTGATCGAAAAACATACTTTAACGTTTTAATCCTTTCATATAGTGTTTTCATTGGGCTTAGTTAGGACCGACAATCCACCCATTCAGGACGATATGACTTTGAGAGCAGGTTGTCTTATTTTAAGAATATCTCTTGGGAAGGAGGGTTTAGAATGCTCTTGTGTGACTGAACTCGTGCTCTCTCCTGAAGGAGTACGGACACGTTGAAACGGACCATTTCTTTATGACCTTGTATTGCGAAGGAAAAGAAAATCATTCGAGACCAGTGTACTTTTCCCCCCCCGCGTGAAAAAAACCTCTTTATGTGCATGATGCCGTCATGACTCAGCGTTATGGCTCTCCAAACGTCATGACTCTGTCTTTCGTGGATCAGTCATGGAAACAAGACGAAGCCACGGTCGAACAGCAGACACACGGCGACGGTTCACTTGGTTGGACAGAAACGTTGTGTTCACTATTCACACATACATGGACTCAATGTCGTCCTCTGCTTCCTAAACTACGAACCAGAGGATTCAAAGGGGGGAGGAGGGATTTGGTTTGAACAGTAACTGACAGTAACTCGAGTGGAGGCCCAGTCTTTAACCAAAAGGCCGACGGAGCTCCTCTGTTCATCGAATGTTGTAATTCATTAGTGCGGCGACTCACATCTTTATTTGGGGTTTTCCTTAAAGCGATCTCTCTTAACGCGGACAGTCTCTCACGCCTGGCCTGTTGCTGCTTGGAGACGTGTTTGAAAGGAAAACAGTAACTCTTTCCTGCCGATATCAAATGAATCTGTTACACATCCTAACTCTGGGTCAGAGGTGGGTTGGGGTTACAGGAGGAGGGGAACAGGTGTGTCTGGGGATTCAAGATGGATGCAAGAGAAGGAGGAAAGGAATATAAAAAGGTTAGAAAAGTGTCAAAATAACTATATTTCCACGGGAAGACGAGGCGGAGAGGAATGAGAGAATCCGGTGAGGGGTGTTTCCAAACATCTGGAACAAACTCCCAGAAACCTGCCGGTCCGCTGCGACTGACTACTCTTAAACCCAGCTGAAGACTTTCCTTTCTGCTGCTGCTTTTAACCGAAGGATTCACATCTGACCTCCGGGTCCGTCTGCGCCACGGTTTTGGTCCGACCTCCTCCGGCGTCCCACCCAGACTTGCATCCTATTTCTAGCCGAGACGCTTCTAGCCGTAACGCGGATGGATAGCACCCGTTGACTAGAGTGGCCGCGATCATTGTGAACGCCGCGCCGCAGCCGTGGCACGGCGCAGATGGACCCGGTGGAATCTAGGGGTTACACTGCACTGTACTTTAATTCATGTACCTGTGTTATTCACGTTTTATCATCTTTGCTTCTTAATGGTTCTAATGTATTTTATGCTCTTCATGTCATCGTCGTAAAGCACTTTGAATTGGCTTGTGCTTTATGTGAACTCGCCTTGCCTTCATTTCTCTTGGATTCAAACAGACTGCGGGCATTTCTCCAGCCCCTGTACAGGA
>CM070477.1:4046240-4083740 GCA_036324585.1 Champsocephalus esox | reverse complement strand
TTTGTTATATTCGTAATGTGTGTCTGGTCCTCTTTCAGTTGAGACAGATGAAGGATGGGTCAGGACGTAGAACTCCTGAGTGAACATTGGATAAAGCCAGGTTCATATTCTTGTTTCATGTTGTTGACATATTAGAGTCACAGGTTTGCACAGAGCGAAATATCTTTGTGTTGCGCCATCAATCAGAAAATACTGCATTAAAGAAGTCATTTCCTGCATGTTTCTAGATAAAGAGAGATATAAATAATGCACCGGCTTTCAGATTGCTGTAGTTCACTAAACAGAGACATTAACGACATGTTTGGTGTTGAAAATGTCAGAAAAAGTGAAAGAATGGGAGATAAATATCCCAAATCTCAATGTGTTGTGTGTTTGCGGTCCTCTTTCAGTTGAGACACCGTAGGTGAAGGATGCTTCAGGAAAAGACCAAACACTGGATGTCTTTCAGTCGCCAACATGTGTTTTCGAGACACTGATATTAACGGGGAAACCCTGCAGGACTCAAATGCCTCGTCTCTGTTCCCTTAAACTCATTTGGGAGTGATTACCCATCAGCCCCGGGGGTGCAGAGGAAAGGCAGCGTCACCCCCGGTCTGCTGCACGTTGTTTCTCTTTCAGAAACACAGAGGACTGTTTGTATGATGCGATCGCAGACACGCTGCAAACGGTGTCCGCCAAAAGTCGAGTCCAGTGTCTATGGAGTGTCTTTTTTATTTGTTATAGTTTGGGAAGATTGAAATCGGTAGGGAAAGCCAGCTAAGTCGGTAGAATACATGTCAAAAGCGGTAGACGAGCGCCCAAACCGGTAGGGTTGGCAGGTATGGCTAACGTTAGCTAGCTTTTAATGTAGATAGGTGGAGTTCGCTAGCTAGCTTGGTAGCTAACGTTGGCTAACTTTTTAAGTAGATAGCTAATGTTCCCTAATTAGTCTGAAGAACTAACACATATGCATTTGATCCTAAAGTGGGAAAAGGGGCGGGGCTACATACAGTTACAAATATTCAGAAAAGGTCCCAAAAAAAGAAATACACACTTGGTGTAAAAACAGCAGTAACATATTGCTAATTATCTTATTGTTTAATATTGTTATGGGACAATTTAGCGTACCGTACTTTTCGGACTATAAGCCGCGACTTTTTTCCCCCCATTTTTTGTGTACAGCTAGCGGCCACTAGGGGACCTCCTAAATCTATGGATTTTACAGTTAAAATTAACCACCTTTAACGCTATGGGCTCTATGACCGGTCCGCGCCCGCCACCTTTAAGCGGCGGGCTCCAGCAGGAAAAGCTGGAGGCCGGAAAAGAGTGAGACAGGTAGCGCGCCAAAGTAAAAGTGGAAGCGAGAGACAGAACGAGAGCGAGACAGACGGACAGTTTAGCTGCTGCGGCTCATATGCCGGTGCGCTTTATAGTCCGGAAAGTACGGTAGTTCATATTCCCATATTTATTTTTCAAACTGTTCCATTATCAAAGCGATTAATCTCATTTAATTTGAAACTGAATCCTGGGTGTCTTCCTGTCTTCTCTGTCCTTTATCATCGGCTAGTGTTTGTCTCGGAGATACATTGGTACATCAAGTATAAAATGTGTTTACAATCCAAACCATGGGGCTACATTTGAAAATCTTACATCCTTCTCTGGAAGAAGGAACATTAGTATCGTGTTTGAAGCTCTGCAGCCGGTGAGCGAACGATCTACACACTACACTTCTGTGCACCTCGTGTTCATCGTGCAGCGAAGAAAGCGTATGGAAAAGATAATCAGGGGTTGATTTGTGATAAACATGAGGAAACATTGCGTCCTTTAAACGGTCCACAGAGGCTCGACATTCTGAGATAATTAAGGGTGCTGCTAATGAAAAGGTCCTCGGTGATTAAACGACTGCAGGAGTCCTCGGAGCGATCGGGCGGCGCCGTAATCACGGCTAATCACGTCCGTGTAATTATAGTTAACCACGCCGTCATTAAGAGAGCAGATGACGAAGATGAGGACACCGAAGGTTAACGGGCAGCTGGGTTACAGCGGAGAGGTCGTCAGGGGGCGCTGAGAGAAGGGGATTGGCTGTTTGGAGGGCAGAGGGCAGTCGCACGGTACAAGAACAAAGCAGTAGCGTGGGAAAGGGCAGCCGCACTAACAAGGGCAGGGATCGCCGTTGTAGGGTTATGGAGGTAGATTACAATCACAACGTTGAAAACAGGCGTCATCAGATACTGGAACTGGGTTTCTAGCAGAATTACAGGACTTAGAAATATGATTTGTTTATTTGTATTAGAATAATAATAATGTAAAATAATAATAAATAAATAATAATGTAATACAGTCTGTGGACAACCGTACACAACCTGGGTCGTGGTGGAAGCAATAAGTGAACACTGAGAACGGAGAGGGTTGAAGGGGAAACAAAACTGTTTTCCTGAAGTCAGAGGAAATACAGACGGCCTCTACTCTAATGTTCCCTTCCTTTGTTCGTGGGACGTATTTTATTTGTCATAGTTCAAATATTTCCCTCGTCATCGTCAGGGGGCCTCGATGTATTCCCCTCTCTTTTGATGACCAACATACATCCATGTTTCTTGTGGCGTTGAACACGAGTGTTACTGCTGGAACTCATGTCCTCGGTTATGTATCATTAGCATGGGGCTGTGGGGGGGGAACGTGAAGGACCACCGAGTAAAGGCAGCGCTGTGGTGAGCGGGTCAGTGAAATGTTCCCGAAGTTACATCACACTACCAAGTTATTTCTGTCGTCTTTAAAAGTCAACACGCTGTTTTTTGTCGGCCGATTTCGAACAGATACGCCTTCTTCGGCGCACGAAGCCCCCACATGCATCTCATTGGGTGGAACTCAACAGAGAAGGTGTCGTGTGGCCCGAGGCGACCGAGTGTTGCTCTGTCCCCGAGTCAGACTAAACCCGGAGACGTCCAGTCATTCTGCCGCATACCGTACATCTGAAACACACGACCAGGAAGTGCACGTCTCGGGGCTGAAGACCTTTCTTTTTGCCACTGCCTTTTAACAAAGTATATAACGGCCTTAAGGGACTTCCCTTAATGCATTTTCTCAACCGTTCAAACATGAGCTAGACAAACAGAAGTGTCTGTGTGGAATATGTCTGCATCACATGAGGCAAGGCAAGTTTAGTTATATAGCACGTTTCAACACAAGGCAATTCAAAGTGCTTTAAGACAATGAAAGACATTAATAGCATTTAAGAAACATCCATCCATCTTCTCCCGCTTATCCGTGGTCGGGTCGCGGGGTAGCAGTTCCAGCAGAGAGCCCCAAACTTTCTTTTCCCTGGCGACATCAACCAGCTCTGACTGGGGGGTCCCAAGGCGCTCCCAGGCCAGCGAAGAGATATAATCCCTCCACCTGGTCCTAGGTCTACCCCTCGGTCATTTAAGAAACATATGAAATGATATCTAAAAACACGTTACAGTGCAGCGTGAGGTACACACATCTGAACGAACCCCCCCTTGGAAAACTATAATCTGACCCCATGGTACCTTTTAGTTTTCGCCGAAACAATTCCCCTTTTTTATTTTTAAACGCACATGAGTTAAGTTTAAGTTGTCTTTTCTCTGACCTGGTGTCCGGCACACACACACACTCTTATCAGGTGACCGCAGACGGTGTCTTGAAGGTGGTTGACACAGGCCGTGTTACACACTGACAATGCGGCTGCTTCCTTTGACCTAAACTGTGCAGAATGGTCTGAGTGCAGTCTGTCGTCTCAACAGTGCGCCGCGGAGCTTTCTCTGCGCTCACCATGATCTCCGTGTGAACACAAGGGATTTGAGGACACCTCTTTTCTCCATGGCGGCCACACCGGGTCTGTACGCTGGTATCGGACCCCGTGAACGGGTCAGAACCAGTGGGAGGTTTGACTCACTGCGGTCTGGAGGCCTCCGCCTGGTCCGTCTGCAGCTTCTCCCCCCCCTCCACCTCCATGGTGCAGTACACGATGCGGTTTGGGGCCACCGACTTCAGACCCAGAACCTCCACGATCACTATCTGCAAAAAACCCCGAGAGGAAACCACGACGACTCTTTAAATACATGCTTCCATCTGAACGACTTTCAGCCAACACAATATATTCAGTTACATGCTGTATGGTAGTTCGAACAATTACAAATTAATTATAGTACCCATTATTATTACCGTACTTTTCGGACTATAAGCCGCGACTATTTCCCCCATTTTTAGTACCGCTAACGGCCACTAGGGAACCTCCTAAATCTATGGATTTTACAGGTAAAATTAACCACCTTTAACTCTACGGGCTCTAGGACCGGTCCGCGCCCGCCACCTTTAAGCGGCGGGCTCCAGCAGGAAAAGCTGGAGGCCGGAAAAGAGCGAGACAGGTAGCGCGCCAAAGTGAAAGTGGAACCGAGAGACGGAACGAGAGCGAGACAGACGGACACTTTAGCTGCTGCGGCTTATATGCAGGTGCGCTTTGTAGTCCGGAAAGTACGGTATATGATATTTCAGATTAAAGTGAAAATGGAGGGTTAACGGGGTGTGTGTGGAATATAGGCTCTTGCTCCGCCCACTACTCTCGTATGTGAAGGTTTAGAGGCGAAACGCACAATGACCGGCATCACAAGTTCATTTAACGGATACATTTTCTTTCTGTTCAAACGTTGTAATTAAGGTTTGTTGTGAATTATTTTTGACGGAACTAGTTTTCATGAAAGTCTAATATGGTGACGGCTTTAAGGACGAACACAGAGGCATCGAATGGATCTCTGACATGTTCAATATGTCACGATCGATTTCTTAAGTCTAATTGACATAAATCCAATGAAGAGATGAATGTGAAAGATGGAAACAATATTTTTTTATTTCCTTGAGATATTGCGTTATATAACTACCGGGTTTTTTTGGCCGAGATAATCCATTAGTAACAAATCTGATATTGATACAAAATGGTGGAAATCATGTTCAATATCTTTTGCTTTCTACGGAAACTATTTAAGCTTTCACGTGTAATTAAAACACACACACACACACACACACACACACACACCTCCAGAGTGAAGGACAGCACCACGTCGGACTTGGACAGGACGTCCCCCTCGTCCATGTCCAGGAAGGAGTTGTTCATGTTGGAGCGCTTGAGCTTCTGCTTGAAGTCCGGCCCCCCCTTGGAGACCGGCAGACTCTCCAGGTTGGCCATCAGCAGGTTCACTGAAGACCGCAGCTCCTCCACGAAGAGGGGCTCCATCTCTGAGGAGAGGAACCGGGGGGGGCGGACCTCCTGCATGACACACACACAGGGACACACACAGGGACACACAGACACACACAGGAATACACACAGGGATACACATACAGACACACACAGACACACACATAGACACACACAGGAATACATATACAGACACACATACAGACACACACAGACACAGGAATACACACAGGGACACACACAGGGACACACACAGGAATACATACAGACACACACAGACACAGGAATACACATACAGACACACACAGGGATACATATACAGAAACACACATACAGACACACACAGGGCCACACACAGGGATACACATATAAAGACACATACAGGGACACACACACACAGGGATACACACACAGGGACACACACAGGGATACACATACAGACACACACACACAGGGACACACACACACACAGGGACACACACAGGGATACACAGACAGACACACACATACAGTCATGGACACACACAGACAGACACACACATACAGTCATGGACACACACACACACACACACACACACACACACACACACACACACACACACACACACACACACACACACACACACACACACACACACACACACACACACACACACACACACACACACACACACACACACACACACACACACACACACACACACACACACACACACACACACACACACACACACACACACACACACACACACACACACACACACACCTCATTAATTCAGTTCACCATGGTTGATTTATATCTGTAGGCCGACCATAATTATATATATATATATATATATATATATATATATATAGCGACAGTTACGAAACCCAATTTGCATATCGGTTTTTAATTCAGATTTTACCAAGTTCACATGTGATGAGTTTATGTTTAATTAATAATAGCTCGACATGTTCTCACCCTGCCGATCCTCTCGGCCAGCTGCAGCCTGCCGTCCAGCTCTCTGCGGATCTGAGCCGCCTGCTCGTCCACGTTGTCCAGCTGAGAGGAACATCACAACACAACGAGAGTCATCGGAGAGCCAAGGGGGCAATGCACCAATCAGAGTCCACTCTCAGTACGTGGATTTAAAGGATGCTCAGTTGTCTATTGATTAACCAATTAGCAGCTAAGGTGGTTACAGGCACCGGTAATTATCCAATCAGGAGTGAGGCGCTGAAATGACAGGTTTGACAACTTCATCGTTTCTCTGGACCAATGACAGAGCAGCACTCGGGCCAAATCCCGCCTGGAACACCACCACTCGTGTGCCCTTGAGCAAGGCACTTAGCCCTTAGTTACTCCGGGGAGAATGTCCCTGTAATCGGTCATTGTAAGTCGCTTTGGATAAAAGCGTCAGCTAAATGTAATGTGAATGAACATTACGTGTGCTGCGTCGGCTCAGCCATTCTCCGCAAGGGTTTTTGAAATTGATCCCCGTGTGGGGATTTTAAGGACGCGAAGTCTACCCACGTGCAGCCTCGACATTTCCCCCAAACCAAGGACGCGGCCTCGGAGGAATTCCAAGTATGCTGGAGATTGGAGCAGTCCTTCGGCGGCACTCGATGACGTAGCATCCTTGAGATATTGGCTTGGAAGCCAGAATCCTCGAGATTGAGAAACGGTCTCTGTCTCAGTTATAAGCAATCTGATTGGTTCTTAGCCGTGATATAATGAGCGTACATCACGGGTAGAATTGTAGTTACTTTTCCCAAGTCGTGTATCCCTCCGCGTCTGAGAAAAGCAACAACGTGACAACCGTTACATTACGTCCGTTACGAAACTGACTAACACAGCTCGAGATGGAAACATGTCGGGTTAACTTGGACCTCCGCTCACTGTGGAGGAGTGGGTTGAGCAGTGCCGATCTCCAGAGAGCACCTAGACGACGACATGCAGAGCTGCGTGAAGAGCAGGCAGACCAGCTGGAGAAGCTCCGTTCAAAGCTTTCTGATGGGGTCGTGAAACAAAGCAGAGACATTGAGCGTCAGTGGCCACAGGTGCAAAGCTCTCTCCAGAGCCGCTGGAAGCCGAGTCTCAGGACCGGAGAAAGTGGAGCAACATTCTCTCCACGCCGAGCAACAGCCAGAACAACCTCAACCTCTCCAAGCGACCTCGTGAGCATGCTACTGATGCTGGACAGGTTCTCAGAGGCGGCACAACAAACGGCAACAAACACATGAATGTAAATAAACAGCCAGATGATGGATCAATGCTCTCTTTGTCATAGGTTCACTAGCTGTTAGTGTTGTTGCATAGCAACCACCTCGCACTATGTTTCGCGCAGAAGGCAACAGAGGGACTATTTTATCATAATTTACTAATAAAAACTATTTAAATTAGAGTGTGTATTTTACTTGGTAACCGTTTTATTGAAGCAACAGCTCACTTCAGGCCGTGATATATGCTCGTCATATCACAGCTAAGGGCGTGGTTCGGCCCGACGCGAAGCAGAGGGTCGACAACCCCCTTACACCACGGCCTGTCGCGAGCTATTGCTTATTTATAATATTGAAGTGACGGGACAAACTCTACACTTCTTTAACACCGTCTCAGTAGTTCATTTGACTTTCTGACAGATATTCATGAGGTTGTACATGTAGAGCTTTTTGAACATGAATGCATGGAAATATGTCACCATAGAGACGCAACAGACATATCAACCTGAAGCAGGATATGTCCTCTTTAACTAAGTAAAGTCAAATATAAGTGTGTTTAACTAAAACATCATATTTGTATTACGTCTTTTTAACCTTTTGTAGGCGACCGCGCCCAGACGCAGACAGCCTGGGCGCGGAGGAATCAGACACTTGTGTTCATGCTGGGAAAGCCTTACGTTTGATTCGCCAGAGCTCAGCTGCAGCTGCCGTGCAAATCACAATCTAACTTAGAAATGGTTCTGGTTCTTGGTTTGGACGGCCCTTTATCGGACCGTTCATTAATAAAACACGTGACGAATAGATGTGAGAGCATGGCGTGTTACCCTTGATGTCAGCGAGACTCAAAGCGGAGATGAAAGCAGAGGGGACTTGAAGAGGTTTGCTGAGTGTGCAGAAAACGGCGCCTCGTCTCATAAATCAGAAACGAACAGTGAAATCTGAGATAAAGCAGCTCTGATGGAAATAGTCTCGAAGCCAAAGAGACAAGTGGAACCATCGGAGCGATTACAGGAGGACAGATAAGACGTTTCATTTCAGCCTGTTTTTAAAACGGGGAGCAGAAAATCAGCCGAGTCACTTTCAGAGGGCGTGGAGAGAAAACGCTGAGCAGCGCATTCTGAAATGAAAACCAAACTGATTTGATCTGGGTCTCTCGCCGTGACCTTTAGCAGAACACATCCAAAGTCTCTTTATTCTTCCAGCTCTGAACATCGATTTGATATATTGATCACTTGTTCCCGGGTTTTGTTCCATATATATTTATTCCTCAGAGCGTGGGACTCTTCCGTCACCAATTATCTTGATAACAACGTTTATATTTTGTGGAAGCATGTTCAAAACATTCATTTATAAAGAAGTGCTTGTTTATGTGCGTACTTCGTAAAGCTGAACAACCGTCTCTGTTGTTGGAAACGTACCTAAAATGTTTCATGGTCTTATTTTAACAATGTGATCACATGACTCCTGATGTCCCTGCAGATCTGCTGTGAGCTAGCTAGCTAGAGGTTAGCCACGTTAGCTAGCTAGCTAGCTAGCTAGCTAACGTGGCTAACCTCCTCATTTCAGATCTACTGACTGTTATGAGATGACTGAGACAGAGACGGTTGGCTTACTTTATAACCCTGAATGTCACCAAGCGTCCCAGCTCTTTAGTGTCCCCTGGTCTCCCAGCTGTGTGCGTCACTCTTTAGTGTCCCCTGGTCTCCCAGCTGTGTGCGTCACTCTTTAGTGTCCCTGTCTCCCAGTGTGGCGTCACTCTTTAGTGTCCCCTGGTCTCCCAGCTGTGTGCGTCACTCTTTAGTGTCCCCTGGTCTCCCAGCTGTGTGCGTCACTCTTTAGTTTCCCCTGTCTCCCAGCTGTGTGCGTCACTTTTTAGTGTCCCTGTCTCCCAGCTGTGTGCGTCACTCTTTAGTGTCCCTTTGTCTCCCAGTTGTGTGCGTCACTCTTTAGTGTCCCCTGGTCTCCCAGCTGTGTGCGTCACTCTTTAGTTCCCCTGGTCTCCCAGCTGTGTGCGTCACTCTTTAATGTCCCCTGGTCTCCCAGCTGTGTGCGTCACTCTTTAGTGTCCCCTGGTCTCCCAGCTGTGTGCGTCACTCTTTAGTGTCCCCTGGTCTCCCAGCTGTGTGCATCACTCTTTAGTGTCCCCTGGTCTCCCAGCTGTGTGCATCACTCTTTAGTGTCCCCTGGTCTCCCAGTTGTGTGCGTCACTCTTTAGTGTCCCCTGGTCTCCCAGCTGTGTGCGTCACTCTTTAGTGTCCCCTGGTCTCCCAGCTGTGTGCGTCACTCTTTAGTGTCCCCTGGTCTCCCAGCTGTGTGCGTCACTCTTTAGTGTCCCCTGGTCTCCAGCTGTGTGCGTCACTCTTTAGTGTCCCCTGGTCTCCCAGCTGTGTGCGTCACTCTTTAGTGTCCCCTGGTCTCCCAGCTGTGTGCGTCACTCTTTAGTGTCCCCTGGTCTCCCAGCTGTGTGCGTCACTCTTTAGTGTCCCCTGGTCTCCCAGCTGTGTGCGTCACTCTTTAGTGTCCCCTGGTCTCCCAGCTGTGTGCGTCACTCTTTAGTGTCCCCTGGTCTCCCAGTGTGTGGTCACTCTTTAGTGTCCCCTGGTCTCCCAGCTGTGTGCGTCGCTCTTTAGTGTCCCTTTGTCTCCCAGCTGTGTGCGTCACTCTTTAGTGTCCCCTGGTCTCCCAGCTGTGTGCATCACTCTTTAGTGTCCCCTGGTCTCCCACCTGTGTGCGTCACTCTTTAGTGTCCCCTGGTCTCCCAGTTGTGTGCGTCACTCTTTAGTGTCCCCTGGTCTCCAGCTGTGTGCGTCACTCTTTAGTGTCCCCTGGTCTCCAGCTGTGTGCGTCACTCTTTAGTGTCCCCTGGTCTCCAGCTGTGTGCGTCACTCTTTAGTGTCCCCTGGTCTCCCAGTTGTGTGCGTCACTCTTTAGTGTCCCCTGGTCTCCAGCTGTGTGCGTCACTCTTTAGTGTCCCCTGGTCTCCCAGCTGTGTGCATCACTCTTTAGTGTCCCCTGGTCTCCCAGCTGTGTGCATCACTCTTTAGTGTCCCCTGGTCTCCCAGTTGTGTGCGTCACTCTTTAGTGTCCCCTGGTCTCCAGCTGTGTGCGTCACTCTTTAGTGTCCCCTGGTCTCCCAGCTGTGTGCGTCACTCTTTAGTGTCCCCTGGTCTCCAGCTGTGTGCGTCACTCTTTAGTGTCCCCTGGTCTCCCAGCTGTGTGCGTCACTCTTTAGTGTCCCCTGGTCTCCAGCTGTGTGCGTCACTCTTTAGTGTCCCCTGGTCTCCCAGCTGTGTGCGTCACTCTTTAGTGTCCCCTGGTCTCCAGCTGTGTGCGTCACTCTTTAGTGTCCCCTGGTCTCCAGCTGTGTGCGTCACTCTTTAGTGTCCCCTGGTCTCCAGCTGTGTGCGTCACTCTTTAGTGTCCCTGGTCTCCAGCTGTGTGCGTCACTCTTTAGTGTCCCCTGGTCTCCAGCTGTGTGCGTCACTCTTTAGTGTCCCTGGTCTCCAGCTGTGTGCGTCACTCTTTAGTGTCCCCTGGTCTCCAGCTGTGTGATGTATTAGTTAGCCACATTCAGCCCCGGAGATATTTAAAAAAACGGTTATCTGAAAAGTATTTTGGTTGATAAATGACATAATTAGCGTTGCCGTCACCTCTCGTCACCACTTCCTGTCGGGCTGACATCCGCCTGCACTAATTGCAGAGGCATGGAGATTTCTTTCACGGCTGATTTGACAGATTTAGTTTCTGCTAACAAAAAGTCAGAAGTCTGTCGGTGTGGATCCGTGTGCGGAGAGACATGTTGATTTATTCTGCGCCCTGATCGACAACAGGGACTCGTTATCAGAGCGACGGAGGTCGAAATAAACTGTAATCTGACGGATGCACTTTGAAACGTCTTGTTAATAATCATTTTTTTTAATCATTCAATGTTTATCTTCTGTAAAGGCATCAGTGTTTGAGAGGCGATGAGGAATAATGTGTTTATGATTGAATAATTATTTTTAAAAGCATAATTGGTGTCAGAAATATGGAATCTGAACATATTTATTCAAGACCTTTTGGGATTTTGAAACTTTATAGAGTTTGCCATTTTATTAAAGTTTTGATGCTTTTCTTTAGAGCTCCTGAGTGTGTGTGTGTGTGTGTGTGTGTGTGTGTGTGTGAGATTACTGTAGGTGGTCAGAGAAACCATGGCTGCTTGTCTTACTCTGCATTCATGCTGGTGTCTCTCATTAATTACACTCCGATCCAATTAACAGTCCTGCGATAACACACACAGTCTGTAATCGCACTGTGTGTACAACAGGTTCAGTCCACACACACACACACACACACACACCACACACACACACACACACGCACAGGATTTGTTACCATGACTTCTATTACGTGCTCTGTGTTGGCTGCTTTCTAATTTTGCTTCTAAGTATTTCTATGACAACCAGACTTCAAGTTAAACTCTGTTAAACTCCTTGCAACATGTCAGAGTGCCACACAAACATCTAATTTAAGCACAAGCATCATGTAACTTAATAACAACCCTACATAGCCTCCTTTAGCTTGGTGGTGGTGACGTGAAGTCATGTGACCGTGCTGTAGTTCCTTTATAGCCCAACATTAGCCTCCTTTAGCTTGGTGGTGGTGACGTGAAGTCATGTGACCGTGCTGTAGTTCCTTTATAGCCCAACATTAGCCTCCTTTAGCTTAGCGGTGGTGACGTGAAGTCATGTGACCGTGCTGTAGTTCCTTTATAGCCCAACATTAGCCACCTTTAGCTTAGCGGTGGTGACGTGAAGTCATGTGACCGTGCTGTAGTTCCTTTATAGCCCAACATTAGCCTCCTTTAGCTTAGCGGTGGAGACGTGAAGTCATGTGACCGTGCTGTAGTTCCTTTATAGCCCAACATTAGCCACCTGTAGCTTAGCGGTGGTGACGTGAAGTCATGTGACCGTGCTGTAGTTCCTTTATAGCCCAACATTAGCCACCTTTAGCTTAGCGGTGGTGACGTGAAGTCATGTGACCGTGCTGTAGTTCCTTTATAGCCCAACATTAGCCGCCTTTAGCTTAGCGGTGGTGACGTGAAGTCATGTGACCGTGCTGTAGTTCCTTTATAGCCCAACATTAGCCTCCTTTAGCTTAGCGGTGGTGACGTGAAGTCATGTGACCGTGCTGTAGTTCCTTTATAGCCCAACATTAGCCTCCTTTAGCTTAGCGGTGGTGAGATGAAGTCATATGACCGTGCTGTGGTTCCTTTATAGCAGTGACCACATCCGGCCCGCCAGACATTCTCATCCGGCCCGCACGACGGGGGTGACTGTGGCGTTGGCGGAGTGGTTAGTGCGTTCGACCCTCACCATTTTTTTAAAAATGTTTTACAACGTCTCGTGAATAATGTGCAGTACCGGTGTCCAACAGAGAGGCAGCAGCTGCGGGACAGTGATCCTCCGTTGTGAAGAGTCTGCTTCATGCGCTCCGCAGCATTAGCCCCGCTGCGACAGAGTCCAACAGAGAGGCAGGAGCTGCTAAGCATGAAGAGTCTGCTAAGCTTAATGCGCTCCGCAGTACCTTATCGTTTTCCACTAGCACCCCCAGATGCAGATGTCAGTATTCTGAGGCTCTGAGCTCCATTTATTTTCCTCGCAGACGGAAAAAAAACTCCGACATTATACAATTTAAAATAAAAGGGTTAGGCCTAGGGTAAGATATTGAGTAAGAAAATGTTTTTATGAACCACACAGCTTCTGGTCTTCCAAGACCCGACCGGACAAGAAAACGTGGTGCAGGCACGAAATATACCAATAGAAATACATTGCTTTAAAATCGTTCCGTGTGACACGAAAAAAATGGGAAATCGTGTTGGTGAACACGAATCAATAAATTACATTAATTTCGTGACTATAACACAACATGTCGTGAGACTGGGTTGTTTATCGTCCAACATAAGATGCCTTTATTGTACCTGAAGCTCACTGATTTGATGTTTCTTTCTAACAGCAATGCTTTCTGGGACTTGTAGTTGGAAAGGGACTTTAGAGAAACAGATCTTGCTGTGTTCGATACAAATGGAAAACAATGAGGTGAATACTGTACCGGCCCACACATGTTTAGTCCTTTTCTTCCTGCACTCATCTTCGGATCGGTCATTTCCCATGTGAGCACTACAGCGTCAGTATCAGAGCACAAAGCCTGGAGGTAAAGCTGTCTTATTACAAACCCAGCCACCTGCTGCGCACAAACACAGCGGATCCCAGACCAATCATCCGACAAAGAGATGAAAGAGCGACGGAGAAAAGACACAATTAAACCCTGCCATCAGTTACTGCCACAATCAGAAGCATAACAGAGAGGGAGGACATGAGAGGGAGGACATGAGAGGGAGGACATGAGAGGGAGGACATGAGATGTCGGTTAACACAAACCCCAAAGAAGAAGAAAGCAGGAGCAGATTATTGGACTGGTCGTGTATTAGAGCTGCAGCTACCTGCCTCTCACAGCTAATGGGAGGCGACACTCCGACCTAACCAAACAGAAATCAATGGCCCCCCACTCAGCGGAGCGGACCCCGTGTTTCTGGCAACACAGCTCATGAATAAAGGACCTGCACGGACACGAGCAACTGTGATGGCAAGAGAAAAGCATGCCTGAGGCTGGGATCACGACGTGTCCACATGTTCCACTGAAATGTTCCTGTGGTAATTCCCCCTGGTAACGAATATGTGTCTTGAAGTTTTAAAGCTATGACATGCACGTGTCCTGACGGCAATCTCAAGGGGAACTTTGTTCAACTTAATTTACTTTTGATTAGATATCGTTTCACCATGTTTAGCAGTTAAACCACCAAACCTCAAGTATGTACTACGAATAGTCTCCATGTGGTGTTCCCTTCCCTGTAGTGCATGTCAATGGTCTCCAAAGGCTAAAATGCCTGTTCCCTCCAGAGGGAGTTTCTCTCCCAGACACTCACAGTCTGACCAAGTGTTGAATCAGACTTTAAATCCACCAGCTACCCTGCAGTCTACAAAGTACTTCAGACTAGCTGCACCTCCACCAGCTACCCTGCAGTCTACAAAGTACTTCAGACTAGCTGCACCTCCACCAGCTACCCTGCAGTCTACAAAGTACTTCAGACTAGCTGCACCTCCACCAGCTACCCTGCAGTCTACAAAGTACTTCAGACTAGCTGCACCTCCACCAGCTACCCTGCAGTCTACAAAGTACTTCAGACTAGCTGCACCTCCACCAGCTACCCTGCAGTCTACAAAGTACTTCAGACTAGCTGCACCTCCACCAGCTACCCTGCAGTCTACAAAGTACTTCAGACTAGCTGCACCTCCACCAGCTCTGAGAACACTTTCATGATCAGTCATTATAAAACACATCATATATATTATTCTGAAATGGACCAATCTGCACAACGACTACTTTCACTGTCTTTACTATATTTAGATGAGAATACTTTCTACTTTCACTTGAGGAACATTTTGAATACAGGACTTTTACTGTAACAGAGTATTCCTACACTCTGGTACTTCTACTTTTACTCAAGTACAACACCTGAGTACTTCTACTTTTACTCAAGCACAAGATATGAGTACTTCTACTTTTACTCAAGCACAAGATATGAGTACTTCTACTTTTACTCAAGCACAATATCTGAGTACTTCTACTCAAGCACAATATAGATAGATAGATATAGATAGAGTTTTATTGTCTCCCTTAGGAGAAATGTGTGTTGGGCATCGAGATAATACACATAAAAAACATTCAGGTCAATCAGTCATAGATACAGAACAGAGATCACATGGCAAGGAAACAACAAGAAACATACAGGTACCGAACCTTCCCTATTGCACATACATAATCAAATTGCACTTTCCCTATTTCACCTATGCATAGTGTCCGTCTAATTGCACATATCCCTATTGTGTCCATATTCATACACAATGCACTTCCCCTATTTAACCTTCTCGATGCACACACCACACTGTAAACATTGCACCTCCCAACAGCTCCTCACACAGTTATGTCTGACTGTTCAGCAGCTTGAGTGACAGCGGAACAAAGGAAAACCCTATACCTGTTCAATTTACAGTTTGGTAATCTAAACCTTCTGCCCGGGCAGCAACTCAAACTCTCTATACAGGATGTGTTTGGGGTCGCATGTGATTTTACGTCCTTGCTTTCTCACCGTCTCCTCAAATATCTCCTGAAGAGAGGACGGTGGAAGCATGCCAATTATTTTTCCAGCCCTTTTTATCAAGCTCTGGAGTTGTGATTTAGATTGAACTGACAAGTCACCAAACCATGTTGTGATGCCATAACGAATAATAGACTCAATTGCTGCCCTGTAGAACATCAACATGATGCATGGTTCCACTCCATGAACCCTGAGCCCACGCAGGAAATACAGGCGCTGGCTTGTCTCTGAGCGACCCGATCCACCTGATGGGCCCGGCCTAACTGAACGTGAAACCTGCTCAACTCCCCGCCTGTTGATAAGGACGAGGCTGTGATCGCCGACTGACTGGGGTCAAAGATAATTTCCTTTGTTCTTTAACATGTAACACCAGGTCGTGCGCCCCACACCACTTCACAACCTCAAGTTTATAAATAGAAATGTCTGAGTCTCTAGTCAGTAGACTAAGTACGGCTGTGTCATCAGAGAGCTTTATAATGTGGTTGTGTGTGTGCTGACTCCTACACTCATTTGTGTAGAGTGTGAAGAGAAGAGGAGAGCTACCGTAACGCAGCCTTGTGGTGCCCCTGTGCTTATGACCTGTGTGTCAGAGAGGGTCGAGTTCACTTTCACCTGCTGCTGTCTTTCAGTGAGGAAGGAGTGATACCATCTGATTAAGTAAGGGTTCACATCCATCTGTTTGAGCTTTTTTAATATCATTTGGGGAAGAATAGTATTAAAAGCTGAGCTAAAGTCCACGAACATTAATCTAGCATAAGCTAAAGGGTTTTCCAGGTGTTTTAGAATAAAGTGAGTTGTAGAGGTCAGAGCATCATCTGTACCTCTACCATCGCTGTACGCAAACTGGTAGGGGTCCAAGAGGCGTTGCACCTCAGTTCGCAAGTTCCCTACAATAATCCGTTCTAGTGACTTCATAACTATTGAGGTCAAAGCCACTGGTCTGAAGTCGTTGTTGTCATGTGGGCATGGTTTCGTTGCAACTGGTATGATGACAGCTTTCTTCCATATTTGAGGGATGCTTCCCGAGTCAGCAGAGAGCTGGAAGAATGGACTCCAGGCAGGGGTGAGCTCGTCTGCAAGCGTTTTCAGCCTTCTTAGTATGCAGTTGTTTGAAAACCCTGGCCACAGCACTATCATCAATTATTATTCTTCTATTGTGTATTGGGTCACAGGTTAAAGAGGTTGACAAGTTATTACATGCATCAATGTTGGAAGCAGAATTAATATCAAAACGTTTCTAGAAATTGTTGAGTTCCTTTGCTTTGTTAAGCTCATCCAGAACATGCATCTCCCTCTTGCCGGAGTTCATATTTGTAATTTCTTTCACAGAGTCCCACAGTTCTTTCGAGTTCTTGGTTGAGAAAGCCTCTCGGACACTCAGACTATGTTGCTCTCGGGCTTCTTTAAGTTTCCCCTTTAGTTCTCTTTGAGCTGATCTCAGTTGTATAGCATCGTTCTTTTGAAAAGCGATATTTCTTCGTCGGATACACTGTTTAATATCCGATGAGATGTAGTCTTTATTGTTTGGATGTATCCTAATGGTCTTTTTTGGCACAACAGTATCGACACAGAAATGAATGTAGTCTGTGATGGTCTCAGCGATGGTATCGGTGTCATTGTCCTGGTAGAATACTTCCCAATCTGTGGCCAGGAAGCAGCCACGTCGCTTTCCTTTATGCTCATCCTGCCATAGACTGACAGGTTTAGAGACAGGTTTACTTCTCTTGATGGCAGCCTTAAAGGTGGGGATTATCTGGACGGTGTTATGGTCCGAATTTGAAAGGGGGGGGTCTAATCCGAGCAGCATACGCATCTTTGATGTTGCCATAACATTTGTCCAGTATGTTATTTTTCCGGGTGCCATTTTTTACGTATTGCTGGAATCCCGGAAGTGCTGGTTCTAGCTTATAGTGATTACAATCTCCAATGACAAATATAGGTGCATCAGGTTTGTTCTTTAACTGCTCGTGCACGCAGTCCGCTACACGTGAGGCAGCCTTTGATGCGTTACCATTGGGTGGGATGTAAACAGCACAGATACAAATGTTCCCATAGTCTCTAGGTAGGTAAAATGGTCTCAGACTTAGGCATAAGAGTTCGATATCGGGAGTGCACACAGTGTCTTTTGTTGTGTATATCTGAGTACTTCTACTTCTACTTAAGCACAATATCTGAGTACTTCTCCTTTTACTCAAGGACAAGATCTGAGTCCTTCTACTTTTACTCAAGCACAATATCTGAGTACTTCTACTTTTACTCAAGCACAATATCTGAGTACTTCTACTTTTACTCAAGGACAAGATCTGAGTACTTCTACTTTTACTCAAGCACAAGATCTGAGTACTTCTACTTTTACTCAAGGACAAGATCTGAGTCCTTCTACTTTTACTCAAGGACAAGATCTGAGTCCTTCTACTTTTACTCAAGCACAATATCTGAGTACTTCTACTTTTACTCAAGCACAATATCTGAGTACTTCTACTTTTACTCAAGGACAAGATCTGAGTACTTCTACTTTTACTCAAGGACAAGATCTGAGTCCTTCTACTTTTACTCAAGCACAATATCTGAGTACTTCTACTTTTACTCAAGGACAAGATCTGAGTCCTTCTACTTTTACTCAAGCACAATATCTGAGTACTTCTACTTTTACTCAAGGACAAGATCTGAGTACTTCTACTTTTACTCAAGTACAAGATCTGAGTCCTTCTACTTTTACTCGAGGACAAGATCTGAGTACTTCTCCTTGTACTCAAGCACAAGATCTGAGTACTTCTACTTTTACTCAAGCACAAGATCTGAGTACTTCTACTTTTACTCAAGCACAAGATCTGAGTACTTCTACTTTTACTCAAGGACAAGATCTGAGTACTTCTCCTTGTACTCAAGCACAAGATCTGAGTACTTCTACTTTGTACTCAAGCACAAGATCTGAGTACTTCTACTTTTACTCAAGGACAAGATCTGAGTACTTCTCCTTGTACTCAAGCACAAGATCTGAGTACTTCTACTTTTACTCAAGCACAAGATCTGAGTACTTCTACTTGTACTCAAGCACAAGACCCGAGTACTTCTCCCACCTCTGGTTTCATGATCAAAGCAAGTTGAAACAGATCTCTCAGGTTTCGCAGAGGAAGTGAAAGAAGCTTAATTCCATCTCTGTATTCACAGCTTCATCTCGACTCTGCACGTTATCCAATGGTCCCCGTCAGACTCAACGCAACTCTGAGTTTAATTACATTATGTTTTATTCACACTTAAGCATAAAGAGGTAGTTGGCAGTGGCATGCAGATTAAAAACTGCAGGGTCTACTTTCATGGACTCCTGGAGTTCAGCGGAGCGGACGGGGAGGAGGAGCTGTGAGGCGGTTTGTAGAAAAGACGAGTCATCATTCAATGAAACGTGAACACAGATGTCCCTAAAGATATCATCACCCCCATCCCCATGGTGACGACACGGCAATACTGTGCATCTGCTTCATGGATCCATGATGCTACTTTAACTTGAGAAGGATCCGGTTCCACAGTTTATGTTGTGTTAAAGTAATCCAGCAATAGGTGTTGGTGTATCCATGGGGACACTGCAAACAGGAAGTGCTATAGCTCCGCTTACTTTCAGTGGTCCCAGTTCCCAGGAATGTTCCAAATCCTAGTGAGCGCAAATACGGTCAAATATATGAACATATTTATATTTATTTCAAACCGTTTTCTACAGACTTAAAAGACCCTAGAAAATAAAAACTATAATCATTTGAACGTATTTTTCAATAATAATTTAAATAAAGTTTCAAGAATTACTTTTAATAGTGAATTATAACGCAATTACAATATCAGTCAAAATAATGTCCGAATCTTTCTCCACATCATGCCGCCCTAATTCTCATTCAGAGTTTCCAATAAGACCAATTGATTTACTTCTCCCAAAGTAAGTATTTGTCTTCAGAGTCGTATCCTTTAGAACCTCCTGGTGTTCCAGAGGCTGTTCTGACGTCCTCAGACGTAGAGTAAGTATCTCGAGAGGCTTCTGGATAACGGCTCAGTGCTTGTCCTCCGAGAGCAGACGAACACCTGCACTCTCCCTCCCTCTGCAGCTGGAAGCCTCTCGTCTATTTTTAATCTCCCCCGCCCCCCCCCCTGACGGAGGAGCACACCTCTCTGACTCACGCCAATCTTTTATTTTTATCCTCTGCTCTCACTTCTTCAATTTTAGCAAATGTGTTATGTTGATGAAGAGACAGCACAGTGACAATGCTTTCCCAAACAGGAGGACACAGACATGGATATATGTCTTTATATCTGCTCAACGTGAGAGGCTCCGGTGTAAACCGCGTGGTGCAGGAATGAGTCCTGAAACCCGGGCACGAGTCAGGGTTTTAATACTTCCCGTTCCTCGCCCGAAAGCAAAAGGTTTTTTAAATGCATTTCTTGTTGTTATCCTGGAATGAGGTCGATGTCAGTCTGAACCCCACTGGGGAACGCCTGCAGTCTTTATGCGTCTTTGAAAGTTGCTAACAAGCAGTGTTGGGCAAGTTACTTTAGAAAAGTAACTAGTAGGGGTGTAACGGTATCCGTATTCGTCCCGTACCGTCACGGTTCGGCACATGCAGTCACACGGCGAATTTTCACTTTTCCTTGTTGCACCGAACCGTGACGCCCAAACCGAACCGAACCCAACCGTGACGCCCAAACCGAACCGAACCCAACCGTGACGCCCAAACCGAACCGAACCCAACGTGACGCCCAAACCGAACCGAGACGCCCAAACCGAACCCAACCGTGACGCCCAAACCGAACCCGAACCGTGACGCCCAAACCGAACCGAACCCAACCGAGACGCCCAAACCGAGGTATGAACCGAACCGTGACTTCTGTGAACCGTTACACCCCCAGTAACTAGTAATAGTTACTGCTCTTACTGTAACGAGTTACTTTATTATTTACTAAATTATAAAAGTAACTAGTAACAAGTTACTTTACTTTAAAAATAATAACAATACAAATACGTGTTTGTGTTGTTCTGTGGCACCGTAAGAGGAAAGACAACTCCCCGTCATCGTAGCAATGACCATTATGAAATGTAGTGGAACAATAAAACACAAGATATGTTCAGACATGTTGACAGGCATCTTTAGTGTAGCCTCAACAATCAAGTGGTCAATGCTTTCCGTCTGCACACAGTTCACATTTCACCGTGATAGTTGTTGTGAAACCTTCAGGAATGCAGATTGTTCTTAATGCATTTCATTGTCAAGCTTATATGCTGACATGATGGTAATACCTTTAATGTGCGCACTGTGCAGCTGCATTATCCACGGAAGTACCAGACGGGACGACCTGCTGATACTCCAAATTAAAAACTCTATAACCCCTAACGGTGATATAACGGGAAGGACTCCGAGGTCTACTCCTTGTGTCAGCTGTCGCTCCAGGTACAGAGGGCAGATCGCGTTCTGACCGTGGCCCCGAGGGCTAATTAACCTTCACAAGTTCAAACACCTCGGCCCCATGCTGTCCGCACGCCTCGGGAGTGGCTCCTCTTTCGAATTATGGCTTATGGACCGAAAGGTCAGGAGCCCTGAGCCGTGTTACGAGCTAACAGGTTAGCATTAAACCTCTGCTGCTCACGTGAGAGCGGAGCACGATTAACGGCAGTAGAATTTAAAATATCTTCGCCAGAACATGTTTCCATGCTTTAGAGCTTCTCATACTGTCTGTGCTGCAGCACCTCTTTTCACCCTCTGTCTGAAACCAGAGCCCAGTCTGCTCTGATTGGTTAGCTGGCCGGCTCTGTTGTGATTGGTCAACCGCTTAGAGATGTCCCGCCCCTTTTCCTATCACATACGATGTGTTGGAGCGCCAGCCAATAGGAGAATACACGCTCCATACTGATTGCTACCTTTTCTCTTTCTTATATTTAAAGAAAGTGTTGTCTCGCTATCGAAACGTCTCTCCAACTTTAAAACATCACACCTTTTTAAACTTTCTTTCTTACTTCCTGTTTGGTCTCCACCAAGTCCTGAGAAAAACATCTCTTAATACATGTTTCTCTTTCTTCGCCAGCGAGCTGCTCACGCTTCGGTTGTTTGATGTTCGCACCACCTTCACGTAGGGCTGCTCGAGTATGGCAACAATCATGATCTCGATTAGCTGGGTCAATCATTGATATCACGATTATTAAAAACGACTATCCATTTACTTTGAAAACATCCATTTATTGAAAACAATTGTTTTGAACAGTTCGTTACCCTGAACTTTGAGTGGAATTCAACTGAAAAACCAATTAAAAAATAATAATAATAATCGTTTTATTTCGATGTTGTTTTCATCGTTGCAAGCCAAAATCGTAATTGCGATTAAATAGGGTTGATTGAGCGCTACCTTTACTAGCCAAGTATGACTTCACATTATCCTCGATGATGTCGATCGCAGAGTGATTGCGTTGCCCCCGTTTCTTGATAGATTGCAGGACCATTTCAAAGTTACCGTTGACGTCTCTCTGTTGGTAATGGAAGAGATTCGAAGTCGTCGTGAACATGTTTTCTGAGGCACCGAGATTAGAGGGAACCCAGGGAACACAGATGAGGGTTCAAAACAAGCTTCTTTGTCTCCCCTGGTTCCTTTGTGGCCCCTAATGAAGGAGGCCTGATATAGAGAGGCTCCTAGCAACAGACTCGTGTGGTTGTCATACAGGAGGGCGATGTCTCAATGGGCCGTGAAGCAATCTGTAAATGGGAGCTATTTATGTTCAGAGTGAAGGGAACAAACAGCCGAGCACTCCTTCCTCCTCTGCGGGGTGGATTCAGAGGAGGTCTGCTCAGCCAGAGGCACACACAGAGGCACGGTGTCCCCCCCCCTCAGGTGGGGATCCATCAAGCAGAGCGCTGTGGGTTGATTCGGTCACAATGAGGGACGAGACCCCCAAACGCCTCTTCCTCATCCCATAGGCCCATGCCGGTCTGACAACAACGCTTCACTATCCATGGCAACCAGCCCTTCTGCTGCCGCGTGCGTCGTGTGGAAGTCACAGACAGGCGAAGAAGTCAAACACCTCCGGAAGTCACGACGAGTCAGCTAAAGCAATCTTGTTCATCACAATGGGATGAACCCGACATGAACATGTGTGTAAGCTGGTGGTAAAGTCACTTCAAGCATCGAACCAACAACACGTTCAAATAACCATTCAGGTGTTTGACTCATTCCTGCACCACTCTCTTAAAGGTCCTCTATCACACTGATCCTCATCAATATATCAGCTCTCAGATGTATACAGAGCCTGTCTCTGATTGGCTGAAACACCAAACAGATCATTGCAGCATTACCCATAATTCCCGCCCTGTTTCCAAAGTGCTGATTCTCTGTCTGTGACTTTAGATGAAAATAAGGAGGGGACACATGTTGATGTAGAAGAGACATGAAGAAGAGGGGACACATGTTGATGTAGAAGAGACATGAAGAAGAGGGGACACATGTTGATGTAGAAGAGACATGGAGAAGAGGGGACACATGTTGATGTAGAAGAGACATGAAGAAAAGGGGACACATGTTGATGTAGAAGAGACATGAAGAAGAGGGGACACATGTTGATGTAGAAGACACATGAAGAAGAGGGGACACATGTTGATGTAGAAGAGACATGGAGAAGAGGGGACACATGTTGATGTAGAAGAGACATGAAGAAGAGGGGACACATGTTGATGTAGAAGAGACATGAGGAAGAGGGGACACATGTTGATGTAGAAGAGACATGAAGAAGAGGGGACACATGTTAATGTAGAAGAGACATGAGGAAGAGGGGACACATGTTGATGTAGAGGAGACATGGAGAAGAGGGGACACATGTTGATGTAGAAGAGACATGAAGAAGAGGGGACACATGTTGATGTAGAGGAGACATGGAGAAGAGGGGACATGTAGATGTGTCTCAAGTGTCTCACCTGGCAGGCGTTGTACAGCAGCTGGTGCTCGAACTTGCGGACCCCGAGGATCTGCTGGAACATCTCGTACAGCTGCTCCTTGCTGAGGATGAGCTCGGACACGGCGCTCAGGTGCGCGCGCTGCGGCTGCCGGCGCACGTCCTCCTCTCCGCGGTAGATGGCGTCGTACTTGGTGATCCAGGAGCTCAGCACCGTCTCTTTGCTCAGGCCGTCGATCTCCGGCAGGCTGCGGACGCGCCGCTCGATGTTCTTCTTGAAGACCTCGCGGAAGTCGTTGGCCGAGCAGCCGCCGCTCTGAACCATCCGGGAAACTCGCTCGCTCTTCAGGAAGCCCTGCAGAGGACAGAGGGGATCGACAATGAGCGCTCGTCTACTTCTCTAACTTGATCTGCATCGTGTAGACGCGGAGAGACGGTGGATCCAGATCGTAATACGCAACGTCTTCCGCATTTCACTATTTTGTCCCATTTCTATATAACGCCCTATATTGAGATTTATTTACTTTGATTGCTTTAATGTCCCTTAAATGTACATCTATATCCATACTAAATACTATGTTCTTGACTTTCCTTAAAGATATTGTGAAGGGGGAAATGTAAGGGATTTAACTTCTTATATTTAAAAACTATTCGTATTTCTTTTTGTGTATGGCTTTTATCTTTAACTACATTTTATAAAAATATCTTTATTATATTTATGTATTGCACACTCTTATCGTTTACATTGGTATGTATGTTTATTGGCTAGAACTCCAACACATCGTATGTCATCTAAGGGGCGGGACATCTCTAAGCGGTTGACCAATCACAACAGAGCCGGCCAGCTAACCAATCAGAGCAGACTGGGCTCTGGTTTCAGACAGAGGGTGAAAAGAGGACAGCTTTTTGAACATTGAAGCATGGAGACATGAATAGAGACACTACATACTGATGTACACCTGAACATCAGCAGGAGAGGACTCTTTAAAGTAGAGACACTACATACTGATATACACCTGAACATCAGCAGGAGAGGACTCTTTAAAGTAGAGACACTACATACTGATATACACCTGAACATCAGCAGGAGAGGACTCTTTAAAGTAGAGACACTACATACTGATATACACCTAAACATCAGCAGGAGAGGACTCTTTAAAGTACTGTAGAGACACTACATACTGATATACACCTGAACATCAGCAGGAGAGGACTCTTTAAAGTAGAGACACTACATACTGATATACACCTGAACATCAGCAGGAGAGGACTCTTTAAAGTAGAGACACTACACACTGATATACACCTGAACATCAGCAGGAGAGGACTCTTTAAAGTAGAGACACTACACACTGATATACACCTGAACATCAGCAGGAGAGGACTCTTTAAAGTAGAGACACTACACACTGATATACACCTGAACATCAGCAGGAGAGGACTCTTTAAAGTAGAGACACTACATACTGATACACACCTGAACATCAGCAGGAGAGGACTCTTTAAAGTAGAGACACTACATACTGATATACACCTGAACATCAGCAGGAGAGGACTCTTTAAAGTAGAGACACTACATACTGATATACACCTGAACATCAGCAGGAGAGGACTCTTTAAAGTAGAGACACTACATACTGATATACACCTGAACATCAGCAGGAGAGGACTCTTTAAAGTAGAGACACTACATACTGATATACACCTGAACATCAGCAGGAGAGGACTCTTTAAAGTAGAGACACTACATACTGATATACACCTGAACATCAGCAGGAGAGGACTCTTTAAAGTAGAGACACTACATGCTGATATACACCTGAACATCCAGTGGATGATAAACTCTTTCCCTTGTGAGGCAGAACGTCTGTCTGAAGTGCTGCTCACAGTCTGACAGAGTGATAAGCGGCAGAGAGAGAAGCATCAGTTTCTCAGTGTGACGGAGACAGTCTCTCGGCGTCTCACCTCCTCCCGTTAGTCGCTGTGAGACGGAACAGAACATCGGTGAGAAGAGGAAGACTCATCTGATGGAGGCCGAGAGCTCGGAGAGCAGCCACCTCAAAACCATGACAGGAAACATTTTAGAAATTCAGATGCATCCGCCTGCTGACCAGTCATGTCCTTCAAACTTCGAAATCCACCATTCATTTACATCCAAATAAAAGATGAAACGGTTACAGGCTTTGATCCGTGCGTATGTGAAGCCAGATCGTATAACCTCAGATGTGAAACCGCTCAACATCACTTCTGGATCTCTGCGGTCGAAGCCAATCAATGAGGCACGAGAAATGAAGCTTGTACAAAACGAGTATTTCCATTTTAGAGTAATATGTTGAATATCTTCGCCCGAAGGCTTCCTGAGGGATTTGTGGCAAGCCAGAGGTTATGAAGAAAAGTGTCAACGGAAACAGCTTGTTTACGAAACAATAACCGATCATAATAACTCAACACGTGACGTCTTAAAGCGCGATTCGTCCAGATGTTGCGGCTGGCGCCCTGCTGAGGACTGCACGCACGATAAAGGCCGCTGATGGTTGATACCATGGAAACAGGACTGTGTTTATGTGATGAGCCTGGGGTTCGGAAACCCTCAATATTTGTGTTCAACCCGCACGGCAATTTGTGTTTCTTTTACTGGCTTTCGTCTGTTTCCCCCCCCCATCCTTCACATGGAATGAAGGTCAGGAAAGAGAGGGGGGCCTTTGCTGTACAGACTAAAGCCCACTAAAGGCAACGTAACGCCCCAAAAGGATTCCATTCAACTCAAAACCTTTGTTTATCCAGGTAAAATCACATTGAGATCAATCATCTCTTTTTCAACGGAGACCTGCAGCAGTAGGTTCCACAAGAAGACATGAAAACATAAACAACAGAACAACAAAAGGACATCACACAGCAACATGTACAGGGATTACAATTTACATATCTAACCACATGTACAGGTACCAACAGCATCTGAGTGAGCAGCATCCAACCCAGCTTTAAAAACATGTAGTGGAACTAGCTTGGTAATGTTCCATTCTCTGTGCAGACTGTTCCAAGTTAGTGGAGCTGCACATCTAAAAGCTGTCTTCCCTAAGGCAGTCCTAGCACTTGGCACATTTAATAAAACCACAGCATGCGATCTCAGGCAATAAGTACTTTCAATTCTCCGAGAGGTCAGGGAGCAGATGTAAGATGGTAGTTTATCCAACATGGCTTTGTAGATGAAAATGTACCAGTGACTGAGCCTCCGTACAGTTAGTGAAGGCAAACCAGCCCTTGCATACAGGGTACAGTGATGGGTTAATGCTTTACAGTTTGTCACATCTCAGAGCGCTGTGATATGCAGCATCTAACTTGACCAGGCTATGGGCAGGTGCATTCATATAGACCAGATCCCCAGAGTCCAGCACAGGTCAAAGGTCACAGAGCCTCTTCCTGGCCTCAAGCGAGAAACAGGACTTGTTCCTGGAGAAGAAACCTAGCCTAACCCTCAGTTTTTTAAGCAGATTAATGACCTGAAGTTTAAAAGAGAGACAATCATCAAGCAGATACCAAGGTATGTGTAACAGGCAACAACTTCAAGTTTTGTTCCTTGCGTAGTTACAATATCTAAAACAGGCTCTGGTGTCTTTTTAGCTTTAGGAAAGAGCATTACCTTGGTTTTATCCACATTTAAAAGAAGCTTTAGTTCAGAGAGCTGAGTCTGAATAGTGTTAAAAACAGCCTGTAATTTAACAACAGCCTCGTTAATGGAGGGACCTGCACAGAACATAAGTATCAGTACACAGTATCATCCGCATAAAAATGTAAAGTTGCTTCATCCACATTTTCACCTAAACTGTTGATGTTGATGGAGAATAAAAGTGGTCCTAAAACAGAACCTTGTGGTACACCATTAGAAATGTTTAACCACTCAGAAGACAGCCCATCAAAGTGAACACATTGGGACCTTCCAGAGAGGTAGTTCACAAACCACCCACTGCAAAGCTGGATAGGCCAATACTGAGTAGCCTCTGCTTTAAGATGAGATGATCGACGTGTCAAAAGCTTTGGACAGGTCAACAAACAGAGCTGCACAACAGCTGCTTATTATCTAAAATACTCTCCATATCATTCACACTTTCATTGTGGCAGTCAATGAAACCCAAACAGATCATGCACAAAACCCTGCTCCACTAAATGTGTTATGTCTCTTGATGATAATACGAGGTTTAACCTTTTGGACCTTAGACCTAATTGTGACTACAACACAGTGATCACTCGCAAAAACTCCCACAGCTGAGTATTTATAGGATGATTTGTATATTAAATAACTTCAACCTTTTTTGCAATTACCGTACTTTTGAAAAACCTCTGCATGAAACGCATGCACCCAGAGAATGAGTCGGTGTTTAAGTGTTACGTTTCTTGGAGTGTGATTGGGCCGTAGTGAGTAAAGTACAGGAAACATTAGACTTGAGCGATACTCCATGAGCCGTGTGAGGATACATTGAGTTTGATGTTAAACGTGGCAACCAGAACCATACACCACTTTGTCAAATGTAGTAAGCACAACTTGTGATATTGGGCTATATAAATTCACTTTGATAGATTGATTTGGAAGCATGCAACAAAACGTAACGTTTTCTTGGAATCAAAGGTACTCCAGTTGAGTCTTTACTTAAATTGTTGATTTAAAGCAAATGTATGATAATAGGCGTTGATTGACTTGACTTATCGGCCAATGGCAGCAGCAGAACATGCAACATTTCTATTTTTAAAAAGACGAGATCCTTTATGTTCAGATAAGCTGGCGTTGGTCCTGTGACTGGCAGCCGATAGATTTCACCACGTGTTCCGCGTCTGTCTGTTCGGAGGGCTGTCAGCAGCGCCTCCTGAGAGCGAGAGACCAGCGGAGCGTGAACCAACAGCAGATGGAGAGTTACAAGCCTAACAACGTGGAACAGAAACCACTTGAAGCCGAGAGATTCAACAAGCGGATAAGAAACAAAAAAAGGCCATAAAACTAATGTCTTTAGTTTCAAACAGCCAATCAGCTGTGGGGGCGTGACGCTGAGAGAGAGTCCTCTTCATGGTGATGAATGGGAACGGGCGAGTGTTAAGTGGAAGGAGTGGGATGTGACGGATGCAGCTGCCACCAGGGCTCACCACAAGCACACATTCAAGTGAAGCAGAGGAGGCGGGGTGTTCAGACGAGGACACTTGGAAGGAGGACGCAGATGTTGGAGTGCAGGTTGGGATTTAGCCATGACGGCGTAACAAGGATAAAAACTCATCGACTGGTTTCAGGTTTCTTCAGTCGGCCAGGTGGGACCAGAGGATGAGAGATCAGTGTCTCTCGCAGTCCTGGAGCTTTAGACATACTGAAACATGGATATATTATGCAACCAGTCCCTACTTTCATTTGGCTGCTGTCGGGAGGATTTCTTTGTGTACGCCAAGCAGAGAGTTAGCATCGCTCCGGTTCCTTTAACAAAAAGCTAGAGGGGATTGGATAATAAGTGATCTCTGTGGAAAACCAACGGTTATGAAATGTTCACGTTTTGTTCAGCGAGACAATCTTTCTCCTCCTTTTTAGGATTTGTTTCAGCGTAAATGCAATAGCCAGAATTAAGAGGCTGATGTTCGGCTAACAGATTCCATCACCACTAAACTCAAGTTCAACTTTTATCGACTATGAGGTCTGATGTCTCTGGGACTTCTGTGATCCTTTTATCCATGTACTTTTTCTTTTAATGCTTAATTGAGCTATTCATATTTTAAAACTGCACTAACTTTTATCCATGTATTTTTCCTTTTAATGTTTATTTTATTAGCTTTTCTTTTGTAATGCTTAATGTCTTTCATTTTTTGTAAAGCACTTTGAATTGCCTTGCGTTGAAAAGTGCTATATAAATAAACTTGCCTTGCCTTGAGTGACTTGTTTGCTTTTTGAAAACATAAAGGCTTCACATGTTGCATGTCGTAGAACAAAATGTTAAATCTCTCAACTTTATAAACAAAACCCATTCAAAACAGCAAAAACAAGGTACCAGCGTGTGTCTGAAAAGCAGTGTCGGGGTTAGAGATGCTAACGAATGGAGCAAACCAACCCAAACATTTACAAAACGGCAAAGATCAGGACTGACGTGTTTTTTGTCGTGCAATTAAATGTTAAAATCTTACATCAGGCGCATAACCAAACGTCCATTGACTTCAAGACGAGGGAACAGGAAGGGCAGAAAGGCCGACTCATTTCTGTGTGTCAGGACTCATTGCTGCACCACTAAAATAGAGACTTACAATACATTTGGGGAAAGGCGTAAGGTCCACGGTGTCCGTCACAGGCTTTACTAAACAACATCGCTGACCATGTGTACCTGGGTACATGATACATAGACTGCTCTTAAATAGAGCTGTCCCATTAAAGAGTCAGCCTTCAGCTAGTCACACACGTTCATACACACTGATTTAGGGTTATAGGTCCAGCACACAACACGGTGTTGACTAGGGGCTGGGAATCAAACCACAGACCTTCCAGGTGGTTGACAACGACTCGACATCGCAGTCGGTAGAATGAATGATGCAACATGCAGGCGACGAGACGTGAGAGTTTGAGCAGTTTTACAAAGAAAGATTGGGGAAACGGCTAGGGTTGCCAGAAACTGACCATGATCAAAATCGATTATTCGGCAGCCCTGGCGAATAATAATCGATTTTCGCAGCCCTGGCGATATAATCGATTATTCGAAGAAAAAAAAACACAATCATAAAAAAAATATATATAAATAAAATCGATTTTTAAAAATAATATTCGATTATGGAGACCGTAGCGAATATTCGAATAATCGCTGGCATCCCTAGAAACGGCAACGTCCAAATAAACAAGTCTGCATTCAGGGTGAAGTTATTGCCAACAGTTGCACCGACTGATTACTGACTGTGGGGCGACAAATGCTTATGCGAGGAAGATATTTGTATGTGTTCATTACGATGGAATAGAGCTGTTGGTCTGGGTCCACAAACAAACCACCGTCAGGTCTACAGGTGAAGCCTTTAGCGCGCCCGTGATGAAAGAAGTCCTTTTGTTTCATCCCACCGTGCAAAGGTGCAGAATACTGGACATTGAATCTTCAGTTTCCCGTAACAGAATGACAGGTCATTATTACACTAAGAGGTTCAGCAGTGCTCATCGGACTGTCGTGATGTCAACCTGCCATCAGCAGAGAGTACAACGATAATGATGTAATGATGGTGACTGGCATGAAGACGGACTAATGGAGGAGTTGGTCGCTTATTAACCAGCACAGATCATGTGTCCATGCCAGCGTGATTACTGTTTTCATTTGGTCTAACTGTTCCCCATCGGAGCCGGGCGGAGGAGAACGTGACGGGTCATTACAGGAGAAAGGATAATGTAAGAGTGAATAGCAGAACATCCAATTTACTACACGACCTGCAATTATTCTCATGTCTTATACTTAAACGTATAAGTGGCCTGAGCACGCTATACTTTTCTTATTACAAACATGTTTTTCTATCTTTCAATGATATACCACTCAGCTCAAAGCCCATTGGACCAACTTAACGCAGAATACAGCACACATTGTATTAGTAAATGAAGCATTTGATGGGGACTATTTTCAGAGGCGGATTAATCTACATTTAGTGAGCATTTGTGGCAGCAGGACGGTGTGTGTGTGTGTGTGTGTGTGTGTGTGTGTGTGTGTGTGTGTGTGTGTGTGTGATTAAGTCAAAAATAAATGTGTGTGTTCATGGTAATATGGGAATATATCAACCCAGTGCAACAGTGTGGCTATATTTGGAATTAGAAGATATATACAGTATCAGGCTAAGATACACTCAATCATTATTTGTTATTGTACATCAATGTATGGTAATAATCATAGATGATTACATTACATCACATGTCACTTGTTAGACGCTTTTATCCAAAGTGACTCACATACTCAACACTGTGGGCAATCCCAACAGGAGCACTTTGGGGTGAAGCGTCTCAGGGACACCACGACATGCTGACTGCAGTGGGGTTTGAACCTGTGCCCCCCTGACCCGAACACCTACGCTCAACCCACTGCGCCACACGCCTCCATTATCATGTGTGTGTGTGTATGTTAATGTAAGGTCACTCCCTCCTGTCACTCTGCTGGGAGTCCAGACACCCGTCTCGTGTCGACCGGGAGAGCAGTGTAGCGATCCGATGCCTTGCTCAATGGCACCTCTGAAAGTATCAGTGCATTGTTTATCCTCTGGTTCCCAAACCAAGTCCTCACAGACGGAGCCACTGCATCCCATCATGTTTGTTGCAGGGGGCATTGTTGTAGCAATGACCGTTTGTTTCTGAAGTTTAGACTATTGGGTCAATGATCGGTCGGTTGGGGTATTGAAACGACGGGCCATTTTCTTTTTGAGAATATGAAAGAAATTGGAGACAATATAATCGTGAGTTCTCAGACTGGCATCGTGGTTGTCCAGACTCTGTTTTGAGCTCTAAATCTGGTCCTCAGTCAGACTGCAGCCCCCCCTCTGCTTCTATAGGCTCTCTCCCCCTTTGTCTGGCGACATAAATGTCAGCCATTATTACTAATGAATCGATCAGCAGGAGACTTCCTCCCTCCCTGCTGCTGGAATTAATTGGAGATTTAAAATTTCACTGAATTATTTACACACCAGCAGAGCGCCGGGCCGAGAGTCAGGAGATTAGAGACACGGGCGACGAAGGTTTGCAGCTTTCTGAGCGTCGGTAGATCTGCCCAAGAGGAGACCAATTCACCGAGTATGGTGCCATGTTCTGGAGCTGCACATCAGCCGAGCATCGTGGGCGTTATCGTAAAACTCAACAGAATAAACATGATTCCACAGAAATGAAGTGGAAATCATGAAGTGGTTAAAAACAGACCTTCCTGGATGTGGCACGGAATTGTGCTTCAAAAAATATTAAAGTGATTACGATGTTGAGAATAAAGAAAAGGCAGCCTGATTCATCTACTTTTGTATTGAAGTCCCAAAACCCGGAAATCAGTTGCCTTTTAGTTCTTCCGATTCCCTCGTCTCCAAGTCAATGGTTTTTTGAGCGTGTTTCTGTGGAGCCATTTCCAAATAGCAGTAAGCACACATTTGTAAAATAGTGAAGGCAAAGCATGGGATCATATCTGAATGAAGTACTGTGGTGCTGCAAAGAAGTCCCAACCTACAAAGGATATTCTAGATCAGGGGTCCCCAACGTGTTTAAGCCCAAGACCCCCGACCTCGGCCTCGGTGAAAGGCGAGTTCGGCCTTTGCAATGGAGTGAAAAAGACGGCCCGACAGTGCTTCCAACTTGAGGCCTTTTATGTCGGCTACTTGCATCGGAATTACATCAAATCATTTGGTGCAACTTCCGATTTGATTAAACCGAGAACACAACATAACCAACATGTCAAAAAGGATAAATACATATGAATTCATGTTTCTTACTAACCGGTCTTACTTTTCGGAGCGACAAAGGAATGTCTCAAAGATACGTCAATCAAGTGGCACCTGCTAACGGGGAGGAGGATGAAAGGCGTATCTAAAAACGTTATTAATAAGAAAACATTATTATTATTTTTTTTTCTTTTGTTACTTTTTTAGTTTTTAACGATCTACCCGCACCACACTCGCGATCGACTGTTTGGTGACCATGTTTACTTCCATGATAATTTGTATATATTTTTTAATGATGATGTGAATAATGTTGGACTAATATTTTAATATCAGTCCAACTAGTTATTTTCAAAGTCATGCAGCCTTAATAGAGACACATTACAAACTCTTCCAACTGAGTCTTAGACCAGTAGGATTTCTCCCTTGAGTCACTCGACCTGATAAACTGTTCTGTCACAGCGTTATTCAAGCTCTCTTTAAAGTGCTTCACCCTCAGCGGTGAGGAGCTGTGGATCGTCACTACTCGTATATATCTTCATGCATAAAACATGTTTCGGCTTGATATTAAATCGTGTTGGTCTGTCAGAGAGCCGGAACCTTTCATATCAATATAAACGTTTTAAATTGAGTGCAAATGTAGAATAAGTTCCACTTAAATGGTCATAGAGAAAGCAACAGTCAGCAGGACTGGCACTTTGAATGTTAAGAGCTCTATGGATCATATCCAGCAGTGGTGGCGAAGTCGATAGGGACCTGGCTTGGCAACTGGAAGTCCCAGTCACCAGTTCAAGTCCCGGAAAGACCGTTTCCCACACTACACTGCTCCCCGGGCGCCGTTCAAAATGGCAGCACACTGCTCCTAACACTAGGATGGGTCAAATGCAGAGAAACAATTTCCCCACGGGGATTAATAAAAGTCCGTCTTAATCTTAAAAGAAACGTTTTCATTATTTAACAAATCAATAAGAGAACAGTTAGGCTTCTTAGATTTCACAGATGAGTCTTACAGTTTGAAGACAAGGAACCAACAAGTGAAGAAATGTAACTGTCATGATAACTTCTAATGTTCAGGGTTTAACTAGATGAGGTTCCGCTTTAAACCTGTAGTTTGCTCAGCGGAATGATATCCAATAGTTGAATTGAAGGAGAAAATAGTAAAGGACCAAATACTGACCCCTGCGGTACTCCAGAAGAAAAATGGGTATCGTAGGATTTACATCATCATTAAAAAAGATAATTTAAAATAGATAGAAATAAAAAAAGGTTTAACCAGTTCCAAGTATGCCTTCCTTATTTGAAATCAGCTTCTTAACGTACTATGCACTCGAAAAAAGGAGGCCATTGTCATGATATAAAGTAGCACAGAAAGAATAGCAGCATCTAAAAAGTCATAATGAGTTACATCCAAATCCATTTTCCTCGGACGAGAACGTTTTACTGTAGAGTTTTCTTAACATTGTCGGAAATGCAGAAATCCTACCGGAGCAACTTTTGAATCCTGACGCTGTGACAAAGATATCAAATAAACACCGTCTGACTGATTATGTAAATGGAGCTCAGACAGTTAAACAGCCCAAGCGTTTATCATCAAATTGACTGCAGGGAAAATTAGTTCTGATATGGAGAAGAGATGCACATTTATTGCATCACTAAAAGAAAGACAAAAGTTATGCAAATATGCGAGTCACAAACTGTACTCATCCAGACTTTGTGAGAAAACGGTTAAAGCGTGGAAGATCCATTTGGTCCTGAAACCTCGACTGGAAACTTTTATCGAGTGTCATTTTCAGCAGCCCGTATCAGATCTTCTAGCAGCCAAACTGATTTGATATCTTGATCACTTTATGCTCAATAAAACTCGGTGGTGTGCAGATGAAGGGAACTAGCTCTGCCTCCAGCGACGCTGCACAATCCTTTTAACGCCGGCCCAATTTTTCCTTTCAAATTGCAAATGTCACAGACGAAGCGTGACGTGGGGGAGTTATGAAAGTCATCCGTCTGAGAGGGGGACTAAGCGGGAGAACCACCGTCATCACTAACAGCTGTTTGCTCTGAGTCAAGGTGACGGATCAGATTCATCAGATCATCTGGAGGGTTCGGTTCTGATGATACGTTCCGATTGGTCGGATCGGACAGGTGAGAAAGGACCTCTTGCTGTGTGACTCGATATATATTCTAATATCATGAATCGAGAATAAATGAAGTAACAATAAAATAAAAGATGATAAGTAATGATTATATAAAAAATAATTAAAAAAAATATTATTATTTAATTCACAATTAACTTCAAGATCATGAACCGGAACAAAAATAAAACACGGTGTTCTGCTGTCCCATCACATGACCTCTGTGTTCCTGCTGTCCCATCACATGACCTCTGTGTTCCTGCTGTCCCATCACATGACCTCTGTGTCCCATCACATGACCTCTGTGTTCCTGCTGTCCCATCACATGACCTCTGTGTCCCATCACATGACCTCTGTGTTCCTGCTGTCCCATCACATGACCTCTGTGTCCTGCTGTCCCATCACATGACCTCTGTGTCCCATCACATGACCTCTGTGTTTGCGTCCCATCACATGACCTCTATGTTCCTGCTGTCCCATCACATGACCTCTGTGTTCCCATCACATGACCTCTATGTTCCTGCTGTCCCATCACATGACCTCTGTGTTCCATCACATGACCTCTGTGTTCCTGCTGTCCCATCACATGACCTCTGTGTTCCTGTGTCCCATCACCTCTGTGTCCCATCACATGACCTCTGTGTCCCATCACATGACCTCTGTGTTCTGTCCCATCACATGACCTCTGTGTCCGTCCCATCACATGACCTCTGTGTCCCATCACATGACCTCTGTGTCCCATCACATGACCTCTGTGTCCCATCACATGACCTCTGGTCTGGTCCCATCACATGACCTCTGTGTCCCATCATGACCTGTCCCATCACATGACCTCTGTGTCCCATCACATGACCTCTGCTGCTCACCTGAATATGTCCCGGTCTATTGGGTCTGTTGTGCTTCCGCTTTAGTTCCTTTAGTTAGACACACTGCGAAACACTTGAAAGGTTTACACACGCCTCCTCAGCTCAGAGTCAATCCACGTTCATGCTACATCAGCAGCTTCCATGTGGAGACTAGTATCAACACACACACCACACACACACACAGGCCACACACACCCAGATACAGGCAACACACACACACAGGCAACACACACACACACACACACAGATACAGGCAACACACACACACACAGGCAACACACACACACACACACAGATACAGGCAACACACACACACACACACACACAGATACAGGCAACACACACACACACACACACAGATACAGGCAACACACACACACACACACACACACAGATACAGGCAACATACACACACACACACACACACACACAGATACAGGCAACACACACACACACAGATACAGGCAACACACACACACAGATACAGGCAACACACACACACACAGATACAGGCAACACACACACACAGGCAACACACACACACAGGCAACATACACACACAGATACAGGCAACACATACACACACAGATACAGGCAACACACACACACACACAGATACAGGCAACACACACACACAGATACAGGCAACACACACACACACACACACACAGATACAGGCAACACACACACACACACACACACACACACACATACAGGCAACACACACACACACACAGGCAACACACACACACAGATACAGGCAACACACACACACACACACACACAGATACAGGCAACACACACACACAGATACAGGCAACACACACACACACACACACACAGTCAGAGGGATGTGTGCACGGCCTCGGAACATGACTGTTTCTCTGGAAGCTAAGCTCAGCTGTGGTGTGTGTAGGGTGTGTAGTATATATAGTGTGTGAGATATGTTCTGATGTCTCGATGTTCGGAAACAAGCCGTTTCGTTTACCTGATGAAAGCCATTTGATTTGCATCCGTAACTTGGCGCCGACGATGGCAGCAGCCCCAGTTCTTTGATAACTCCACAAGCTCAGAGACTTGGAAGCTTAACATGTAGAAAAGGAAAATGGATCAAATTGAAATGTTCCTGAATCAAAGTGATATGTGGATGTTTAAGCAACAGCTCAGACAGGCCGTCGTCCTGGTCCTTATCTCACAAATACAGTAGGCCGTGGTGCTGCCCGGCGCCAAGCGGTTCTAAAACGGCAATATGAAAGAAAAATACTCTCTAATTTAAATAGTTTTATTAGTAAATAATGATGTTCAAAATAAAATAGTCCCTCCGTTGCCTTCTGCACGAAACATAGTGTGAGGTGGTTGCTATGCAACAACACTAACAGCTAGTGAACCTATTAGACAGAGAGCGTTGATCCATTATCTGGCTGTTTATTTACATTCATGTGTTTGTTGCCGTTTGTTTGTTTGTTGTGCAGCCTCTGAGAACCTGTCCAGCATCAGCAGCATGCTCACGAGGTCACTTGGAGAGGTTGAGGTTGTTCTGGCTGTTGCTCGGCGTGGAGAGAATGTTGCTCCACTTTCTCCGGTCCTGAGACTCGGCTTCCAGCGGCTCTGGAGAGAGC
>CM070477.1:3851240-4043740 GCA_036324585.1 Champsocephalus esox | reverse complement strand
GGTCATCGATGCAGTGCAGATATGGACCTCCCCCTCTGGTGGTTCACGTCTCTAAAGCCGTTGCACATTTGAACCGGACTCTAACTCATGTTGTGCTTATTCAGTTCGTCGTTAACGTACAACACGCCCAGCACTTTCCCACGGCCAAGCCAACTGCTGTATCAAACCCTCAATCATCATGACCTACTCGGCGACTAGATACTGTTTATAGAGCAGAGAAACGTCTTCAATACAAAATAATACCTACAGTAATTTCTGAAAAATATGTTTTATGATTGTACACTTTATATATTTATTAGGGATGCACGATAATTATCGGCCCGATATTAGGAATTATGACGTCATCCCGATAAACCGATAACAGTATTAATAGCCCCGATAATATACAATATATTTTTTGGGTAAAAAAAGAAAAAGATCCTGCGGTGTGGGTGGATTGGGATGAGGGGCGCTTGTTTTTCACTCGGCTCCTCCCGTTTTGCCAGTACTGTGGTGTTAGTGGTTTAGGAAGAGGGGAGTTCTTCACAAATCCAGCGCTCCCTAATACTTCGAACCTGATCAGTCACCTGAAACATCGCCATCGCTACGATGGTGTGTTAAAAGCGTACGAAGACAATAATACAATACAGTGTGTGTGTGTGTGTGTGTGTGTGTGTGTGTGTGTGTGTGTGTGTGTGTGTGTGTCTGCGCGCGTGTCTGCGCGCGTTGGAGCTATGTGCAACTCAAGGCATATGCTCGAACCGGAGCTGCCTGGACGCTGCTATCATGTTGCTGAGTGTGCTGACTTCTCCTACAATGTCCCGCTGTCTGCTTCCTGCATCAAGTCACGTGCTCGGCGCAGTTGTGTGGATAGAGCGCTCCTCTGTTTTCATTTAAACAGCTCCTTATATCCGTTAGCGCAGCTAGCTAGCACCAGATGCTAACAACAACAATGCACGTAAGGTCTCTCTCTTGCTCGCTCGGAGTAAACACACCCTCCCGGTCCTCCAGATGGCCAGTCGGTGCCTGCCGGTGAGCGTGGAAGTGTGGTCTGCAGCAAGCGGGCGGCAGGAGCGGGGCTGTCAGCATCAGCTGGTAGATGGTATTTTAAACTCGATGCGCTCTGAAGCTACGGGGCGGCCGAGGAAAAAAAATACACATGCGTTAATCGCATTAAAATAATTAGTGGCGTAATTTTTATTTTTATTATCGGTTATCGGTATCGGTCTTGAGAAGCAGGAAGGTATCGGTATCGGTTTCAAAAAACCAATATCGTGCATCCCTAATATTTATAATATGTTCAACCATTTGTGCTCATCACCTTGAGCTTTACAGGATGTACTGCAGTATGTTTTACTTTACAAAGACGCAACAAAGATGGGCAACCCAACCGGTAGATTGATTGTTCATCACGTCTCTGAGATGGTGGTGTGGGGCTACGATGGAGCTCTTCAAGGCAGCAAAGCAGACGTTGTGACTTGAACAAGGTCGTGGGACTTGGGTATTGTACTTTCTTTAAAAGAAGGCGCAACAGGTAGCCTGGCAGTCACAGCAGAGTCATTCTGTAACTCTTACGACTGTTCACACACTGAAACCCTGGTGCTTTTTAAAACAGAAATGTTTTCCATCCTAAAGGACACACTGTCAGACATTTCAAAAAGCAGTGAGGAAGCCTTATTAGCATGCATGGCGCCAGTTCCTCTCACCCTGACGGCAGTACATGTTCATGAAGAGTGTGAAGCTGTGGGTGAGCGATATTAAATCACAACCTTTCAGTCTGACACACACATCAGAGTTAAAGAGGACCACACACACACACACACACACACACACACACACACACACACACACACACACACACACACACACACACACACACACACACACACACACACACACACACACACACACACACACACACACACACACACACACACACACACACACACACACACACACACACACACACACACACACACACACACACACACACACACACACACACACACACACACACACACACACACACACACACACACACACACACCTTGTTGTGTGGATATGAATACCTGAAAAGGACCTGAAGTGGTCACAGGAGTTCGATAAGGACACGGTCTGGAGAGACGGCCAATAATAAACCTTTGTTTCATCAACAGCGCTTCTCCTGTCTGTGAAGCTAACGTTAGCTTGTCCTGTGGCATCAGTGTGTCCTGCGAAGCCAATATCTGTGTTACACCGGAAAGCTTACGTTAGTTTGTTCTGGCAATCTGTGAAGTACGTCAGTTTGTACCGTCAATGTTTGAAGCAAACCAACGTTTCTGATCATTGCAGCATTACCCATAATCCCCTCTGTTTCAGCCCCATTTCCAAAGTGCTGATTCTCTGTCTGTTACTTTAGATCAGTGGTTCTCAGAGTGGGGGGAGCGCCCCCCCAGGGGTGCGCAGAGGCATAACGGGGGGGGAGGGGGCGCGAGAGACCAGGAGGAAAAATGGTTATTAAAAAATATATATATATATATATATAAAAAAAAATTGAAAAATTATTGATTCGAAAATATGGTACAGTACTATTACGTCTGGGCCTCTGTGTTTCATTAAAGCTCGGCTCTGTGTGTGTGTGTGTGTGTGTGTGTGTGTGTGTGTGTGTGTGTGTGTGTGTGTGTGTGTGTGTGTGTGTGGAACGAGCCATTGTGTGTGCACGAGAGAGAGAGCGCACCGGTATCGGAGATCGTTGATGTTAGCTTCTGGTGCTAGCGAGCTACGCTAACGGATATAAGGAGTTTTTCAGCAACAAGGTGGAGGAGAGTCCTCTGCCGTCAGACTGAGGGCTCCGTGAGCTAAAGCACTCTCAGCGTTATCTCAGTGGGTCTCAAACGGTTTGGTCACCCGGTTTGGACATGAAGAAGAGGGGACACATGTTGATGTAGAAGAGACATGAAGAAGAGGGGACACATGTTGATGTAGAAGAGACGTGAAGAAGAGGGGACACATGTTGATGTAGAAGAGACATGAAGAAGAGGGGACACATGTTGATGTAGAAGAGACATGGAGAAGAGGGGACACATGTTGATGTAGAAGAGACATGGAGAAGAGGGGACACATGTTGATGTAGAAGAGACATGAAGAAGAGGGGACACATGTTGATGTAGAAGAGACATGAAGAAGAGGTGACACATGTTGATGAAGAAGAGACATGAAGAAGAGGGGACACATGTTGATGAAGAAGAGACATGAAGAAGAGGGGACACATGTTGATGTAGAGGAGACATGGAGAAGAGGGGACACATGTTGATGTAGAAGAGACATGGAGAAGAGGGGACACATGTTGATGTAGAAGAGACATGGAGAAGAGGGGACACATGTTGATGTAGAAGAGACATGAAGAAGAGGGGACACATGTTGATGTAGAAGAGACATGAAGAAGAGGGGACACATGTTGATGTAGAAGAGACATGGAGAAGAGGGGACACATGTTGATGTAGAAGAGACATGAAGAAGAGGGGACACATGTTGATGTAGAAGAGACATGAAGAAGAGGGGACACATGTTGATGTAGAAGAGACATGAAGAAGAGGGGACACATGTTGATGTAGAAGAGACATGGAGAAGAGGATTTTGCATAATAGGTGACCTTTCATTTAAAGCTGGTCCCTCTGGCCTTATAGACCCACACACCCTTGCGTTCACTGGTGTGAAGGAGGTCCACGTCAATAACCTTGTCTTGACCTTGGGACATGTTGCTAACAATATTAAAGTTTCCAGGCGTAACTCGGACTAGTGAACTTTGGTCACGCATTACGTGCATCGATCTTAAAACCGTTTACATGCGTCCACCAGACCGTGACGGTTGGCACGAATACATGATCTGTTGGAGCCCTACCCCCCCACAAAACGGGCGGTGTGTTGATTCAGGCTGTTACTTGTTAACTAAAGAAAGTGCCAATATGGTCATAAGATTAGTGGGCAGGGTTCCTAATGCTTTACTCGTTGTATGCTTGGTGTTTGTGGCGACAGGTTCAGTAGTTCCACCATTAAAGCACTAAGCCTTCACTATAATTTTAGACAAAAAATAATCAAATCAGAACACAAGAGAAAGAATATTTTTGCTTTCTTGCATCCTAAAACTACCTGAAATGATGTGGTAACCATATTTAACAAAGCCATTTGAGCCTGATCTCACGTGTTCCTGTTGTTCCGTCCTCCTTTCTCGTATCTCAGAGAGTTTTCGATGGTTTTACCGCCTCTACCCACAGTCTGTTAGCAGTAGTCTGTTAGCAGTAGTCTGTCAGCGGTCTGTTAGCGGTAGTCTGTTAGCAGCGGTAGTCTGTTAGCAGCGGTCTGTTAGCAGCGGTCTGTTAGCAGCGGTCTGTTAGCAGCGGTCTGTTAGCAGCGGTCTGTTAGCAGCGGTCTGTTAGCAGCGGTCTGTTAGCAGCGGTCTGTTAGCAGCGGTCTGTTAGCAGTAGTCTGTTAGCAGTAGTCTGTTAGCAGTAGTCTGTTAGGGGTCTGTTAGCAGTAGTCTGTTATCGGTCTGTTAGCAGTAGTCTGTTATCGGTCCATTAGCAGCGATCTGTCTGTTAGCGGTCTGTTAGCGGTCTGTTAGCGGTCTGTTAGCGGTCTGTTAGCGGTCTGTTAGCGGTAGTCTGTTAGCAGTAGTCTGTTAGCAGTAGTCTGTTAGCAGTAGTCTGTTAGCAGCAGTCTGTTAGCAGCAGTCTGTTAGCAGCGGTCTGTTAGCAGCGGTCTGTTAGCAGCGGTCTGTTAGCAGCGGTCTGTTAGCAGCGGTCTGTTAGCAGCGGTCTGTTAGCAGCGGTCTGTTAGCAGCGGTCTGTTAGCAGCGGTCTGTTAGCAGCGGTCTGTTAGCAGCGGTCTGTTAGCAGCAGTCTGTTAGCAGCAGTCTGTTAGCAGCGGTCTGTTAGCAGCAGTCTGTTAGCAGCAGTCTGTTAGCGGTCTGTTAGCAGTAGTCTGTTAGGGGTCTGTTAGCAGTAGTCTGTTATCGGTCTGTTAGCAGTAGTCTGTTATCGGTCTGTTAGCAGTAGTCTGTTATCGGTCTGTTAGCAGTAGTCTGTTATCGGTCCGTTAGCAGCGATCTGTCTGTTAGCGGTCCGTTAGCGGTCTGTTAGCAGTAGTCTGTTAGCAGTGGTCTGTTAGCAGTGGTCTGTTAGCAGCGGTCTGTTAGCAGCGGTCTGTTAGCAGCGGTCTGTTAGCAGCGGTCTGTTAGCAGCGGTCTGTTAGCAGCGGTCTGTTAGCAGCGGTCTGTTAGCAGCGGTCTGTTAGCAGCGGTCTGTTAGCGGTCTGTTAGCGGTCTGTTAGCGGTCTGTTAGCGGTCTGTTAGCGGTCTGTTAGCGGTCTGTTAGCGGTCTGTTAGCGGTCTGTTAGCGGTCTGTTAGCGGTCTGTTAGCGGTCTGTTAGCGGTCTGTTAGCGGTCTGTTAGCGGTCTGTTAGCGGTCTGTTAGCGGTCTGTTAGCGGTCTGTTAGCGGTCTGTTAGCGGTCTGTTAGCGGTCTGTTAGCGGTCTGTTAGCGGTCTGTTAGCGGTCTGTTAGCGGTCTGTTCGCGGTCTGTTCGCGGTCTGTTCGCGGTCTGTTCGCGGTCTGTTAGCGGTCTGTTCGCGGTCTTGGTCTCAAGGCTTCAGCAGCTTGTTGTGAACACAGCTTTTGAGTTTCAGATCTGAACCCCTTCGCCTCTCAGAGTCAAAAACACCCAGGCTGGTGAAAAGACGCTCATGGAACTAATGTTGCACTGAAATGAATTGCACCCGTGATGAGGAGAATCAGTGTGAGGGCTGTGAAATCCTGTCGCCTCCCCAGCTGTCTCACTTCCTGTTGGGGTGCCAGTTCACAGTGTCCTCCTCTGCTGATGATGATTCACCTCCACCTCCACACCCTCTCCTCCCTGTGTCGGCTAATAATGGTGCGCTGCCTTTTCCCTGCAGCTCATAACAGTGTGATGGAGGGTGATGAAACCGTATAATAATAATAATACATTTTATTTCTATAGCGCTGTTCTTGAACCCAAAGACGCTTTACATTTGGGAGGGAGTGTCGACAAACACAACAAAAACAAAGCCACAAAGAAACCAAACAAAACAGAAAGGCAGTCAGGAGGAAGTTGGTTGAGAGGGGGGGCTTATGGATACAGAGGCGAAGAGGTGGGTTTTGAGGCGGGAACAGGGTGAGGGAGGGAGTTCCAGAGCTTCGGGGCTGCCACAGAGAAGTATGTACCATAAAACTAAATGTTCATGGCATCGCCCCCTCATTTACTAAATACTGAATCCTGGTTACAAAAATGGCCCAGAATTTTGTTGTTGTTGACATTTCTGGTTTATTTCATATTTATATCTTTATCAGCAAATTCTAAACAAAGACCAAAACCAACCATGTGTATGTCTGTGTTTTAAAACAATCCAACACCCTTAAAGGTGGGGTCGGTTAAGAATGGAGAAACCAGCTCGAGTGCGCTATAATTTGAAAATACACAACCGAAATAAATCTGCCCCTTCCTCACAGAGCCCCTCCTCCAACACACACGGACGCACACATGACCAATGAGGGCACGAGATGGAAGGCTGACAGGCAGGTAGGCCATCCAGTTACTTTAGCCGGGCCGGCTCAGATGATTGGTCGTGCTTTTTACAGCGCCACGGCATTTTTTTAATGTATTCATTGTCAAAACACTTAATATATTCATTGCTATCGGGATGTTCAGAGCATTCCATGGAATACAACAAGTGTTTCTGAAGTGAATTACCTACCCCGCCTTTAAAAGACGCCTCTATTAAAGTATTCTTGGGCTGGATTACAATGTGACAGAAGTTGTAGTATCATGGTTTGGCCACTATGACAATGTACTTCAATGCCCAGCGCGCTTCCTGTGGACTTGAATCGGTCTCGTTGATCTTTCTTTGTGTTGAGATGTTGGTTTTGTTGCTTTGTATGCGACATGAAGCAAATGGTCGCATATCCGGGCCCTAGCAGAAAGCTAAGTACAATGGCGCTCTATTGCACAGATAAACCAAGCTTTCAAACACAAACAAAACCTCTTAGTAAATACATTCAATGATGGTTTGCATTTGTTGCTGATAAAAATATATTTCAACATATCAGAATTGTCAATATATTAAGCTAAATCTTAGCAACAATGCCACGAGTAGTTGCAATGGTACATCCAGAGTCATGCTGTTCTCGTTTGTATCTGCACTAAACTCGCTTTGTGTGTTTGCAATTAGTAAAACAAGTCAACTCGTTGTCTACCAGGAGTGATGCAGAGTTGAAGCGGGGCGAGAAGCAGAAATAGATCATCTGGTGTGTTTGAGTCTGACAGCCATCTTTCCTCATGTGCAACATCTTCCAGTAGTGTTTATGATGAATGGAAAACAGTGTGAATCCCTGGTGATGCTGTTCACACATAATAATATATGATCAGGGTGGTGAGTGCAGGGACAACAGGGACAACAAGGACATGTCCCAGGAGAGTGTTTTGTGTCTCGTGGGGACGATGATGTCCACTTAGGAGGACTTTGATCATCGGGCTGTCAGCGAGACAAACAATGGGAGTTTCACTGATATCCTCTCGTCTCACACTTTACTGGCAATTAAGGAGACAAGGCTGCAAGTGGCCGATAACATCTCAAAGCAGACGATGGGCGCCTCAGCAGGAGGGGCAGGGGGAGACGGAGATGAGGGGGGGTAGAGAAGACATGGAATAAAAAGGAGTGAGGAAATTCTCTGCAATCTGTGCTCACAGCTGTCTTCCCCAGCAGCGAGACGGAAGCTGGATGTGACGTGGGAGGATTTGTATCTGTGGAGGAGTGAGGGTACCAGTTTCTAAAATACACAAAGATAACCACAAGGAAAATAGAGGGATGCAGGAACAACCCTGAAACGAGGCTTTTAGCATTTCCTGTTCTTGAAGTCAATGGTTTTTAGAAGCCTGAGATAAGTGGTTCACACGAGCTGAAGAGATTTAAGAGAGGCCCTGTTCTGCTCCCTGGGGTGTCCCCTTTCCCCTAGTTTGTTCTATAGGGTTTAGTGCATGTAAATGGTCTGTGAGGCTAAAATCCCTGTTCCTTCGTTTACTTACGGAACAGAATCACTATGCAAAACTCACGCTTCTATTGGTAAGCGCTCCAACACATTGTACGTGATGGGCTAAGAGGCGGCACATCTCTAAGCAGTTGACCAATTACAACACAGCCGGCCAGATAAGACGGGGCTCCAATGAGTTATGATGGACAACGAGAATCAAACGCAACCGCTGACTGTTGGAATTCTCCTCAATGAGTAGTATTGAAGTTAAGTAAGTAAGTTCTCAGTAAGGCTCAAGAAGCTTCTTTAACAATCATCTTTCGAATGTGTGCTCATTCAGAGTTACGGCCCTCTGACGTCACGCTTCGCCGAACTGCATTGTGGTTCCGTCGCGTTGCTCGCTTCAAAAGTTGAGGAATGTTCAACTTTTGAAGTCAGCCAATCAAATCATATGCCAGTACAAGCTCTAGACCAGTGCTTCTCAAAGTGTGGTCCGCGGACCACTGGTGGTCCGTGAGCGCCCCCTAGTGGTCCGTGAGTATATTGGTAAAATTTCACATTTGAAATAAATAAATAAATGTAAGTTTTCCGCACTCTCGCGGGAATATCTCCGCAATGGAGCGAGCTTAACTTTAACTTTTGATTGCATGATATAGCCCAGGGCAACACCTTCATCACACATGTTGCCACTTGTTTGTACCATTTTCAGGCGATTTGTAAAAAACGATTTTTGGATATTTGTGGAGTTAGGTGGTCCTCGAGTGTTTTTTTATTGGTTAAGTGGTCCTTGGTATGAACACGTTTGAGAAACACTGGTATAGCCAATCAAACCGCGTGCTTGTGTGTCAGGGGCGGGAGATTCATGTGATTGGTGTTTGGTCGAGTTTCAGACACGCCCACCGGCGGCAAGCTTCAACGCACGCCGCCGTGTGGACGCTGCGATGAGTGGCTGCGTATTCCTTTAGAACACATAATGCAACAATGTTTTGTAATCATACAAAACACGTTTCACAATTAAATCCCATTGCTTTTACGGAGGGAACATTTGCAATGCTTACTGCTGCAGGGATGATCTGACCCCAACAGAGTGCATGGAGGCGCGTGTCAGAAATACCAGAGACTGAAGAGATGTGAACGGTCACAGGGAGCAGAGGTGATGGAAATCAAAAAGCTTCGGTTTGTGGAGAGAGAAAGAAAAACTCCCTCTGAGAACAGCTGGTGAGATCGATGGTCTCATCGGTTTCAGGTGATGCTCGCGATTACTTGAATGACTTTGTGCCATAAGAGCTTAAAGACCACTCCGTCTCAGAGGGGTGGAGCAGGACTGAACATGGGGCCGCTAGCAAACACAGGAAGCCACCAAGAGAACCAGGGGTGTTGATGCATTAGTGTGGAGATGATTCAAGGGATATTCTGCGACTAATACATTTTTAACACGGGACTAATTTTCACAGTTCAGAGAGATTTTGTGACCCAGAACCCAACGATTGACTTGCTGTGTATTGATATAAGTCCCCGACCAGACCTACGTATGGGGTGTGGACTGCTACTTGGAGAGGACCCAGTTCACCTCCTGGGCCCTGCCTGAGCAAGGCACCAGACACCCCCCTTCCCCCCTCACTCCCAGTGCTCCCCGGGTTCTGTACAATAGCTGCCCACGGCTCCTGGTACCAGACTCCTGGTGCTAGGGCTCCTGGTGCTAGGCTCCTGGTACCAGGCTCCTGGTACCAGGCTCCTGGTACCAGACTCCTGGTGCTAGGGCTCCTGGTGCCAGGCTCCTGGTGCCAGACTCCTGGTGCTAGGCTCCTGGTGCCAGGCTCCTGGTGCCAGACTCCTGGTGCTAGGCTCCTGGTACTAGACTCCTGGTACTAGGATGGGTTAAAAGCAGAGAACACATTTCACTGTGTGTGCTCTGCATGTGTGACCATTAAAGAGCGGTTCATCCCTCCAATTCTATATGACTGACTGGTTTTGGCTTATCACTAGTGTATCTGTGTCAGTGTGTGACTATAAGAAGAAGGTCATTGCAGTGGCTGCCAAAGATATGTTTTGAAAAGGAGACTTGCATGATCGGCAAAGGAAGGTTTGTAAATGAAGAATAAAGTTATAAAAACCGTAAGCTGCCTTTCTGTACCTTTGCTTTCTTTTACTCAATATATTAGATCTAATATATTATTATTCTTAATGATATTTATACATTTTCATTGATGTTCACCGTTTAAAATGAACATTAGCCTCCTTTAGCTTAGCGGTGGTGACGTGAAGTCATGTGACCGTGCTGTAGTTCCTTTATAGCCCAACATTAGCCACCTTTAGCTTAGCGGTGGAGACGTGAAGTCATGTGACTGTGCTGTAGCTCCTTTATAGCCCAACATTAGCCTCCTTTAGCTTAGCGGTGGTGACGTGAAGTCATGTGACCGTGCTGTAGTTCCTTTATAGCCCAACATTAGCCGACTTTAGCTTAGCGGTGGTGAAGTCATGTGACCGTGCGCCTCCCTTAGCTTAGCGGTGGTGATGTGAAGTCATGTGACCGTGCTGTAGTTCCTTTATAGCCCAACATTAGCCGACTTTAGCTTAGCGGTGGTGAAGTCATGTGACCGTGCGCCTCCCTTAGCTTAGCGGTGGTGATGTGAAGTCATGTGACCGTGCTGTAGTTCCTTTATAGCCCAACATTAGCCGCCTTTAGCTTAGCGGTGGTGACGTGAAGTCATGTGACCGTGCTGTAGCTCCTTTATAGCCCAACATTAGCCGCCTTTAGCTTAGCGGTGGTGTCGTGAAGTCATGTGACCGTGCTGTAGTTCCTTTATAGCCCAACATTAGCCACCTTTAGCTTAGCGGTGGTGTCGTGAAGTCATGTGACCGTGATCTAGTTCCTTTATAGCCCAACATTAGCCTCCTTTAGCTTAGCGGTGGTGACGTGAAGTCATGAGACCGTGCTGTAGTTCCTTTATAGCCCAACATTAGCCTCCTTTAGCTTAGCGGTGGTGAGGTGAAGTCATGTGACCGTGCTGTGGTTCCTTTATAGCCCAACATTAGCCGTCTTTAGCTTAGCGGTGGTGACGTGAAGTCATGTGACCGTGCTGTAGTTCCTTTATAGCCCAACATTAGCCGCCTTTAGCTTAGCGGTGGTGACGTGAAGTCATGTGACCGCGCTGTAGTTCCTTTATAGCCCAACATTAGCCGCCTTTAGCTTAGCGGTGGTGTCGTGAAGTCATGTGACCGTGCTGTAGTTCCTTTACAGCCTAGCGTTAGCTTTGTTGACATGTGGAGATTATCCTGCCGAACAAAAGGTGTTTGTTGTCAGAGAGATTATTTTGAGTAATATTCTGAGATCCAATGGAGAAATCCCAAAGTCCTCCCAAGGAACCAGGGAGATGCCAACTTCAGGAACGGCCCACAAAGGCATGTCATCCCTGCACCGCTCTACAGAGTCGAGATAACATTTCCTACCTCATAGTAGCTCCTCACGGCGTTGCAGAAAGCTTCATCCGCAACAATCTGAGTTTCCCCGTTGAGGAAGGCCAGGAAACGCTCCTTCACCGCCTGCAGCTGCTGCTTGTTCACCTGAGAGAGGAGAGGAGAGAGGAGAGAGGGAACAGGAGGAGAGGAGAGAGGAGAGAGGGAGAGAGGGAGAGGGTAATCAGCCAGAAGCAGATGGAAAGGATGAAGGAGACACAGGACAAAAGTACAAGATTAGAGTCATTGTTAAAGTCTGACATCGTCATTACAAGAGGAGAGAAAAGTCTCACCATCAAACAAACGTCTTTCATTAGGAAACCAAGAGCAATGTGTCTGTGAAGGGAGAAACAGCTCAGACTCCATTTGAGACTGATGGTGACTCTTAAGGGACCATAACAAAGACTTCGCTCATTAGCGACACACCACCAGACGACTGAAAGACATAAGGTCATTTTTTAAACTACATTTTAGGCCGCTAATGGTTAGAAAGGTTTAAACGAACGTTATTGTTGCATAAAGGGTGCAGGGACCGTTTAGTGCTGGTGGAAACGCTTCTTTGTGCTTATGACGGGCTACAACATGTGAGTTCCTTAATAGCGTTGGTACAGGTTGTTTTTGTGATGTTGGGGCTTTATGCAGCATTTTATTTTACTGCCATCGCAATTTTGTGTAGGATTTTTTACATGAGACCAATGTTTTAAACTATCATGACGTGGTTTTCTGCTTTAATGTTCAAAAGCTCTTTATCGTTCTCATATCGCCTGAAACCAGAGCCCAGTCTGCTCCGATTGGTTAGCTGGCCGGCTCTGTTGTGATTGGTCAACCGCTTGGAGCTTTCTCTCTCCTTAGCCTATCAGGTACAATGTGTTGGAGAGCTAGCCAATAGAAGCGTGAGTGTTACACAGTGATGTCACTATGTTCTGCAAGTAAACAAAGGATTCCGATGGATGTGTTTCAGGCAGAACAGGAAAGGGAAACCAAAGACCCTAGCGGCACCCCTCTTAGTACAGCAATTCATTCATAGTTTACTTTATACATTTCACCAGTGGTTGAAAAACATTTGTTCCAACGATAACAACATTTCTCAGAGGAGCCGTTCTCCTCGGAGGAGTGCAGCCGTGCTTGGAAAACAAAATCATTCCCATAAATGTCATCGGCATGGTTACTCTGCGCAGTGAACCCGAGGCATCGTGCTCGATGAGGGTTTTAAGGTTGCATGAGCGACGGCCTCACTGGAAGCTCGTAGCTGCGTCTGTGTGAATTAAACCATTATTCTTCCTCCTGTTGCAACACTGCCAGCAACAGATGCATTCTGGGAGTCAAAGTGCCAGTTCCCGACTCCACAAAGTGAGCAGAGACTGATCTCCTGCCGGCAGCTTCTTGTGTGGGCGTCCTTTCCTGGGTCTGAATGCAGCCGCCGTGCGTCGCCTTTAACCGCCGCAGAGGGCAGACGGCTTGATGGACAGCAGCCGGTGGTGACCGTTTGCAAAGTGACTCAACTTCCATCCAACAGGGTGAACATGTGAATGTAGTTCATTAGAGCAGTGGTTCTCAAATGGGGGTACGCGGACCACTAGGGGTACGTTGGATTACTGCAGGGGGTACGTGAGATTTATTTTATTTTATGTCAGTGAGGCACAAGCCCATGTTTCACTACATTGTAAATACAACTCATTAAAAAGATCAGTTCAAAGCAGCTAATGTCGTCTGAGTGTTATTGCATGATGTTAAAATGGGATTGCCATGAGTTTAGTGATGGATTCTAAACATTTGAAATATGGCATTTAAGTGTTTCTCAGTTACTGTTGTTGTTTTAATAAATCAGACACTGATGGTGCAGCGCTGTACTGTACCCGTTTATATAGGAATGTTGTCCCTAACAAATCGTTTTTGCGCTGATCAGGGGGTACTTGGCTGAATCTTTTTTTCAAAGGGGGAACATTATTGAAAACAGTTTGAGAATCATTGCATTAGAGAGCACAGATAAGAAAACTGCTGCTGGGGGCCGTGGTAGGAGCACAAAGCAGCAGCAGCCACATATTCATGCTGAAACACACACATCAGTCCTCACAGATTGGAGGTGCAGAGGCAGAGTCGGACTTGTTTGCAGATCTGATTTAATGAAAGAGCTCACTGGCAGCTGAGCAGAGAGGAGGGTGTAGGAAGGCCAAGAGTACACGGTAAAGCACGGAATTCTATTTATAGTCTAACGTACAAAGAGAGTGGTGCAGGAATGAGTCCAGCATATTAGCACTTCCTGTTCCCATGTCTGGTTTCCTGAAAGTGTGTTTGGTTATCAGCCTGACATAAGCTCTGTGGTTAACACAAGCTGAGGAGATTTTAACGATTTGTTCGACGACATAAAACACGTCAGTAAATACCCCACTGATGGATTTAAAAACAGAGGTTGCTAATGGGTGTCGAAATGAGACAACTAAACTTCATCACACACACCGTTAGCTGCCTTTAGCTTAGCGGTGTTGACGTGAAGTCATGTGACCGTGCTGTAGCTCCTTTAGAGCCCAACATTAGCGTCCTTTAGCTTAGCGGTGGTGACGTGAAGTCATGTGACCGTGCTGTAGTTCCTTTATAGCCCGACATTAGCCACCTTTAGCTTAGCGGTGGTGACGTGAAGTCATGTGACCGTGCTGTAGTTCCTTTATAGCCCAACATTAGCCTCCTTTAGCTTAGCGGTGGAGACGTGAAGTCATGTGACCGTGCTGTAGTTCCTTTATAGACCAACATTAGCCGCCTTTAGCTTAGATTAGTCTAGTGCAGGGCTCTCCAACACGTCTATAATCAAGCGGCGAGCTACCGGTAGCTCGCGGGCAGCTTTTCAGTAGCTCGCCGTTCGATTATCGATCATAGCGTAGTGAGGTTGCTTCTTGATTTTTCGGCCGCGGCTGGACAATAAAGTTTTTTTATTTTATAATTTTTTCTGTCACACGAATATTAAATTGGTCGGTGCCGCAGAGATCAAGAAACACACGTGCCAGCGGCACAGCGACACCACACATGCAGCACAGTCTGCTTTCTCCAGCAGCACCAGTCAGAACCAACGGCAGAATGACCCGCTCTGAATCAGGCCGTGTCGCTGCGGCTCAGAGACACACAGGGAGGGATTTGTGTTTTTTGAAAAACACTCGTTATCGTCATGTCAGATTTTTGGTGGATTTAATCAAGTCTTGGATCGCAGAGTATGAATGTCCTCATGCTATTTTCAGTTGCTAAATACGTGTGTAAAGTTTGTGAAGGCAGGAGGAAAGCTTCCGCGATCACCGTCTCCTCTGTTCCTCCAAGCCCCGCCCCCTCATGAAAATAATGAGTGACAGGCTGATAGTGACCCGATAGAAACTTTATTATTCACTTAATCACTGAGATATAATGAAGCTAACTTAGGGGGGAAGTGCCCGAAAAAAAAAGTTTTAACAACATGTTTATTTATTGACTTTTCATTCCTCTATAATCATTTTGCGCAAAGATGGCACTGTTTGTCAGAGCACTTCATCCTTCTGGGATTTCATGAAGAACAACTCCAACGCCTGTGTGTATGGGAACGCCTCTGGTGCTGGTCCAATAACTGCCAGTGTTTCCCACATATCTGAAATAGCGGTAGTGGTGGTAGCGGGGGGGGGGTGAGGTGACGTGCAACAACATTAACCTTTCTGTTGGTCGCTTGTTAGCAGACCCTTCACGCGATGGCAGAGCGAACAGGTACAGGCAGGGCCCATAATGATAGCCCTATAGTTTAAATCTACTACCCACACATGAACATATGGAACTGGGTTACTATTTAAAAAAAAATGTATTTATAAATGTATTTAGGAACCTATCCATGTGATTTTTAGTGGGGGTCGACCTCAAATCCTCTATGGGGGTCCAGGGGCATGCCCCCCCGGTAAGATTTTATTTTGGGAAATGTGATAAATGAATAAATTACATGTTTTGTAAACCTCACTTTTTCATTGCTCAACTGCAACACACTCTTACCAGCTTGTCAGAACAATGCTATGTACGGCTTTTTATAAAGAAATACAATTAATATTATGCAGAATTGAGTTCAGCCTTTCGTCCCGGCCCTCCACAACATGTTGTGTTCCTCATGTGGCCCCATGGAAAACAGAACTGCTCACCCCTGCCGTAGAGGATGCTATTGCAGTCGTGGAGTGATGAATGCATGCATCAGGGTTTCAGCAGCAGAGGAGGAGGAGAGAGCTGGGCGGAGACGGGCAAGGCTTTTTGTTAAATAAATGTTTTTCTATTTACCATAGGTGCATACGACGCTCGTCAGGTGGTGATGAAGGACATGCGTGTGACTTCTCAGTGAAGTGCTCACTATGTGGGCCGTAATGACATGAGACATTGTGGTTTTCTTGGACCTTGAAGTGAAGTTAAGATGTGTGATAAGATTTAGGTATTGATTTCACACGTGTACAAAAGTATAGCTGAATCCAACTGATGAGATGTGAATACATGTAAGCGATGTGATGCAAGTCGCTCTCAGGTGGAGAAAGGTTGGAGACCCCTGGCCTCATGGAGGACAACTATCCCCTGAGCCACAGCCCATTTATGTTGTGTCAGCATTCAAATGGAAGCACGTCCAACATGCTGAATCCTTCATTCACCAACTTAGAGGTAAACGTATGCAGTCTCATGTTCCTCAGAAGGAGCATGCTCAATTAGCTCCAAGAAAATGGAGAAAAGACAGCCACAAAAACAGCTGTGTGTGTTTCCGTTGACCTTTGCCTTCTGAAAGCGTCCAAACAGGTAACACAATCAATGACATGTTTGATTTTTCAAAATGTCACCGCAACTGCTGATAGTCCAAATAAAGCGCAACACAAATGTGACCTGCTCTATCGAAATCAGTCGCATCGACCCGAAGACACATGTTGAGTTATGTACACGGCTGGAAAGAGGATATTCCTAGCTTTCTAATGATATCAGGGTTGTTGTTGTTGTTCTCCAAATCTTAAGCGAAATATGTCACATTCTATAACGACTGTCACCGAGTCCTCGTTTTGAGAGAAAGGCCTTCAAAGTTTCCTCTTCTCTGGAATCCATCGATCTGATTGGTTGTTAGCAAAATGATCAAAATACTACGGAGGGAAGATATTTTCGTTTGGATTACTGGTCTGGGGGAAGCTTGCGTGCGTGCGTGGTGGGTGCGTGCGTGTGTGCGTGCGTGTGTGCGTGCGTGGTGTGTGTAATTTTGTGTTTGTTTCCCGGGGAAAACCCTCAGGAGACACACCGGCTGTTGTTCTGCCTGCTGTGACGTCAAGTTACTCCGTTCTCCGCTTGTAATTATGCCGAAGCTTCAAAGCTGTATTTATCATCTGAATTTGCCGAAACAAGTTTAATATTCTGAAAGCCGAGACTCTGTTTATTTGAAACCAGATGAAAACAAACTGTAACGGACCCTGCCGTGTTATCTATGATTACTATACTCTTACGTTCATAATGTCAGCCGGAGGGAGGGGGGACGGCGCTGCGGAACAGCAGAGTGGCGAGGGAGAGCTGTCTTCGTCCCTTTACGAGCTTCAAACATGTATTTATCGTGTGAGTTTGGAAATAAAAGTTTCATATTCTGAAAGCCAAGACTTTGTTTAAAATCAAACGAAACACCCGAACCCCGAAAAAAGAGTTTTTTACGCAAATCCACGTTTATTTTGAAATGAGCCGTTGAGACTTCCGACTGATTTCGATAGAGCGCAACACATACTAGGAAGATATTCCACTAGTATCCATGGACAAAGACACATGTGGAGCTCAATCCAATTACAAAGAAAAAATTAAAAAAGGGAGAATTATCCAATTAATGCATCGTGTAAAATATATAAAACCGCTATACATGATACTAATGTGCAACTCTGTCCGTAACAACGGGGAGAAACAAACGAGTACTTTAGGGACTGCATGTCGTGAACCTTCTTCAGATGTGATATTTCAGACGGTGAAGCTCAGATTGCGGTTTGCTCTTCCAAAAGCTTATTTGTGTTTTGATTACAGTTTCATCCATCTTTTCAGAGCGGGCCCCCAAGTGCATCATGGGCTTTATCCCCTGAATAGAAACACTTTGAAAGTACAAAAAGACTTCCTTTTCGGGAGCCCTTTTAGCCGACTGTTCAGAGCCTCTCCTTCCTTCAGGTGACGGCAGCAGTAATGGCCTCTTAGCAAGAGAAGCTGTGACAAGCTGCCCGTCAGGTTTCAGCTGCATGTCTGTCCGCGCCTCCCCGTCTACTCGCCTTCATCTGGTCAATGGATTCATCCCAGGGGGGTTTATAAGCACGATGAGGTGGAAGGTGGACGTGGAACTGGCCCTTTAGGGATGTGGCAAAGTGCCGCTGCTGGAGAGCCGGGTAAAGCCACTCGGAGGTCAGAGGTCAACCTGTTCAGGGAGCGTCGACTCTCAGGGACGCTCTCCGTCTACAGGACACACCACAACACCTCTCTCTGTTTAGTGCCAATCCATGCGTTCATACATCAGACGAGGCGCCGCGTGTCATCAGCGTCACGTCCTGACTGACATTGGTTTTGCGACACCAGAACTACTGCCACATTCTGGGTGGAATCCTAAGGCCATGTGGAGGGGTGCAGGATGAGTTCTACACGCGTTAATGACGCGGCATCGAGCATCTAAATCAGACAAAGAAACGTGATGATTCTCAGGCGGTCAGAGTTAGAACTCCAAGGAGAGACTTGAACTTATGATTTAAACAGAAAGATGTAACTGTGTGAGAACAACAAGCTCAATGAAGGAATGGAAAGGTTCTGGAAGGGTCATAAGAGAGCGTTCAGCTGAAATCCTGAAAGCGGTGAGTGTTATCCGTTAAAACATCTGGGCGTTGAGCGATGCCGCTCCGCTGTGATCTGATTCAAGCAGACGGGACAGGGCGATGCTGGACAAACTGTCAAACTGTCCGTCATCGTGAAAACAATCTCAAATCGAACACGTCCAACTGACAACGTTGATCTGATGTGAAGAGACAACAACGTCTACACCCTGCTTTCAGTAAACGGTGAATTCAATATAAAGTTCCTTGAGGAAAACCTTTCCTAGAATCCAGGAAGTGCTCCAGTAACGTGTACAGCAGGATTTAACGTGTAAAGGGCTTTTCACGGTGCACAGTCACGAAGCTCAGGGATCCGCTAGCCCGGGGCCAAGAACGTTTTCTCACCGGCACAATGCACAGCGGGCTAACCCGGACTTCAGAGGAGGCCGGACGTCCTACAGAGCGCGTTGTCCATGAAACGGGACTTTTGGAGCTGAGCGTTGGCAGCGTGAGAAGGGGCTGAGGAGGTGCATCATGAAATAGTGTTTTTAAACCGCGCCACATTAACGATGTCATGTGAAACTGCCCTGAGTGTTAAAATAGCAATGTATGTCTGAACAAGCCAGTGGCCCCTGAATGCATCGCATGTCTGTGAGGGTTAGCAGGTTAAGTTCCAGTTCCCAGCTGAATCTGACCTCCTCGGTCCAGGGAGACGGGGAGGGGGGGAGGGGGGGTGATTGAATGAATGAAAACTTTATTACAGACTCAGGTCCAGATAAAAGACATTACATATAATAAATTACACACTCAGCATAAAACTAATTCATAGTTTAAGAACAATTTAAATCACTGTCCTACAAAGAGACAACTATACAATGTCTCCACGGCTGTGATTGGCAGCGTGTGCTAAGCCTTATGTTCGATAAGAGGATTTCATTATCCGTCATTAAGCCGGCAAATACATTTATACACGAGACTTCTAAAGACGGCTTGTGGAGTATGGACTCCTGCAGCCACACACACTTCAGTGGCACTAGACCTCGAGGTCTCTTCAGCAATATTCTCATGCCATCATTATGAGCTACGTGAAGTTTCCGTAGACTTGCTTTTCTGTCGTTTGACCACAGACGTGCCGTTTAGAGCGGTGTGCAACATGCTCTGAACAGAGACGTCTGCACACGCACTAAACCTACGTAGGAGAATGCTTGCTTGTGCACATCATGCGGCATTGCCTATACATATCTTCATCATCTGTTCTGTAATAAAGTGTCCAAGATATTTTAACTTATTACAGACACTAAGATTAATATCAGACAATTTAAAATCAGGACATTTAAGACAGTTATCCTCTTTGGTGCTAAAGATCACTCTTACTGGCGTTGTATCTGATGCCATGCTCCACACCGTGACCACACACAGAGCACACGGTGAGAAGCTGCTGCAGACCAGCGCGAGATGGACTCCGCTCAACAAGATCATCTGCATACAGAACAAGGTTCACTGGAGGAGCTACTATCATGCATCCAGTATCACAGGCGCTCAGTCGCTCGGACAGATCATCAATATCGAGGTTACACAGAACTGGGGACATCATTCCACCTCGTCCGGCACCATCGCTAACCCTGATTGCTTTCAGCAGGTGTGTGTGTGTGTGTTGGTGTGTGCCGTGCACATTAACGTTTGTTTATGCTTAAGGCTTTAATTTGAGTTCCTTCCTCTCGGGGAGGACATGACCGGTTAGCGAGGACAGTTAGCGGCTGATTTGGGAGGCAGCAGGAACCTCATGATGGCAGATCAATGACCACAGAGAAGTGTGTGTGTGCGTGTGCATGTGCGTGTGTGTGTGCGTGCAGAACACACACAGCCGGAGCTGCATCCTGACAGCTGAGAGTGCTATCAGGACCGCAGGAAAATTGTTGTTTTCTGGAAAGGACACACGCACGCATACAGTTGCATCAAAGCACGTCTGATTCCCTCGTGTTAAAGTCAATGGTCATTTTAATTATTTTTCGGTTGCCTGAAATTATGTTTTTGACCGACCCAAGTAGAAGCCGATACGTTGGCCTGTTTCTCGAGACAAAGCCAGTCAGTAAAAAATCCAACTGGTGAATTTTGAAGCTTGTATAGTTTGAAAAGGCGGAAGCAGAGAAGATGAAACACTGGGTCTTAACTATAACTAAGACAACAAAACGCCATCACGCCAACAATAGTCTTCCTTTCGCTTAGCGGTCGTGGTTATTTATAGTCCTCTCGACTTTTATCATAAATCATAAAGGGGATGTTAAACAAAGCGTCCACGTATCACACACTTTTCCAAATCCACTTCTAATCAAGGGAACCAGTGCGATGCTGACTTTAAAGGGCCCATGTCACTCACACACACACACTCAACGGCACAACTTTGACGCGCTGGGGTGCTAGTGGAGCCTCGCAGATGGGGGTGCTGCAGCCCAGCATCTGCAGAACACTCAATACAGAACGTAGGTCTTCCTAACTAGGGGTGTGTGCTCTTCTGTTCGGTGGTTGTGGAGAAGCTCTTTAATAAAAAAGAAAATATGATGAGTCGAGGAAAACAAAAACACAAACTGCATTGCATTTAGTTTGAAGGTGATGTTTCGAACATTACAGATACCACACTGTAACTAAAAAAGGAGACACCTTCCAGCTGAATACAAACTACCGTACTTTTGGGACTATAAGGCGCACCCGCATATAAGCCACAGCAGCTAAACTGTCCGTCTGTCTCGCTCTCGTTCCGTCTCTCGGTTCCACTTTTACTTTGGCGTGCTACCTGTCTCACTCTTTTCCGGCCTCCAGCTTTTCCTGCTGGAGCCCGCCGCTTAAAAGGAGGCGGGCGCGGACCGGTCCTAGAGCCCATAGAGTTAAAGGTGGTTGATTTGACCTGTAAGATCCATAGATTTAGGAGGTCCCCTAGTGGCCGCTAGCTGCGAAATGAAATGGGGGGGAAAAGTCGCGGCTTATAGTCCGAAAAGTACGGTAGTAAGGATGCACGCAGATACAGAAAGTCAACACTGTTTCGATTGGGCAGAACCATTCATCACATAGACACCAGGTCAGGAGGTCTTCATTCAAATCAAACCGACTCTCGAGGTATGAATGCAAACTCGACCAAAAGGAAGCAAAATCAAGCATCCTGGTTCTTTGCAGCAAAATAACTTTAGTTCCATAAATCCATCTATAGGGGGCGTGAGGAAGGAGCATGTAAGCCCACAGATTCCACGTATAGCCACACCACAACGGTCACAAATCTTATTCATCATTTAGTTATACTTTGACACACATTAAAAAACAAGGCATGTCTACCATAAAGGAAGTATGTATCGATGCCTCTGTGTTTTCCTCACTCTGGATAACAACAAGCCGAAAGTTGAAACTGTAAAATAAATAATGCAAATCACAAATAATAAAATAGTAAACCAGGTGTAATTCATTCTGGAAAAGGTGTCCTCACTGCTGCTTGGACTGTTCATCTGTTGCTCTCTTCAACAGAGATGTTAATTATTTTCCAAGTAAGAACTGTTGACCCTGCTGCAGCTCTAAAAGACGAGTGACAAAAGTGTATTTTCAGACAGAAATCAACCAGACGTTAGATGTGTGAAATCATTCAAAAGCTAACTTTTAAAATGAATACATTGATTTGACAAAGAGAGCTGTTTGACAGACTCCCGGTTGCCGTGTTACATTTCTCTGCTGAAAACAAACCAACCTCAGCCTGTAATGTAACCTTGTACAGGTATCATGCAGTGATGGGTGTTGATCGCTCTGAAAGTACCAGAGTGTTTACAGACTGCACCTGAAATGTCACCGGTTCAAACCCCAGAACGTTTAGAAAAAGAAACACCCAGAATGAAACTCAGTCAGCCTGGAAGTGTTTCCAAATTCTATATTTGATAGATTGGTGCAGGAATGAGTCCTAAATCCTGGAAATGAGCATTTTAGTACTTCTAGGTCCCTCGTCTGGAAGTCAATGTTTTTTTCTACGCATTTTTGGTTATGATGAAATAACTTTGTTCTACGACATACATTAAGTCAGTATATACCCCACAAGTAAATGGAGTCTAAACAATGAAACGTCATCACGTCCAACATTAGCCGCCATTAGCTTAGCGGTGGTGACGTGAAGTCATGTGACCGTGCTGTAGTTCCTTTATAGCCCAACATTAGCCGCCTTTAGCTTAGCGGTGGTGACGTGAAGTCATGTGACCGTGCTGTAGTTCCTTTATAGCCCAACATTAGCCACCTTTAGCTTAGCGGTGGTGACGTGAAGTCATGTGACCGTGCTGTAGTTCCTTTATAGCCCAACATTATCCGCCTTTAGCTTAGCGGTGGTGACATGAAGTCATGTGACCGTGCTGTAGTTCCTTTATAGCCCTACATTAGTCGCCTTTAGCTTAGCGGTGGTGACATGAAGTCATGTGACCGTGCTGTAGTTCCTTTATAGCCCAACATTAGCCTCCTTTAGCTTAGCGGTGGTGACGTGAAGTCATGTGACCGTGCTGTAGTTCCTTTATAGCCCAACATTAGCCGCCTTTAGCTTAGCGGTGGTGACGTGAAGTCATGTGACCGTGCTGTAGTTCCTTTATAGCCCAACATTAGCCTCCTTTAGCTTAGCGGTGGTGACGTGAAGTCATGTGACCGTGCTGTAGTTCCTTTATAGCCCAACATTAGCCGCCTTTAGCTTAGCGGTGGTGACGTGAAGTCATGTGACCGTGCTGTAGTTCCTTTATAGCCCAACATTAGCCGCCTTTAGCTTAGCGGTGGCTACGTGAAGTCATGTGACCGTGATGTAGTTCCTTAATAGCCCAACATTAGCCGCCTTTAGCTTAGCGGTGGTGACGTGAAGTCATGTGACCGTGCTGTAGTTCCTTTATAGCCCAACATTAGCCACCATTAGCTTAGCGGTGGTGACGTGAAGTCATGTGACTGTGCTGTGGTTCCTTTATAGCCCAACATTAGCCACCATTAGCTTAGCAGTGGTGACGTAAAGGCATGTGACCGTGCTGTAGTTCCTTTATAGCCTAGCTATAACGTTAGCTTTTTACTTCAGAAATGGTGGTTAATATGTGTCAGATGATCCTTGTGAACAAAACGTGTCAGTAGCATAACTGTTTGTTTTACACAGAGATCATTTTTATTTAATCCACAGGAAAAATGCCGATGGCTTTTTGCAGAGGGAGCGTTTGCAAAGATGCTAACTTCCACAAAGTTACGTCCAACCTGCACCACTCACACATTCACCATTCCTGAGCCTAAAACTGTCCTCATGACATCTGAATGTTAACACTCTTCTTATCTCTTGTACACGGATAGATATCAGTCCGTCCCCGAAGACAAACACTTCCTCCCCTCCCTTTATAAACAACAGCAGCTGACCGTCTGGCTGCTCATTATCTGCACACACACCTGACCCACTTCCCATAACACACATTAGTGTGTGTGCTTAAAGCTTCTCACAACCTGAGTTTAAAATGATGTCAGTTCAGGGGAAGTCTCGGGTCAGTGGAGCTATGCATCTAGTCATATTAGAGCGGGGGTCTCCAACACGTCGAGCCCTCAATAAGGAGCTCGCCAAGCAAATCCAAAATGTAAAATACACACAAAAAAGGAAATCAAATGAAAAGAATCTACCCTATGCATAAAGCAAACCTCAATCTGAGCGAACTCTATCTACTTACTACAACTCTATATCTATCCAACACCCCTGCTCCCCCACATCGACCAATCACGTTCTTGCTTGATTTGCGGGACCAGCGTTGCAGTCGGGAAGAAAAGCTGTGGAGCAGCAGCTCACCGCTTCATAAGGAGTCTGACCTTTCAGCCCCATTGAACACATGGTCGTGCCAGCTTTACTCTGTGTGTTGCAACTTATATGTATTGCACTTGACGTACACACACAGCGTCATTTACACTGGGGACAGGGGGGACATGTCCCACCCACTTTCAAAATCCCGTTTGTGTCCCCCCCACTTTACAAATATATTTATTATTATTTTTAACGCAAGCCGTCTTCGCCACGGAGGAGTACACAGCCTGTGTGTGTGTGTGTGTGTGTGTGTGTGTGGCACGAGCGCATTTTGTGTGTGTGAGCGAGAGACAGAGAGAAAAATAAATAAATTAAATATAAAAAATACAGTTTAAAAAGGGAGTGATTAGTAAAAAATCAAAAGAAAGAATGCTGGTACGATAAGATAAGAGAGGAGTTTATAAAACAAACGAGTTTAAATGGTTAGTTATTGGTTGAGATCATATTCTGAAGATGTTTGGATTATTGAAAAGTATACAGCTGGAGTGTCCGTGCATCTCTTCATCTTGTGCTCAAAGTGCACCAGATTGATGCTTCTGACTTCCACTCACAAATAAAGCACCTGGAGGACACGAGATAAGTGTGCCAGGTATTATAACCACATTTGCTTGGATTTGTCCTAACTAATATATCTGTAGAAAGGCAGGAAAAAGGGGTTAAAGGTAAGCGGATCATAATGTTCAAATGCGCTAAATAAAAAAGGTTGGCGACCCCGAGAGGAACATTCAGTCTGATTCCTTCACCATCTCACATCGTGGTTACATTAATCAGGCATGAAAACGGGTCAGGGGTGAAAAAGGTGAGAAAGATATTATCCCTCTAGGGGGGTCCGGGGGCATGCTCCCCCGGAAGAACATTTTGAATATTCCATATTTTAAAGCATCAATCTGATGCATTTTGAGATGCACTTTTTTGCCAACCTGGGGAGAGCTGGAGAAACTTAACTTCAGCCATGAGGCAAAATATTATGGCTAAGTATTATCAGGTATGGAAAAGGTGACGAGGACCCGAGCCCCCCGACCCCACGGGATATCGGCTTTAAAATGAGGAATAACAGGATGTTAGCAGTCAGAACAACTAAAGCAGTTAATAATAACAGAAACGCCAAAGAGTCACATCTAATAGAAAAATATAAAAGCATTTATTTTAATTGTGTAGCAGTCAGTTTATCATTCTGGCAGCACTGCTGAGCATTTTGAAAATGTATTGTCATGCCTCTGTGCAAGGCTGAGTCTTTCTATCTTTATGGCATCTGGTGTAAAGTAACTAAGTTCATAAACTCAACAAGTACTATACTTGGGTACAATTTTGAGATACTTGTACTTTATTCTTCTTCTCCTCTACAGTTCAGAGGTACATGGTGTACTTTTACTCCACTACATGTATTTAATACCTTTAGTTACTTCACAGATGTGGATGAAGGATGTGAAATATAACCAAGTGTTGAATCAGACTTTAGTTCCACCTGGAGTAAATCCACCAGCTACCCTGCAGTCTACAAAGTACTTCAGACTAGCTGCACCTCCACCAGCTACCCTGCAGTCTACAAAGTACTTCAGACTAGCTGCACCTCCACCAGCTACCCTGCAGTCTACAAAGTACTTCAGACTAGCTGCACCTCCACCAGCTACCCTGCAGTCTACAAAGTACTTCAGACTAGCTGCACCTCCACCAGCTACCCTGCAGTCTACAAAGTACTTCAGACTAGCTGCACCTCCACCAGCTACCCTGCAGTCTACAAAGTACTTCAGACTAGCTGCACCTCCTCCAGCTACCCTGCAGTCTACAAAGTACTTCAGACTAGCTGCACCTTCACCAGCTACCCTGCAGTCTACAAAGTACTTCAGACTAGCAACACCTTCACCAGCTACCCTGCAGTCTACAAAGTACTTCAGACTAGCTGCACCTCCACCAGCTACCCTGCAGTCTACAAAGTACTTCAGACTAGCTGCACCTCCACCAGCTACCCTGCAGTCTACAAAGTACTTCAGACTAGCTGCACCTCCACCAGCTACCCTGCAGTCTACAAAGTACTTCAGACTAGCTGCACCTCCTCCAGCTACCCTGCAGTCTACAAAGTACTTCAGACTAGCTGCACCTCCACCAGCTACCCTGCAGTCTACAAAGTACTTCAGACTAGCTGCACCTTCACCAGCTACCCTGCAGTCTACAAAGTACTTCAGACTAGCTGCACCTCCACCAGCTACCCTGCAGTCTACAAAGTACTTCAGACTAGCTGCACCTCCACCAGCTACCCTGCAGTCTACAAAGTACTTCAGACTAGCTGCACCTCCACCAGCTACCCTGCAGTCTACAAAGTACTTCAGACTAGCTGCACCTCCTCCAGCTACCCTGCAGTCTACAAAGTACTTCAGACTAGCTGCACCTCCACCAGCTACCCTGCAGTCTACAAAGTACTTCAGACTAGCTGCACCTCCACCAGCTACCCTGCAGTCTACAAAGTACTTCAGACTAGCTGCACCTCCACCAGCTACCCTGCAGTCTACAAAGTACTTCAGACTAGCTGCACCTCCTCCAGCTACCCTGCAGTCTACAAAGTACTTCAGACTAGCTGCACCTTCACCAGCTACCCTGCAGTCTACAAAGTACTTCAGACTAGCAACACCTTCACCAGCTACCCTGCAGTCTACAAAGTACTTCAGACTAGCTGCACCTCCACCAGCTACCCTGCAGTCTACAAAGTACTTCAGACTAGCTGCACCTCCACCAGCTACCCTGCAGTCTACAAAGTACTTCAGACTAGCTGCACCTCCACCAGCTACCCTGCAGTCTACAAAGTACTTCAGACTAGCTGCACCTTCACCAGCTACCCTGCAGTCTACAAAGTACTTCAGACTAGCTGCACCTCCTCCAGCTACCCTGCAGTCTACAAAGTACTTCAGACTAGCTGCACCTCCACCAGCTTTGAGAACACTTTAATGATCAATCATTATAAAACATATCATATATATTATTCTGAGATGGACCAATCTGCACAACGACTACTTTTACTGTCTTTACTATATTTAGATGAGAATACTTTCTACTTTCACTTGAGGAACATTTTGAATACTTTTACTGTAACAGAGTATTCCTACACTCTGGTACTTCTACTTTTACTCAAGTACAAGATCTGAGTACTTCTACTTTTAATCAAGTACAAGATCTGAGTACTTCTACTTTTACTCAAGTACAAGATCTGAGTACTTCTACTTTTACTCAAGTACAAGACCTGAGTACTTCTACTTTTACTCAAGTACAAGATCTGAGTACTTCTGCTTTTAATCAAGTACAAGATCTGAGTACTTCTGCTTTTAATCAAGTACAAGATCTGAGTACTTCTGCTTTTACTCAAGAACAAGATCTGAGTACTTCTACTTTTACTCAAGTACAAGACCTGAGTACTTCTGCTTTTACTCAAGAACAAGATCTGAGTACTTCTACTTATACTCAAGTACTAGCCTTATTATACATCGATGAGCAGAGCTGACAGGCGGGAAGACTCGAGCACACAGCTCGCGCTGCATTATAATATATAAAAAAGAACACCATGCGTGTCGTGATGGCACATAACAGCTCGCGGCTGCAGATTACGCCGGGTCCCAGACCCCCCCCATACCCCAAACAGATCTACATGAATCACACAAACGACCTATTTTGGGTTCAAAACGGCGAATTTCGCCGAAAGGTGAGTGATTCTCATGCCTGATTAATATATAAATGGTGGGTCTCGCTGACCTTCAGCTCTAACGGACAAAGGAAGACATGTGGAGACGTGAGGTGGTCTGGCTCTGACTCCCATCCAGTCGGCTCTGAATGCTCCCTCAGGTGGATGAGTGCTAATGATTTAGACCCCTGACTTTTCCTCCAGCACATTCAGGCTGAACTTTAGATTTCTACCAGCTCTTGCTATTCTCTCCAAAGAATGAATTATTGTTACCGTGCTCACTCCACCCTCAAGACAAGATGTCAACATCGAAAAATAATACTTCAAGATGCTGAAAAAAGATGCGGAGACACGGAGCCGGATATGAACCGTCTCTCCGTGCATCTAGACGCATGGAGAGACGAGGACTGACCATCTGCGGGAATTATCTAATTGAGATTATTTTGTGTCTTTGGTTTACGATGTTGAAAATTAATATTATTGTCTCATAAGTCTTGCATTACATTTAACAGGGTTCCTGCAGTTTCACCAACTCACATGTAAGACTTTTAAAGACCACTTTGAATAGAATGTAAGACCTTTTTCACGGCAAGAAAGAATGATGCTATGAAAGAAGAAATACGTCCCATAATTACGTGTGTGTGTGTGTGTGTGTGTGTGTGTGTGTGTGTGTGTGTGTGTGTGTGTGTGTGTGGCTTCAGGACTAAAGTTTGATGATTCCTGACGGTTTGGAATAAGAGAAGCAGCCGTGAGTTTATTCTTCTCGCCTCGCTGTGGTGACATCTCATTCTGAGACGCAGAGATATTCTGTGTCTCCAGGAAACGAGGCATCGAGCGATGCATCTCCAGGAGGAAAGCAGTGATGAAGTATTACCCTGCGAGGGCAAGGCAGGTAATGGAACGGAAAGGCCAGACTGAAGCTTTCGGTTTGAGAGATTTTCTCCAAACAGACATCTTAATCTCAAACCAGCGGCTTCAGACTGCACGGTGTGAGAAACCCTGTTCACGTACACCTCCATGATATCAGTGAACAAACAATATAAGTGTGTATCAAGTAATTAATTGCAATTGTATCGATATCTAAATCACCGGGAGCATAATATTTGTTAAAAATCTAATTTGGAATAAAGCATTTCGCAGCTGCAGTTTTAATACCAAGAGTGTGCAGAGGGTTTTTGTCAGTGTCGTTCGTGGCAACACACAGAAGTGTGTGCCTCAGGCTTGACGGAAGTTACAATGTTTTAGCTGGTTTGAGGATAATGGCCGTGACAGTGAACGATGTGTGTCTCCAAGAGTATTTTGTACAAAGTACGCTTTGTAAAAGTCAGAACCCTCATGCTTACTCTTAAAGTGTGGCTTTTGTATCGTTTCTTTACTTACTTTCTAGTAAGGTGCGTCTGTGAGTCCTCTCCTGAATCTGTTTGCTTCACGGTTTCTTCCTCCACCTGAACCAACAAGGGCAGATGCTGAACGTGACCATGTGACCACCCGGCCTCTTTATTCAGCTTGTGATTCCTGGGTCACTTCCAGGGATCTGTTCCTCGGTATCAGAGGAAGGAAGCAGCGCTGCTTCCTCAGTGCTTCCCTCTCATTGTGGATCGTAGCCTCCATGATCCCCAGTTACTGTTCTGCACTGAAGGACATGCTGATTAACACAAACACGAGGCCGATGAGGCTTCACTGTCCATTAGACAGGATCCTTAAACCGCTTCACTCAAACCGAGTCGATCCAGCTGGAAAGCAAAGTGAATACAACATCAGCCCTGACCGCAAAGCTAGTAATGTTTCAGAAGTCACTTTGAGAAATTCGCCAGACATCGTCGCTGCGGTACCGACGCCATCGTGGAAGATGCAGTCACACAACTCCACAGGTGAGTAGTCGAGGTTGAAATTAAGTAAGGTGGATGGAAGAGAGAATACTATAGATCCAATGACGAGATGGTCTATAGCAGGGGTGTCAAACTCAAGGCCCGGGGGCCAAATCCGGCCCGCGACTTCATTTGATGTGGTCCCGCAAGAGCTTGCAAAGAATATAATACGTTTACATGCCACTTTACAGAAGCAGGTTGCCCACAAACTACATGTCCCACAATGCATCTCGCGTGCGCACTGAAGAGACTTGCAATTATTTGCCCTGGACCTCAGACGTAGTTAGTTACCCTATCCGATAATAATCCAATTCAGAGGCAATAATGTAATGTAATACATTATTTTATATATATATATTTATATATGTAGTGGTTACAACCGGCCCTTTGAGTGCAACCATAATGCTGATGTGGCCCGCGATGAAATTGAGTTTGACCCCCCTGGTCTATAGTATTCAATACTTGTGTTTTTTGGGGGGACTTTAACGAACATCATTACTCATAAGCCAACAAACCATGGTCAAGAGAGTAAGCCGACTGCCTGAGACAACAGAAAATGTACTTTAGAAGAGAGTTTGAAGAATAATATGTTAAAAAAAATAGTTCATTGATGTGCTGCCATTCTGGAAAATAGTCATAGGTATGAAAGAATATGGTGCGTTGCACAAATCAACAATGCTACAGTTTCTCATAGCAAGTGCTGTAGCAGACGTTTTTTAAATGTAAAGGGTAAAATCTAAATATACGCTTCACTTTTCTTGACCTAAATACGAGTCTTTTCAAAAGGCAGAAGTGGGGGAACAGCGATGGGGCTTTCATCAAGGCTCACCGGTGTCCTTGCGAGATCTGGCTGCTAAAAGCTTGAACAGTTACAGGGCCAATAGAAACACATTAAGGTGGGGAACACAGGAAGCATTGTGACTCAGAAAGATGAAGAGGCAGCAGTGCTACGAGTGTTGGAGTCCTTTCTAAGGCCTGCCGCTGGATCGAGCTCTGAGGCAGTGAAGCGCTCCTCTGGGTCGCAGCAGGCAACGAGAGACGAGGGAGGAACGTGCGGAGAGCGGCGAGCAAAGGCTACGAGAGGGGGAGGGGGGAGGGGTTGGTATCCGTAGAGCAGAGTGGGGAGGATGAGACTGGAGAGAAGGGAAATGACTGCGTTGACTTCACCAGTGGAAGGGATAAAAATAGAAGCGGAGCCTCGTCCGCCGAGGCCGTTTGAATCAATTGATGATCGCAGCGCAGGAAGAGTCTTTTATTCGATGAGAGCATCCACAGAGCTGCGGCCGTGGAAGCTCAATGCGACTCAAGCACCTCGTGAACAGAGAAATACGTTCCGGCGTCGGCTGACGAGACGCCGAGGAGAGTCCCTAACCCTCCCGAGCGCAGTCCTGCAGCGAGGAGGTTCATAAGGATGCTTCCGTGTCCTCAGAACGCAGCCAAGTGTGGATTTGATCTTACTACAAGTACGGTGTTCGAAAGAACGTGAAACAAATCTTTACTGAAGGTTTGAGGAAGAAGAAGTTGGGTTATACAATATTAAAAGACTAACATTTACAACGTCAGATCTTCTTTTTGAATGGAGAGTGCCAGAGTGAGGTCTGGATCTGGATTCATTCTACTTTAGGTGGTTACGGATAAACCCGACTACAGCAGTCCACGGCTCTGCGTTGACAGTTACGTCTGGCAGACATTTTTACTTTCTGATTGTTCTGGGAAAGCACGAGTGTAATGAGTGACTGCTGCCTCTGATACTGCTGACCCCGAGTCAGTTAATAATATCAGACACACCAGTTCACCTAGGATCTGTGCACATGCTATCGGCTGGGTTTATTAAGTGGCTAGGAAGGAAGCACCAAGGGTCGTTTCGATTGGCTAGAGAAAGCTAGCAGAGCCCTTTAGGTATTAAACACACAGCTAACATACAACTACGAGACACCGCTGTCCAACTTGTTATCGCCAAAGATGGATTTTGTACATCTTCGTAATAGTTCTAAAACATTACATCACATGTCACTTGTTAGACGCTTTTATCCAAAGTGACTCACATACTCGACACTGAGGGCAATCCCCACAGGAGCACTTTGGGGTGAAGCGTCTCAGGGACACAACGACATGCTGACTGCAGTGGGGTTTGAACCTGTGCCCCCCTGACCCCAACGCACTAACTTATTTTTTTTTCAAACCTTTATTTACCCAGCTGTTTCCCATTGATCTCTTTTTCAAGGGAGAGCTGCTCCAGTAGTTCCACATGAAACATAAAAGCCTAAACAGAACAACAAAGGACATCATGCAGCATCATTTACATAATTGTCCACATGAGCAGGTACCAACAGCTTCCGATTGAGTAGCATCCAACCGAGCTTTAAAAACATTTAGTGGCACCAGATTGCTCAGTTTCCGAGAGAGAGAGAGAGAGAGAGAGAGAGAGAGAGAGAGAGAGAGAGAGAGAGAGAGAGAGAGAGAGAGAGAGAGAGAGAGAGAGAGAGAGAGAGAGAGAGAGAGAGAGAGAGAGAGAGAGAGAGGGAGAGAGAGAGAGAGAGAGAGAGAGAGAGAGAGAGAGAGAGACGGGGGGAGAGGGAGCTACTAATTTCTCTCGTGTTATCCAAAGTGAATGTAGACTTGAATAATGTACATCATTTGAATGTAATAATTAAGTTGGTTGTTGTTTGTGGAAGCTCCAGTGAATGAGCATTAACACTTTAAATGGAAGATTTAAAGTGCCGTTTAAATCTTCCATTTAGGCCCCGCCCACTCGATCGGATCGGCCGATACTGATTCCAGCGATCTGCCCCGAAATTGGCGATCGGAGCATGCCTACTATCTTCCCTGAAACAGTCCTAGCAGTTGGCACATTTAATAAAACCACAGCATGCGATCTCAGGCAGCAGCCACTTACAGTTCGCCGTGAGATCAGGGAGCAGATATAAGATGGAAGTTTCCCTAACATGGCTTTGTAGATGAACACGTACCAGTGACTGAACAAACTATCACACTCGTGCAAGACCCTAACCCGAAGTTGTGTTCAAGCCAAAAGCATTCTTTCTTCCAGTTACTCGCACGTTGAGCCACGTACTGGGCCGTTTCACGCGTCCTGCAAAGCCAACCTGAATGGCCGATGGCTTACCTAAACGGATACCTCGTACTTTAAGAACATGTATTTCCACAGCCTACCACGGCCGAGATAGCTTTGCCAACTTGTCTCCTGTCATTCCCCTTTTTGTCCAACTCTGATGACTTCTTGGTGAGGTTAGGAGGATCAAAACACTTTGGCGACACATAATAGTTTCGGTGAAGTTGCATCAAGTCAGAAAACGTTCCTCACGGTTCATGTAAGGTGCAAGAAGAAGCAATACACTGCAGGGGAGAAAAACAGATCGAATACCGAGCCATCAAACGGACAGCTGCCACAGAACATTGGAGAAGAACTCAGGAAGTCTGATATCTATCGATAGGAATCATTCTGACGGCACGAAGAGAAGACGGCAGAGAGCGAGGAAGAGACCAGACGATAGACGGGCTGCACGACTCCGATCTTTCTGCTTTACTGGAGGAACTTCACATTCTAGTACAATATGTAAAAGTACGTCTGTTAGTATTTCAAAGGAAACTTTGCCATAAAACTAATAATAAAATGTTTAAAATGTATTTCTCAAAAAAGAAAAAAGAAACGCGTTTCATCGGTTGTTGTATAATAATTCCTTACATTTATTGAAGCGCTTTTCCAGATGCTCAAAGCGCTTTTACAAATACACACATTACACACATCATGCATGCAATGGTCATGTACTGTGGAGCAAGTTCAGGTGAAGTGTCTTGCCCAAGGACACCGGCCTGACGCAGTGGGGGCGGGAGCGGGTTTCGAACCAGAGTTCCCCAGCACCCCCCTTGATCTGATGATCGGATGCACAGACCACTGTGCCACCCGTCCCCCGTATAACCATCTGATATTAAGGCGATAGAGTCCGTCTGAAACCGAAGCGAATCAACTTCAGCGTAGACGGAAAGTGATTTGACTTCCGTTTGTGGGGGGAACTTCTGAAGCAATTGGAAACAGGACTCAGAGACACGAGGAGAGCTGGAGCTTTGACGGCTAGAAGAAGAAGAAGAAGAAGAAGAAGAAGAAGAAGAAGAAGAAGAAGAAGAAGAAGAAGAACATGACAGCGAATGGCGCACACTGAGAGGGGATCAGAGAGGCGCTCTGGAGATGGGATTTCTTTATGGTTCGTGTGCAGACGATAGCAATTTGTTGAATGCATTTGTCAGCAACATAATGGCAGCCTGTGACTTCCTGCTCAGAGGCGAGGGCAGTAATGATGGCATGCCAGAAGAGACGGGGAGACGTGTTTCTATTAACATGATTTCTATGCACAGAGGAACCGCTATTTCTGAGTTTCAAACGCTGGCCTACCGTTCCTTCAAACAAATGAGACCGTTATGAATATGTATTATTATATCGTTGTAACATAATGCAAGGAAGCTACTATCTTAATCCAGCAAGGTCTTTTTGAACATTCACAATCGACCAAGAGAAAAAACAAGCACTGTCAAAAATGTCCGGATTTCACACATTTGTATTATTCAATATTCCTTTGGCACCTGCAGCCCCTCGTCATAAGTAAGTGAAAACACGTGTTTGTTTTGCTATTAAACCTTCGGTGTATGACGGCGCTATATCAAACAATTTATAACAATGTTCTTTTGATAGAAAAAACGGAGGAAGTGACGGCGCCAACAGGGCGCTAAGACCGGGTGTGACGGAGGTAACTTCGTCACCGTGAACTGACGGCTTCGGGCCCGGTAACTCGGCACTTTGGTGAACAGTTTGCACTTTATTAGCGTGATGGCGCAGTACCGTTTGGCATGGCGTATTTGCACATTTTATGTAAGTTATACTAATCATTGAAATAGTATTTATTAAAAGGATTAAACCGTATTAATTGAAATGTCGTGTGGCAGGTGCCGGTCGGGTCCTCGGCTCCGCCTGACAAGATAGGGGAGTTAGCGAGAGCGCCGAGAGTGCTTATGCTGGGGTAGAATGACAGCGGTTACGAATAATCCGGGTGCAAATACTATGTGGGGGGTGTAGACAGACATCATAGCGTTAAGTGGCATTCATTGTACAAGTGCTGACTGCGTTTAGTTGGGTTTGTATGTGTGTACTTCTGTTCAGTTATATGTTTGTGTTTGAAGAGTGTTCCCCCTCCCGTTATGTCAGTTGCTGGATTGTGTGCACCTGGTGCCCTGGGTTGTCTCCTCCCCCCTCACCTGGTGCCCTGGGTTGTCTCCTCCCCCCTCACCTGGTGCCCTGGGTTGTCTCCTCCCCCCTCAATTGTGTCTAGTTGCTGATTAGTGTGTGTGGGTATTTAGGCTCCGTTTCCCTGGCTGTTAGGCAGGGAGTGTGTGTGAGATCCTGGTGGCTGTGCTCATGTGAACAGCTGATTGAGGCTGTGTCATGTTTGTGAGTAATAAATGCCCACACCGGGTTACATTTGAATTCTCTGCCTCTTTCTCATTGCTTGGTCGAGCCGCTCAACGGTCAGCTTCACACCGGGTTTGGTACCTGCGAATCTCACAATATGAATAAGTGGTCACCGACACCTTAATTATGAATAGGTAAGAAACATCCCAAAGGACTCTTTCACGGAAGACGTGTAAGCACAGAATAGTCAGAGGTCTCCGGTAAGCTTCGCCTCACAAAAACAACACAAGGACAACAACTGGCGAAAGAGGGGAAAATAAAAAGGGGAAAATCTGGAACCATAAAAGTTGTTCATACGGCAATGCGGGAAGCGGCTTCTTCCAGTTCTATGTCGAGGAGAGTGAAGGCCCGAGTGTGTGTGCAGTGTGTGTGTGTTGTCTTTATCAGCGTAAAGCAGAGGCGCTGTGGGGGAGAAGCCGCCGTGACAAACCTGAGAGACAACCGTCTTATTCTCACGTCCTCTCTGTTCTCCTTCCGAGGACACAAGCGAGCAGCTGTCAGAGGTTTCAGTACAGACGGAGTGTGCTGGAAAGTACGGAGATTAGCTCGGTGCAGCCAGAATGCTGGAAGCCGGGGAACAAGGCTCAAAACACTGCTCACTAAAGGAATACTCCACATGCTCAGCAGAAATGTCAAAATATGAAGGGACAATTGTTTACGGTCACATTTGTATTTGTTCCTGTAAACCTAATGTTTCTTTAAAAATATATTTGTGAAGATAAACATAATAGCAAGAGGTTTCCTGTACAGACGTGTGTGGCGATATGTTTTCGGAGCTGTAAGATCAGCGCCAAACCCAGCTGTCCAGGTGAATCAAGAGTGTGACGTCACAACCTTACAGATTAACTGAACAAGCCAAATAACATGTCTCTTATTATTTATTTTATTCTTGTGTTCATATCAATATATATATACACCGTACTTTTCGGACTATAAGCCGCAACTTTTTCCCCCATTGTTTCTGTCCAGCTAACGGCCACTAGGGAACCTCCTAGATCTATGGATTCTACAGGTAAAATTAACCACCTTTAACACTACGGGCTCTAGGACCGGTCCGCGCCCGCCACCTTTAAGCGGCGGGCTCCAGCAGGAAAAGCTGGAGGCCGGAAAAGAGTGAGACAGGTAGCGCGCCAAAGTAAAAGTGGAACCGAGAGACGGAACGAGAGCGAGACAGACGGACAGTTTAGCTGCTGCGGCTCATATGACGGTGCGCTTTATAGTACGGTACATATTTTTAAATTATTTTATTGTATTGTTTTTTTATTCTGTATTTCTTTTGAATTCATATTTTGTATTCACTTTTTCTAAAATGGAGCCAATGTCACAAAAACCTATTCCCCTCCAGGATAAATAAAAGTATTCTGGTTATGAGAACCAAATGATTGTGTGCTAAATACACAGTTCAGTACACGTGTGAAGAGAATGACACTGAAGCAGGCTTCCTTGCTTCATCAGTGTGCACGGAGAACAACGCTCTGCATGGAAAGCATGTGAAATATCCCCTGTTACCGCGGGGGATCATTATATTCGCTGGGTGGGGGGGGGGATCAAAGAGTTCGAGCATGCTGCAGAGATCAGCCACTGTTCAAAGAGAACTGTTCAGCACCTCCGGACACAACGAGCTTCCTTTACAACCTTTAAAAGGCTTTTTCATGACTCCGTATATCAAATATTAAACATCGGAATCTCAGGCGATCCACGGGAGGCGAGGCGACGGCAACGTATTTGAAGAAAAACCCACACGGCAACGTGCGGCTGCTTAATGTCAGCAAAGTGTGAAGGGAAAGGTGAATGTGTTTTTAATTTGCTTCATCAAAAGGTCTCTGAACGAGCACACTGTGAATTGTCTGATGTCAGAGCGTCCTTGAACACGACAACAAGACGCTTTCAAACGCTGTTAACGGCACAACGCAGAGAAATAGAGATGTGGAAAGACAAGCTGAGTGACAGTTTGTGTTCCAGCAGATTGATCTGCTTCGAGATAAACTGAAGGAAGGAGAACATAAAACACAGCTTGATGGGAATTAGTGATAATAACAGGTCCTATCCTATCAGTATGTAGTGTCTCTACTTTAAAGAGTCCTCTCCTGCTGGTGTTCAGGTGTATATCAGTATGTAGTGTCTCTACTTTAAAGAGTCCTCTCCTGCTGGTGTTCAGGTGTATATCAGTATGTAGTGTCTCTACTTTAAAGAGTCCTCTCCTGCTGATGTTCAGGTGTATATCAGTATGTAGTGTCTCTACTTTAAAGAGTCCTCTCCAGCTGATGTTCAGGTGTATATCAGTATGTAGTGTCTCTACTTTAAAGAGTCCTCTCCTGCTGATGTTCAGGTGTATATCAGCATGTAGTGTCTCTACTTTAAAGAGTCCTCTCCTGCTGATGTTCAGGTGTATATCAGTATGTAGTGTCTCTACTTTAAAGAGTCCTCTCCTGCTGATGTTCAGGTGTATATCAGTATGTAGTGTCTCTACTTTAAAGAGTCCTCTCCTGCTGGTGTTCAGGTGTATATCAGTATGTAGTGTCTCTACTTTAAAGAGTCCTCTCCTGCTGATGTTCAGGTGTATATCAGTATGTAGTGTCTCTACTTTAAAGAGTCCTCTCCAGCTGATGTTCAGGTGTATATCAGTATGTAGTGTCTCTACTTTAAAGAGTCCTCTCCTGCTGATGTTCAGGTGTATATCAGCATGTAGTGTCTCTACTTTAAAGAGTCCTCTCCTGCTGATGTTCAGGTGTATATCAGTATGTAGTGTCTCTACTTTAAAGAGTCCTCTCCAGCTGATGTTCAGGTGTATATCAGTATGTAGTGTCTCTACTTTAAAGAGTCCTCTCCTGCTGATGTTCAGGTGTATATCAGTATGTAGTGTCTCTACTTTAAAGAGTCCTCTCCTGCTGATGTTCAGGTGTATATCAGTATGTAGTGTCTCTCCTTTAAAGAGTCCTCTCCTGCTGATGTTCAGGTGTACATCAGTATGTAGTGTCTCTACTTTAAAGAGTCCTCTCCGGCTCTGTTGTGATTGGTCAACCGCTTGGAGATGTCCCGCCCCCTTAGCCTATAACGTGCAATGTGTTGGAGTGCTAGCCAATAGAAGTGTGAGTGTTACAGAGTGATGTCACTATGTTCCGCTAGGAAACAAAGATGTCCAATGGAGGCTTGGCGTTTGCTCTCCTACATCTAGATGTAATGAACACTTTGCATTGTAGGACTATTTAAGTAACGGATGAGGTTATAAGACATGAATAATTACTATGAAAAAAGCTTCCACTATACCCGAAAACATCAAATGCTACCAATTGGTTGTCGAACATTCATGTGTATAAAAATAAAAAACAAAATTCACAAAAATGTAATATTTTCCACAAAAGTATTTATAATGAGAACAAAGATGCAAAGATTATCTCCCACCAATAATCACAATCGCCCCGCCCCGGCCAGGAAGGCACACAAGTATGACTGGCACATCCTGCACAACACCACAATAACTCCAGCACCTCCAAGCAGACTCAAGTCCCGCCTCCACTACAACAAAGCAGCTCAAGAGATGCTCAACTCCACCTCTGAGGACGTCTCCAGAGATGCATGGTTGGCAGCAGCTTGGAAGCAGGAGTGGGCGTCAGCCGGGCCCTCCCGAATCCACCGTTACATCTGGGACCCAGATGGCGCCATTGGAGGAGACGACCTACCGCGCCGGCAGTGGACCGCTCTGAACCGTCTACGAACTGGGGTCGGTCGCTTTAAAACCTCGATGAAGACGTGGGGCTTGGCGGACAGTGCGGCATGCGAGTGTGGCGACCCTGAGCCGACCGCAGTCCATATAATCACCATCTGCCCCTTATACAGACCACCCTCGGGAGCCAGCCTCTTCGACCGAGGACCAGAGATGCGGGCATGGCTACACGACACCGAGTTGGACATCTAACGTTACACGAAAGACGAAGATCACAATTAGTAATATATTCCAGTCGTGCAGCGCTAATGGACGGATAACAGCCGAACGGAGCGAGAGATGGAAGGTTGAAGCTGCAGATGGTGGAATAACGTGTGGTGACTGACACGCGGCGAGGTACTTCAAAGGTTCCAACAGGTGAGTGTGCGTCGGCTCAGAGGGAGACATTCAATCACCGGCTCTGAAGGGTTTCACCGGGGAAAGAAAACTGATTGCCAACACAAAAGGTGTCATTTTCAATTTCACAATCTGAGCCTCTGAGCCCTACCTCCTCTCAATTACACGTTCATGAGAACACAAAGGAACAATAGACGCACACAGGGCTCATTAACGGCACAAGTCATCGGCTGAAAGGACTGATTATAATGGACCGTTTCTACGAATACGATGGAAACATTTAGTAAAGAACGGCGTGTTTTGTTCGGAGTTACATCCTGCTCATTTGGGGGTTGATAGATCGCCGCTGATAACGTGACATTAAAGTGAAACATCGATTAAAATAATTGCTGCAGCACTGCTGGAGCTCCAGTTCTACACTCGACGTGAACGAGAAGCTTCCTGCAAAAGACGGAAATACAAAAAGTGAAGAGAATCACACCGAGCTGATGCAGAACACACTCTGGCTCCACTGCACGGAAAGGTATAATGACTCCACGAGAATTAGGAGAGCAGAGAAAGGTTCATGTCTGCATGTTGACTTTTACATTAGCAGCTCCGACATCCAGTACAGTCCGTCTTTGGGGGGAACGTGCAAATGAGTACTCATGGGATTAGTATTTCAGTATCTTGCAAAGGTATTCTTATTCTCAGTCCACATGTGCGCCACCAATGGAACAATATCCTCCAAATCAAAGGCAAGATCGAACAGCTGTTTAACGTGCACCTCTTTAATCTACAGCTGTGCATTTGTAATACATTTACAAATGGATAAAGTGTTTCTGACTATCGGTACTTTCTGCCATTTTGTTTACATTTCTTAATTTTCTCATCTCAAAACATCAGCTCCGAGAGACTCCTCTGTCTCGGTTAGCATCGCCTCGGGTTAACGGTACGTCCACACAGCAGCTTTTCAAACATCTTGAACATCTTGGAGCTGGGCGTGTCTGACAGCTTGGGGATGTTTTGCGACCAACAACCAATCACATGAATCTCCCGCCCCCGACATACAAAGCAAAAAACCCCGGGGATTTTATGCGAGCAATATATATATATATATATAGATAAAACTCCCCAAACAGGCGAAACCCTACCCAGTTCCCCCACTGTCTCTGCCTCCTCCCTCCATGCTGGTTCCTCCGGTTTGGATCCCGTTAATAGTTCTGGTCGTAAAGAACCGGGTGATTTGCTACCGTAACTTCTCGTTTGGAATATGAGGAAATGAACTGCGGTCTGGCTCTCCCTGCTTTGATTGGCTAGCACTTCTACTGTCAGATTTGCATAAACGTGTTTGATTGGCTGGCGCTTCCAGCTCAGCTTCAAAAGTTGAACATTGCTCAACTTTTGAATCCTGAAATCCTGGAAATCTTCGCTTCGCTCCCCCACAATGCAGTTCGGCGAAAAGCGAGGCAAAGTGACGTCATCCCCATTCAAAGTCAATGAACAGAGAAGCGTTGGAAGATTTGTTTAAAGCTGCTGTGTGGACGTACCGTTACTTGTTAAGCTCTATTAATGTGTCATACCCACTTAACGGGAAGAAACTCAGCTATCAGACAATATTAAAAAAAAATGTAGCTAAACGAAACACAAGGGTAATACCATCCATCCATCTTCTCCCGCGTATCCGTGGTCGGGTCGCGGGGGTAGCGGTTCCAGCAGCGAGCCCCAAACGTGAAATGAAATGGCATGTGATGTTGTACACTGAGCACACGGGAGATTAGCACTCGTTTATTGACGCTGAATAACGTTCATCAGGGAAGGTTTAAATAACCACAGACGCCAACCTGGGCTGACGGGAGACGAGGAGAGAGCCTCCTTTTGCAATTTCATTTGTACACCCCCGCATCTTTTGTGTAATTAAATGCTGTTAACTTTTATAAGCTTCCCTTGACTCTTTTCAGTCTCTCCTGCCTTCAGGGAGGTTTAAGATGGTTTAGAACAAAAAGAGAATATACGTGCAAGTTTCTTTGCGAGTCCAAGTACCGGTTCCCACGTTCCGGTTTTAACCGGACTTGAACCGAAACTTTTTACAAGTCCAGTACCGGTTCGGCGTACCGGTACGCAGCACTAGGTAGAGATATGTTATACTTCATGCAATCTGCACAGATTAGACGTCATATGAAAGCTGAGATTCCACAGATTCCAATGGTATAAGTATCATCACTGTGCGACCAGAACTCAGGGCGGCGAAAGCCAGCAAAGACAACACACAACTTCACTTTACGGGGCCAAAACGGCAAATACGTCTTACCTTTGCTGATCAAAAGTTGTGTTCAATGGCATTACAACGCATAACAACGCTGCAGAAGGTTAATCCAATGTCTCTGTGTCACTTTGAAATGAGTACTAATAATCTATCATCATATTTATGTCAATGAACTGAGTTTTCATATAGAGCAGGGGTGTCAAACTCAATTTCATCGCGGGCCACATTAGCATTATGGTTGCACTCAAAGGGCCGGTTCTAACTACTACATATATAAATATATAATATATATAGAAAATAATGTATTACATTACATTATTGCCTCTGAATTGGATTATTATCGGATAGGGTAACTAACTACGTCTGAGGTCCAGGGCAAATAATTGCAAGTCTCTTCAGTGCGCAAACGAGATGCATTGTGGGACATGTAGTTTGTGGGCAACCTGCTTCTGTAAAGTAGCATGTAACCGTATTATATTCTTTGCAAGCTCTTGCGGGGCCACATCAAATGAAGTCGCGGGCCGGATTTGGCCCCCGGGCCTTGAGTTTGACACCCCTGATATAGAGTGTATGAGAGCTGTAACCCAGATTCCGGTTTTGGGCATGCTGGCTGCGCATCGATCTCATTCACCAATGGCCAATGTGTAGATGGATTTATGAACTTCCCTCTCGATTCTATTGGCTCTCGTGGTTCAAAAGTGGTGTCAATCATCAAAATCGACCAATGGGTTCCAGAGATATGGAAAATCCACCCAAATGACCCCAGAAGTGGTTTTATTTTTGCTAACCCTCTCTAAAAAGGTCAAATGTCACTCGTTTGGCATCAATCTTAATACAGGGTACTTATTATATATGTTATTGTTTGGATTCCTAAAGCTTTTAGTCCATCCCATCATTCACGGGTGGTTTTCACTATAAGTAATGTTTTTTCTTTGGACTGACACAATCATTTAATTAGTTTGACTAAGTTCAATACATTTACTTTAAAATAAAAACATCTATATTGATTCTGACTTCTCTACATCCAACTCACAGGTTTATCCTTGCTTTGAGAACACAGATTATTAATGTAACCCTTTCAGAAGTGAATATATAGTCATTTGTTCTGGGGATGTGATTTTCGAGCCTGAGGCCTGAAAAACAGGCTCGGGGCTCGACAGGTTAATCAATGTCTACTTGTCTTTTCATTGCCTTCTTGTTTGCAGAGCCTTGCACTTGCCGTCTTGTCTGCCTGAAAACGCCTTCAGGTTCAACTTTATACTTGTATTTACCCCCGAGCTTTCTCTCCATTATTCATCCCGCCAAGGCTGCTAACAGCTTGGTAATGTACTCTTGCCATGTTGTTGAATGACAGTTTTATTTTGGCCTTGAACTCATGGATTTCTTGCCTGCAACTTCTCTTGAATCGGGTTATTGGCAGTGCATCTCATCAGTCTGGGAAAAGGGGAGATTCATCTTCGGAGCGAGCTACTTGTTGGACTGAATGATGAAAAGCTCCTTTGATGGAGGACTGTAGGCATGATGACGCGACAGCAAACCGAGAGTCTGCTGCCAAGATACAGTACGATCTGCTGCCAGAGGGGATTTGCTTAACACCTATGTCTTTTCTTTCCGTCTTAAAGAGCGGATTACACCCATTGAAATCACAAGTTTAGCTTTGAGAGAATACAATGTTGTTCCAGAGAGAAGCAGCCTCTGGATCTTGAATCAGCTGCTGCCAAAACAGAGTTGGGTGTCGGTGGAACGATGAAAAACGAGTACATGACATTCAGCGTGGGATTGCTTTTCTTTTTGTAAACTCAACAGCTCAATTACTCGGCATCAGAACATCTACAGGGGTCCCCAAGGGAAGCATCACAACAAAGAAAACAAACAAATCTTAGTGACAGCTGTTTGCATAAAGACGACGGCACACCTGTGCGAGAGTCCCGAGGGAGTCCTGAATTCCACGCACGTTACTGAACAAGAACGTGGAGGAAGCGTCTGCAGGATGTCGCCTCAACAAACGAGCGGAGACGCCTCGAGGGACGTCATTAGGCTCCAGAAGCAGCCGGTGTAAAGCAGGCGAGCCGCTCAGCCTGTCAATACCTATTTCTCCATGAAGACTCATAAATATATATAAATGTCATCGGGCTCCAGAGGACGGAGGCTGTCTGAGTGTTTGAGGCAGCGGGGAATTAACCCAGTGTGAACTGATATAGCCTTAAAAACGTGATAGTGGTGCAGGAATTAGTCCTAAAACCCGGGAATGAGTCAGCATTTTAGCACACCCGGTTCTCTCATCTCGAAGTCAATAGTTTTCTGAATATGTTTTTTAAATAAATAAATGAGGTCTGTGGTTAATACAAGCAGAAATGTCTAAATGAAATTACTAAATATCACGCCCAACATTAGCCTCCTTTAGCTTAGCGGTGGTGACGTGAAGTCATGTGACCGTGCTGTAGTTCCTTTATAGCCCAACATTAGCCACCTTTAGCTTAGCGGTGGTGACGTGAAGTCATGTGACCGTGCTGTAGTTCCTTTATAGCCCAACATTAGCCTCCTTTAGCTTAGCGGTGGTCACGTGAAGTCATGTCACCGTGCTGTAGTTCCTTTATAGCCCAACATTAGCCTCCTTTAGCTTAGCGGTGGTCACGTGAAGTCATGTGACCGTGCTGTAGTTCCTTTATAGCCCAACATTAGCCTCCTTTAGCTTAGCGGTGGTCACGTGAAGTCATGTCACCGTGCTGTAGTTCCTTTATAGCCCAACATTAGCCTCCTTTAGCTTAGCGGTGGTGACGTGAAGTCATGTGACCGTGCTGTAGTTCCTTTATAGCCCAACATTAGCCTCCTTTAGCTTAGCGGTGGTGAGGTGAAGTCATGTGACCGTGCTGTAGTTCCTTTATAGCCCAACATTAGCCTCCTTTAGCTTAGCGGTGGTGACGTGAAGTCATGTGACCGTGCTGTAGTTCCTTTATAGCCCAACATTAGCCACCTTTAGCTTAGCGGTGGTGAGGTGAAGTCATGTGACCGTGCTGTAGTTCCTTTATAGCCCAACATTAGCCTCCTTTAGCTTAGCGGTGGTGAGGTGAAGTCATGTGACCGTGCTGTAGTTCCTTTATAGCCTTATTGTTAGCGTTTTACTTCTGGAGATTGCATTTACTCTTGAAATCATAAAGTGATGTTAATATGTGGAGATGATCCCGCTGAACCTCACGTGTAAGTATCATAAACGTGTGTTTGCCAAAGCGCTTAATTTACGCAATATTCAAATATCCCATTGGCTTTTGCCAAAGGACCAACTGCGATGCTAATTTACAAGTATGATTTATTTTCATTTTGATGCATGTTTCACTGTCACCACATGAACATGCAAGCACCCGCTGCCTGAAGGACCACAATTACAACCCTGAATGAATGAAGAGTGTAAATAGAGATGTCTTCAACTGTTTATATTTAGACTAAGCCTTCATTCACTGGTAAATCTGTCTCATTGTTCACAGGCCAGCAGGATTATCCTAAATAAACTTGTCCTCTTCTTATGATAAAGTATAAATACCAGATGCTTCAAAGTCTGTTGGGTTCAACAGAATGACTCAAACACACAGATGAGTGAGTCATGTTTCCTCTCCCAGTTTCACATAAAGCAGTAAAGAAATCCCATATCTGCATTTAACTGCTTCTGGAAGTGAATTGAGAAGTCGATCAAAATAACTTTCTGTGGAAAGAAAATGTTTTTGGTTCCGTTCACTGTGAAATGTCACTTCTGAGATTGCGGGGGAAGCAGGTCACGCTCTCGGTCCAATTACATGTTCCAGCACCGAAAAAAGATGTCATGTCTTGAGTCAGTCAGTCGCTGCTGAGCATTATCCGTGCAAGGTTACGATTGTATTCTGGTGGGGTTATCAGGGACATTTGTTTCTGCACTGGACGCCCTGCGGAACTGAGACGGTGCCAGTTTGAGTGAGTTAGTCATGGTCTCTATCACTTTGTCACTTTGATATCTCCTTCAGCAAAACATACACTTGATCGTACAACATCTAATGAGACAATGCCGTCCTTGTGGCTGGAACATCTAAAGAGGCGCAAAAATGTGGCCGTTCACAGAAACAACCGATCCTATCCTTTACCGACAAACGCAAGTTGCCGTGCTTATTAAGCATTGTCCATCTTATGACATAACTGGCTAAGGTGCCTATATGTTTTGAACCGTTCAATTCAGATTGAGCCAATAGAATCAAGGGGAGGTTCCTACAATCCATCTAAACATTACCATTGGTGAATGAGAGTGATGCGCAGCCAGAATGCCCGGGAACCGGAAGCTGCGATGCGCTTTCATTAGCAGCTAATATGAAATCACCGTTTTTGACATATGATGAACGATGGATTATCAGAAATCAGAAATCATTTCAAAGTGACGGACAGATTGGATTAACCCTTGGATTAACCTTCAGCAGTGTTCTTATCGTTTTAATGCCATTGAAGACGACTTTTGATCAGAATAACAGCTACGGAGCGTAAAGCTACGTGTTGTGATGTCTGCGTTTGCTTCCCCTGTCGCGAGTTCTGATCGCTCCGTGATGATACCAATAGGATCTGTGGAATCTCAGCTTTAATGTGATATCCTGTATGTGTTACGATAAGTATTAAGGGTATCTTTACCTTGAGTTCTGGGCTAAGTGCGTTAGCATTTTTCCGCTCAGGGCTCATTTAGACGCTTCTTCTGGGACTTGTGTTTTGTTTCGGTGAACATGGTTCGTATTGTCAGTTAGCCGAGTTTCTCCCAGTTAAATGGGTATGACACATTGTTAGGTTTTTAAATATTAAAGGTGGGGTAGGTACGTTTGAGAAACCGGCTCGAGATCGCTAGAATTTGAAAATACACAACCGGAGAAAATCTCCCACTTCCTCACAGAGCCCCTCCCCCAACACACACGAACGCGCACATGACCAATGAGGGCACGAGATGAGTGTGTGCCCCGATGGAAGGCTGACAGGCAGGTAGCCAGGTTGTACTTTTTACAGCGCCACGGCTTCTACAGATGACATTTTGTTATGGATGTTTTGTCAAAGCACTTCAGATATTCTTTGCTATCGGGATGTTCAGAGCATTCCATGGAATATAACAAAAAGTGTATCTCGAGCCGGTTTCTGAAACTTACCTACCCCACCTTTAAGAAGCCCTGAGACACAGTTTCGTGAAAAAACCACCCGCCGGATTAGGGTCCTCTCGGGCTTAAAAGGTTAAGTATTATTTTAACAGTTTGATACAATCTAAGCATCGTCTGTTTATGGAGCCAAAAGCCGTTTGATAATCCAGGGTTACACAGCACTTAGTTTTGGGTTTCTCCACCCTTTCTGCCACCAAACAAGTAGAACGCCTGTACGGTCAATAGAAGAGCAGCCTTGGTTTCGTAGCTTTCAGCAATACGTGATATTTATTCTTGCATATGTCACCAACTTCATAAATGATTCAACAGATTCAAAAGGTTTATTGTCAAGACAAATGGAAAATAAATTGCTTTTTTATAGTGCTTTTACATATAAGCACACGGCTGGCTGACGAGTTGACTGCAGGGCCTGGGGATTGAACCATCGATCCTCAGATACATATAGGAACCCTCTACCTCCAAAGCCACAGCATAGGACTGATAATCTGACTGTTTTGCGCTCTCAAATTAGAGTTTAATGTTCTCCCAAAACAAATAATTCAATCTTCCTAAAGTAAAAGAAAACCATTGCGAGTACAAAAGGGAAAACGTGTTTCAAATGTTGAGTTTACCCTGTTCTGCAAATATTTGGCGGTACGGGTGTGTATTTGTATCCGAACTCCCCCTCGCCTCCCCGAACAGCGACGTGTCATCGGTCTGCTGTTCAGCACGTGGTTGTTATTCAGCCGAGAGCTCCGTGTCGGTGAGGAACAGAAGAGCAGGGGGATATGGGCTGCGTTGGGCGTCGCTTCTGTGGGTGGACACATTGGGAGGAGTTCCAGACCAGAGAACAACAAAGTACCGGTATTCGTCATCCGAACCGTTTTAAAAAGACGATGTTGTCGCTTTAACAAGGAAAGTCTGAACCAAACGCATTTGATCAAAACTGTTCTTTTGACTGAATACGGACTCGATGACATCCGTCTCCATAAAGCCGCCGTTACCTCAGAACAGAACAGTCGCACGAAGAAGTCCATCAGCAGTATGAAAGCGTTCAGAGGGGCTTCAGACCTGCAGCAGAAACTGAACTTCAGAACACACCGTTGTTTCTGGACTCGTGGACAAGGAGAATAAAGGTGCTGCCATTTTAATGAGTTTAATGCGGAGACCGCTCCACCCACGAGCCGCTGCACTGAGCAGCGATTATAAGGACTGCGTTTAGATGCATGTGTAAAATCGTGAGTGACAGGTACACTAACTGGTACATGCAAATTACCTCTTGCTTCTTTAATCTCGTCCTCCCTTTTCCTCTGGAGGGAATGTGAACATTCACAGCAGCAACAGCACGAAAGACATTCTGATTAAAATACCAAATATATCATTCGAAAACTAATGAACCTCGGACTCGAGACAACGCTGGTCTCCTTCGCCTCGTCTGCGTGAAGGAAAAGGAAACGGCATAAAGAAATTAAGCAAACCAAGCCGTTTCCTCCATCTTCCTCCAGGTGGACACAAGTACACACTTTTACGACAGGAGGTGCGGCCGCTGTGTCGTCGGTGGTACTTGTGGTCTTGGACTTTTTATACTGAAAGTTATTTTGTGCCTTCTTAGGTGTGTCAGTAGCTGGTTAGAGAAATCTGAGTTTATTTCACTTTATTTTAACTGTATTTCTTTTATTATGAAGCCCGACAATTGTCTGACTCTTAGCCAAAGCATCGACAAAGCAGCCGTCATGATTGCCCTCCGTATAATGTGTGCGACACAGGATATATGCTCAAATGGTAGTGTTCGCACTGATTGCCCTCCGTATAATGTGTGCGACACAGGATATATGCTCAAATGGTAGCGTTCCCACTGATTGCCCTCCGTATAATGTGTGCGACAGGATATACACTCAAATGGTAGTGTTCGCACTGTGATTGCCCTCCGTATAATGTGTGCGACACAGGGCATATTATCTCTGCTGCTATCATACTACATGCCCCATCTGTTCCTACAGTGGAGACCCTGACCCCAGGAGAGGGAGACCCTGTCCACGTCTCCCTCTCCTGCGGTTCAGCAACAGGCCTTCCCTCAGGCTTCACCTGAAGCCAATGCGTTCAGTCGTTCCGTTGCAGCGAGGCACCGATGTCCAGTGATCCGAGTTTCTGCCGATTCCTCTTTGCATTTTCACTGCAACGCAATTCATGGAAAAATAAATCCGTGCTGGAATGACCGGATGAAGTCAAACGTGACGATGTATTTTAAAAAAGCTTAATTTCTATTGAATGCGATGAGGTCTCCAGGTGAGTCACATCGACAGCCCTAGCAGCACAAAGGGAATCTCTTAACGTGTCGAGAGTTGTTCCGTTATCTCATTGGGTGATGGAACTAAGTGTGTATTCTCTCACACACACGCTGCAGCCGCGCTACAGTACTGCTTTGTGGTACTCTCATGGCGCTGTGATGTTCTGCTGACTGCATGCTGAGAGCTTGAGTCAGGACCGTCTTTGGCCCCAGGGCCTCGCTGTCTGATGCTCTTCATGGAGCTCCCTGATCTGAGTCCTACATCCTTTCACTTCAGAGAGGAGGAGGAGGAGAGGAGGAGGAGGAGGAGGAGGAGGAGGAGGAGGAGGAGGAGGAGGAGGAGGAGGAGGAGGGAGGAGGAGGAGGAGGAGGAGGAGGGGTTGCATAGCCCTTAAAGAGCTCAGGGAGGACGAAGGAGGGCGGAAGTCGCCTCCAGCTGATTTGCGGCCCGCAGAAAGCAAGCGGCTGAAGAGGCTTCTTGCAGCAACGGCGTTTATCTTGTTTGTGTAGCAAACAGCTGCCAGGGGATTAGATGTGTGCCGGAGGGTGAAGGGATGCGTGGGACTCCATCGGGAGGGGCTTCTGCAGTTTCCCTGCTCCGTGTGCCAGGCGCTTGGAAACGAGACCAAAACAGAAACACCGGGGGAAGACTGGAGGAGGAGGCGAGGAAACAACAGGTGGCAGTTCCCTCTCAATGTCAGGGCGCACTAGGGCTGTGCGATTATGGCAAAAATCATAATCACGATTATTTGGGTCAATAATTGATATCACGATTATTTTGACGATTATTCATTGAACTTTAAAACAAACAATATTTTACCAATAAACAAGATCAACAAATATGTTGGAGCGCACTTCCAAACCATACTAAACATATATTATTAATATGATAAATACAAATAAATAAATTAGACCAAAATAAATTAAATCAAATATGATGCAGTGCACGGTCACAACCTTCTGAAAACTCCTCAACATATAGCCAACATGTTGGTAAAACATATTCATTATTCCACTCAGTTAAACGTTGAAGGCTGGCCCACCGTCACGGTCCAGAAGTAACAGGAAATAAATGTTGAACTACAATTTAAGACCAAATTAAAATGTTTAGGCCACCATGGCACATGCTGGGAGGGCTGCTCATGCAAGAAACACCAGCCTGTTGACATGGTCTGGTTTCAGAGACAAGCCACCTGGACTGAAGACCCTCAGCCACGCCCCGACACATGGGGTGACGCCGGCCAATCACAAAGCTTTGATGCGTTCAAGTGCATTATTCTGGCACAGGAAGATTATGTTACAGGACATTAACGATAAACAGAATATTGTTGTTCTATTTTTAGACACATCTCGCGATCGACTGGTTGGGCACCCCTCGGCTAGACTACTACTTTGCTACCACAACAGACCTAGACCATAGGTCCGTTGTGGTGGCAAAGTAGTCAGCTGAAGCCACATCTCTCTCAACTGCCCCACGGCATGTGTCATATAGTGCAGGCAGCGCAGACCTGCTGAAATAATACCGAGGCGGCATCGCGTAACGCTTGTCCAACGTGTTGAAAAGTTGCCCTGGTTGCAGTGCTAACTGGGCACATATCTTTAGCGATGTGAAGTGTAATGACAAAGTACTTAGTGCAAATAGTTTTACCCTCCTTTTTAACGAGTTGCTGCTCTTGTTCTGACATCTTCGCTCGCGCTGATCACTCACAACACACGTCACTACCACGTGGCCGAGTGGGCTTTCAGGGAGGGGCGAAAGCGCACCCAGCTAAATAATCGTATTTTGTCAATTATGCTGTTTTCATAATCGTCGCAAGCCATAATCGCGATTAAAATACGATTAATTGCACAGCCCTAGGACACAGATACAGGATTCTCTCATTTGCATTACGTCATAGTGGATTCTGTATCCAGCTTTCACCTTTACATTTGAAAAGCCTCGGTGAGTATTGTGCTGAGATATGCAAGGCAGTAACACAGCATAAAGGTTTCCCTCCTTCGAAATGATGAGGAAGAAATTGAAGCAGACTGAAATGACAGTCTGTGAGCAGGAGTTGAGAAGTCTCAGAGCTGATGCGCGAGGCAGAGAGGCGGAGAGGCGGTGAACCCTGCGTAGCTTCAGGCTGCCGCTCTGCCTCCTGCAGCCACACATCAACCCGACTCCGCTCAGGATGCTGGGGTGAAGATCTGAGGGCGTCTCTCTCTGGCAGGAGAGTGCAGGAGAAAGCCCCCGGTGCTTCTCTCTGCAGCGAAGTCACCAGCACTTTTCTGCAAACTTGAGATATTTTCAACGGCAGCTCTCGGGCAACCGCGAAAAAACATCTGGAGAAGAAGCTGATTGCAGCGCTTCTTCTCATGGCGGCCACGAGCAGCGGCATGTGCTCGGTCCTCAATGTAAGAAAGGGCTCAGAAAGGAGCCTCATCCCAACGCGTACACCAACTCTCCATTGGTCGACGCACTAGCAAGTCCCTTTTGCTCTTAAGGCGAGACGCTACAGGTGAATAGGGTCCTTTGCTTAACTTAAAGATATCAGCGAGACATGTCTCCAGTTAATGACTTGCATTAAGACTTGCGTTTAAATATGCAAATGGTCCATACTCTCATTAAACACATTTCAGGACCACAAATCTGAACAGGTTTAAAATTCTTATTTCATTTTGTAGTCATATTAAAATCTAAAGTTTTTACAGAAGGGATTTTGGATATCTCTTTGTATCGCTCCTTAAATCAGAAAATACTGTCAACAGCCGTAAAATATCAATTTTCGCCATGTTTTTAGGTATAACATGTTGTATAATTCAGGCTATGAATTATATATGAACAAACCCTTCCGTCAAAGCCTTCATAATATTGATAGGAATAAAACTGGAAGGTTTGGTGCACGTACGTGCTACTGAAGTGGACATTTCCCACTCAGAATATGAGTAAAAACTCATTTTGAGAAAACGACCACCTCTTGGCCCACGGACCCGGTTCCGGGGCCGAAATCGCGTCATTTGCAGGAAACAACGTCTAAGGAACCTTAATATTTAATAAACTATGAATATTTTATATCCATATAACGGGAAAAAAACTCATTTAACAATCATTTTCATTTTTTTTCTTTTTTAAAAACACACAATGCTAACAGTGAGCCTCTGAATTAGCCCCCGAGCGTAAAATGCTAATCTGTGACTGCACCGATAATCACTCCTAGCTCCCTAATTACTTATCCTAGCTCCACATACAACACATCGTTTATGATCGCAAGGAGACACAGAATCTAACGGTGCCCACCTCAACACTGAAAGATACAAACTCGGGACGTTATCAACACAAACTAAAACCTCTTGTTCTTTGGATGACAGCTCGACGCACTCTGAAGGTATTTCACAGACCGGGTCATTTGTGTTTTGTATAACCTTGCTTCGTGCAAGAGACAATTGTTGTCGATTTAAAATTCCAGCGGAAAACCAAACCAGGAAGTGTTTTAGCACACCATGTGACTAGGGATGTCCCGATCACCTTTGTTTGCTCCCGATCCGATTCCGATCATTTGATTTTGAAAATCTCCCGATCCGATCTTTATGCATTAAGAGAAACAAAAGGAACAGATAACGGCTGGTCATCCAACGCGATGAGTTCAGCTATCTGGCTGTTATTGTAGAAAAGAAAACAAGCCCAAAGAAAGCAACACATACATGATGTTGTGTAACTTTAAACCAAAACTAAGTCCTCAGGATGACTTTAAGACGTGAACATGGTCATTTTTGTTTTGTAACATTACATTTAAAAAAATTCCTGATCCCCGATTTTTTTCTCCCGATTCCGATCTTTTGAAAATCACGTGATCGGCTCCGATCCCCGATCACGACATCTCTACAAGTGACGCATCTAAACGAAATTGACACCAGCCAATGAGATTTCGTTTTTTGGTTGAAGACGCCTTTGTGCTTTCACGATTGGTTGCTGATAAAGGAAATGACCATATTTGGATCCGATGATCAGCGTACGGTAGGTTATACAATTTCAACACTGACAAGTAAAAACATTCAGGGTCCATCAGGCCGATCTACTCCAACACATTAGCTTTTCTCTCTTTTCTTTTGTCTGTCTGACATTAAGACAGGAATGAGACGCAGGCTAAGCAAGCTTGGCTGCCGCTTCCTACAGCAGCGTCACGAGCACTTTCCCCAAACGATGAGGCGTCTTCAACCAAACGCTTGGAGCGGAGACACAAAGATGGCAGATTGCTCTCGTAACAAAGATCCTGGATGCGGCTGCATACAGTTATAATCTCTCTTATCATTGGAACTAATATTGAAAGAAGGCGCTGGAACTCAGGGAAATAATTGCAGACGGGGCTTTAATCGAGATCCTCAGATTGAGAATCAACACGTGAAGGCCGAGGATTCCAACACGTGGCGTCGTCTCAAAACAAACCCTCGTGTGGTTGAGAGGAATTTTACCTAGATCGGCCCGGGATACCTTTGTGCCATTTACAACAACACGGGAAAGAGAATAAAGATAAGGTTACCATGGACCCCTCCTCATCATGTGGTTATTCGGAGTCATGCACCGGTCAGTGTTGTGGAGGCAGTCAGAAATGTTAATTATTTATGAACCGGAGAGGCTCTCTGGGAAATAAGCATCCTTCGTGTAAACTCGACGGCCTTGGGGTGAAACCTGGACGGCTTCCTTCCTCTCGTCTGATTCTCACCACGATTAATCAATACAGACACCTTCACAAAACATCAATCTGAGAGAGAGTTATTTACACCATTCATCACTTCCTTGATCTTCAACAACTCAAAGACTTTCAATGATGTCAGACGAGAGCTGAGCATGAGAGACGAGCTCGTCTTGTGGCTGCTTCACAAAGAGCAAAGAAGGTCTGTTCAACTCGCACTGAACATTCCCACTGTGTCAACAAGGAGAGAGCAGAGGCTGCACGGCTGGTCTCTCTGCTTCAGCTTCCCCACTAAACGTCCTCCCAAAAGGTGTCGGGGTTTACGCTCAGTCTGGTGCATATCGGCGTTACACAAAGCGCAGACAAGCTGTTCATGTTTCCATATGTAAACCTGGAAGAAAATGGATTTCTGACTGAAGAGGAAAGTAATCAATACACAATAAACCTTTGGCCACATGGCTTTCACAGACAGTTCGCAAGCATGCTTCAAGATGATGGAAACTCGAGAGCAGTGCAGATCGTTTCACTTCAATAGATAGATTTAATAAATATTTCCTTTGCTACGGATGCTGGTTTTCAGTTGGGAATTTGGGTGCTTTGTTTTTCAGGAAGATTAAGAAAAACTATTGGCCAGATTTTAGTGAGACTTGTCGGAGTTCACAATTCGCAATATGTGACTAGTGCTAAATGCTCTGATTGGTTAGCTGGCCGGCTCTGTTGTGATTGGTCAACAGCTTAGAGATGTCCCGCCCCTTAACCTATAACGTACAAAGTGTTTTAGCGCTAGCCAGTAGAAGCGTGAATGTTCCACAGGGATGCCATTATGTTCCATTAGGCCAGGGGTGGGGAACCTCCGGCCCCCGGGCCGTATACGGCCCGCGAGACCATTTGGTACGGTCCTCGAGGTAATTTATAAACACACGCAAAAAAAATTAAAGAAATCTAGACCGCAAAATAATTAAACAAGCGAGTGCCTGTTTTTCCTGGCAACGGTCATGGTCCTTGAACACAACACGAGCCTAACGTGGTATATGTCTCGACTGACAGGGGGGGCAGTTCTGACGGAGAGCACCAGAACGCCGCTCTGGGACTTCAGAAATTGCAGTGTCTGTGTCTCTAGCTGAAAGCCCGGTGGCGATCTGCTCATCTGTCATTCTGATCAGACAGTCAGTAACTGTGTTGTTGTTAGCATCTGGTTAGCTAGCTATGCTAACGGGTATAAGAAGCTTTTTCTACAACCAGTGAGGTAAAGGCACATCTTTATATGATCATTATAAACAAACAAGAGAATAAAGTAAACGGGTATAAAATACTATATGACAGTAAAGTAAGTAGTTATTAATAAACAAGAACACAGTTTGAAAGGGAAGTGATTTGTAAAATATCCATAAAGAAAAAGTAAATCTGCTTCCAGTTCCGTTTCATCTGGTGCTGAGAGACGTGTCGATAGATCTCCTCATGCTGCTCTCAAAGTGCACCAGATTGATGCTTTTAACTTCAATATTTAAAAAAAAATCTTGCGGACCCCCCTAGAGGAGGTTAGGTCCCCCCCCCCACTTAAATCATGTCCACATGAATAGGAAACTAAATACATTTGCACACATCTTGTGGCCATATCTTTCTGTTTGGTGGTCGCATGCGTGAGTCATGGTGAGATATCTGGATTGAGAGGTTGCTTTTTCTTTGCACAGCATGAAAGAAAGAAGAAATGAATGGGCTGTGATTTTTAAGCTGAGGTCAATCATTTGTGCGGCCCTCGGGGGATGTTGACAAAAATTGAAATGGCCCTCGAGAGGAAAAAGGTTCCCCACCCCTGCATTAGGCGTTTCAGGGGGGGGGTTGCAACTAGAAGTGGCTTCAACTTTTAATTGAACAATTTAGATGAGTTATAAACGGACCTTTGAGTTGAAATGGTTCTGGTTGTTTCAAAGTCAAGCAACAGGACATGTGATTTCAAAAGGGAAGTCATCGTAGCATATAGTCCTTCCCCCCCATGCAGTCCTGTGTGTGTTTCTTTCCACCTGTAACGGCCCCCGTGTCGTCATTAAAGTGTGTTCTGGGGGTGAGAGCATCGTGGAGTCTGAGCGTGGGCCGCCGCTAAGCACCGGCTGCATCGTTACCTCCGCCTCCAGAGGCACGGCGGCCAGCAGGAACTGACGGGATCCAGACGGAGGAAACGTTTTCCACCAGAACTATTATTAGTCTTCAGACGGGAGGGAAGGGAAGCGTGTCCAGCATCGCCCTACGCTCCTGCACAACACCTCTGTCTTTGCTCTGCACAAAGGGCTGCGATCGATCCAAAGGCTAGCGAAATTATCCAAACCGCACCGAGCGTAATATGTGGAAAAGGCCGAACGTCTGGATGGAATAAGTCCCGGCCCGTTGACAGCGTTCCAAAGACTTCTTACAAATCTGTGTTTGGTACAGAAATCACATGGCACCAGGATCCTTTGAATGATGTTTCGCTCGGGGTCCATTTTGAAATGGAGCAGCCATAGCAGTTGCTGATGCAGTTGCATGGAACTGCAGGTTTCAGCTAACTGATCAATAGAGCTTCCAATTAGCTTGAAAGCACCACCGTAGAGCAGCAGCAGCAGCAGCGTGTCAAACGAGCAGAGAACACCGTTATGTGGCAGTTTGAGCGAGCAATGGAAAATAACAACACTTCGTTTTAGTGGAGTTTGAACGGGACGCAGGTCCAAAACACCTGATTTGGACCCTCCTGAGCAGCGTTGGGTACCGAGAACCGGTTCCAACATGTCGATTCCAACGGCATCATTTAGAAATGTGAATTTCGGTTCCGCTTTTCGATGCCTGAGGAAATGTTTCTCTCCGCTCTCCGTAGCCTGCTGCATGACTGCGGCGGGGCGGGACATGTAGCGTTGTACCCATAGATATATATGAACACGTGTTTATATATATCTATGGTTGTACCTACACTTCCTACAGCGTAACCTGAGACCAGGGCCGGCCGGTTGCACTGGCGGATGTTCGCCTAGGGCGCCAGATCTGTGGAGGCGCTGACAGCTCTGGGAGGGAAAAAAATGTTTTGACCGTTGGCGCTCATCCTAATGTTCGGCCTTGATGCAACAACATTCATAATTAAGTAAATGTAACACCCTCGTCACCCCGGTTACACGTTTCATTCGCCCTGTACGATGGGCGCTGCAAGTGATGCAAATGGGAGATGTTGGTTTATCTGGCGCCCGCAGCTCACAGCCACAGTGCGAGTGAGCGTGGGAGAAAGGGAGGGCGCTGTTGTTATTAGCATCTGGTGCTAGCTGCTCTGACGGAAGAAGAAGATGTTACAATGATGTGGAGGAGAGTCCTCTCCAGTCAGACGGAGAGGCTGATAACTACAGCTCAGTGAGGTAAAGGACTCTGAGTGTTTAGATAGTTCACTTTAGTCTAAGTTCTCAGTGGGACTCAAACGGTTTGATCACAATTTATGTAAACACATATTTCCAAGGCACTCCTTTATAATGATTGGGATGAAACGGGTTTGAAATCATTCCAATGTATACTATAGGACAGTAAACCAGACATATCGTTTTAAACTGGAGAGATACAAAAATATGCATAAATAAAATAGTAAAATAAGATATGAATGAACAACAAACATAAAATACGTTACATGTATTTGTTATTGGCTATGGGTTATTGGTTATGTTCACATACTTATTTGATTGTTAAAATGCAAACCGATCTTTTTCATATGGGTGTTTGGAGTTGTTCCTCCTAGATCAGGTCTCTAGTCATTCTGCTCAAAGTGCAGCAGATTGAAGCATTTTGCTTTAAAGTCTTCCTGAGAGGCAGATATGCTGGTTTCTCTCAACAAGAACTGTTTTTAAATGGGGGGGGGGTTCCTTTAAAAGTTGGACTGTTGCAGCTTCAGTGGTTCTCAGGTTACAGTGACATAGCAGTGAATATAAACAGCCTGATTAATGTGAATATTACTGTAAACTAAACTGTGTAAAAGTTTCTCAAATAAATGTAATTGTTTTGTTGGAAGAAGCGATTTATAATTGTTGTCCCCTGCCCCTCAAAGAATCGGAATTGAGAACCGTTAAGAACCGGAATCGAAAAGTAGAATCGGAATCGAGGAAATTCAAACGATACCCAACCCTACTCCTGAGTATATGGATTAACTCTGAGGTAACGTAACAGTGGACGTCATCGGCAACACTTCAGGTTTCTGATGCCCCGGCCACACAAGGACGAAAACGGTCGATACAGTTCTCTATCAGATAGACGTTCGGCCACACGACGCCGATACAAAAACGCAGATAACGATAACGGGTCCCTAGGTGGGTAGATCTGCAAACGAAACGCTCTGGGGGGGCAAACGGCTCCGTGTGTACACCTATACGATCATGTGCTGATAACGATGACGCAATGGCCCCGCCTCTCCTGTTCAGAGATCAGCTGCTGGGCTCTCAGGAGAGGGGGAGGAAAAGAGAGGCTCCGTGTTGTATTCTTATATGATTATATAGAGTTGTTATTCATTCGTTTTAAAGCCCAATAAATAACAAAGAAGACCTTTGACCGGCACTTTTCTAATTTTGTCCGGAAGATTTAAACTTTAACGGACATGTTGACCGGCGGGAAAAAATCTAACTGAAACTCTGCCGCGCGGCCCCCTCGTCCCTTGGAAGAGGCGGAGAGATTTACAGCAGGAGCACACGCTCGCCTCGGGGAGGGAGAAAAAGAGCCACAGCGGAGAATAAACAGAAGGGCAACCATGGCAACCAGGCGCGGGAAGTCTTCTTCGCTGCTTTTGTGGCAGGAGTACAGCGCCACTTACAGGCCTGGCATATATACTACGGCGTTTTCGAGCGGTCTCGTGTGGACGGAAACGTTTCTGGTGCCTGTTGCGTGCGGGCGGAAGACTTTTTTGATAACGATTGCAGTCCGTTATCGTCCTCGTGTGGCAAGGGTATAACTGAAAGGCACAAGGGCTGCTACTAATGACTACTTTCATTATGAACTAATGTACTGATTATTCTATATATAAATCGGTTCGTTGTTAGACTAATATTGTCAGAAAATAAGCGTCCATCCCAGTTTCTATAACTCCAAGTTGTTTCCGTCCAAAAGCTAAAGATATTGACTTTGATTTGATATAAAAACAGAGATAAAAGCAGGACATATCCACATTTAAGTGGCTGAATACAGAGTTTCTTGACATTACAGTACATCAGGAAGAATTGCATGCTTCCAAGGTTTTACTGTCCTATGAACAGTCGCTACATCTTGGTGGTTGTCAAGGAAAACCTGAAGTGCCATGCGTCTCAAACAGAGCTAAGTACAATCAACGTAAGGCAAAAGAAGTAAGGAAGTAATATATAAGAAATGGTGCAAGGGAAACAAAGGTATAGTGCAGGAGAAAGTACACAATGTTTATGTAAGATACAAAAGATAAGGAGGGATTATGTGAAATTGTTAAAGAAAAGATGTACATAACAATGGTAAAGCACAGCAGGAAGTGATGGTGTGAGCCAAACAGTACAGACCATTGTTGTGAGGACATTCTGATAAAAACAAAACAATGGCTGTTCTGAGATCTGCTTCCCATCAGACTTCACTTGGATAACTGCCTTATTGATGTTTCCATCCTGCAGAGATCCAGAGCCGGGCAGGAGTCCAGGGATTCAAACCAGCAACACACAGACACGCCTCTCACCAGGGGAGCACTACCAACACGAGGAAATCCACTTCCTCTGCGAGACAACAAATCGATCGCCACGTCTTCCTAAAGACTTCACACTCTGTGTGTTTATGAATCAGCGCCGGGAGAAGCAGGACTTCCCGCACCACTTGGAGAGGAAATGCTCTCAGATTTCCTCGTGTTGGATCTCAAGTTTCTGTCTTATTAATGTGACACGGGTTTAATATTCTGAACTTGCACAAATAAACTCCCACGTCTGCCTTCTGTCGGAGCAGATTCATCCCTCTCTGGATGGAAACACCTCGTCTCTGCTTATTGAAATCAAACGCCACGAGACGCTCATTACCAGCCTCCCCAGTGGGAACATGGAGTCAGAACTGGCATCCCGCACTTGCTTTATTGAGTGAGAACTCGCAGGTCCAGGCTGCCCTCCAGCACCGCAGCAAGATGCATTCATCTGAGGGGCTTGAATGAAGTGCAGCCAAGGACGGGGATTCAATGCATCCTGATATCCAGTGCATGCACTCCGGAAATAAATAAATAACTGAACATAAAGCTTTTGTAAGCAGCTCTACCCGTGTGTAGTGTGCAGATATTTTAACCAACAGTGACATGAAACCAAAGGAAGCAACTTAAAGGTTAAGAGGACTTTTAAAGGAGATATTCCTGTCAGTTTTAAGGAGATTTAGTTTGCATTTAAGAAAGGCGTGTAGCATGGATTATACTGAGTTTAAGGTAAGCACAAACAAAGCAGACTTTAAGAAGAAGTCAGTTTGAAGGCTGATGGGATGGAAGCTGCAGATCGATAGCATTGTTTCATGTGTAATGTTACAGGGTGGTGGGTTCATTAACATGTTGTTGTTCAAGGCAATTACAAAAGAACTGCATCAAGTATTGGTTTAACAACCTAGATATTCCCACATAACTCTTCACCACTATGCCAGATTCCTTTCGGATTTCACTCAATTTAAGGTAGACATGACCCGAACTAAGAAGATATACGCAGCACAACTGTAGAAACTCATGACATTCAACAAGTCCAGTAGATTGTTCAATTCGGCATTAACTTCAACAAAAACGTAGCGGGTTTTATTTTTTTAGGAGATATATCTAATGTAACAGCTGGTTCACAATGGCGGTGGCCACTCTCAAAGCGGTGTTGTGATACGGAAACAGCGTGGAAGCAACAGGGGAATCAAAGAGAAAAGGAGCCATTTTGTTCAAATTAAACAATTCATGGTGGATGTACTATATGCCGAATTGACAAGTAGGTGCATATGATTGTAAACATATTAAAAGTGTAGTTGTTTGTTGGAAATATTGTGTCAGCTGGGAGAATATGCTTTAAATTCACTCATTACTAAAAAGGAGCTTCGACCCTAAATATTGTACATTGCGCATAGGAATCCTGAAGCATTAGGACATGCTTCTGAAATATAGAGATGACGTGCTGTTTTATATCAAATTAAATATATTGTTGGTCTCTTGAAAGCAAACAGGTGTCTCTCTCACCTTCTGCTGCCGCCGGGCCATGTCTGTGGGTTGCTTGGCGTTGAAGGGGTAAGCAATGCACCGGAGGACAAACACATACATCTGCACTTTAGTCTTCCTCTCCTCTTCCTCCTTCTGGATCCTCTCCCTCTCCTTCCTCTCCTCCTCCTCCTCTTCACCTGTGTCGTTGCAGTCTTTCGGAGCACCTTTCCCGGGGACAGCAGCTCCAGGCGCGGGGGGGTTTCTCCGGTTGTTTCCACGTTTCCCCCCCGAAGAAGGAGCATGTTTCCTGGGAGCCTCCTGCACAACTTCTGGGTCGGACTCCCCGCCCGTGTCTTCGCTGGAGGACGGGTCCAGCATGGTGGGGAACTCCGAGGAACCTGTCAGAGTTTGTTTGTTTTAGTCGACGTGGCGCGTGAACAGCTGCACTTTTCACACCAACGGTTCTTCTGTTCAGCCGTTAGTGTTCGGTGCAAACACCCGCGTGGACGTCTGTTAGTTTCCAAACGGTTTTTAACGGTTAATATTCTTCGGGGTCGTCGTCGCGTGCGCTTCGTTCCGACGCACAGCCGGGAATGTGATGTGTTGGAATGGCTGCGCGTAACCGCTGCTGTGAGCGCGCTTTGGCAGCGAGCGCTCCTGCAGACACAGGTGAGCAACCTGTAGCTGCAGAGAGAGGACAGACACAGCGAGAGGGCTCACTCCGACGGGGTTTATAAAAAAAAACCTCTTGTGCAAACAGTTAATAGGTTAGTATAAGATGTTGTACGGAAGAGGATTAGGGCCACTTGAGAACAAAACATGTGGAATGTGAAAAACTTAACCCTGATTCTGGATTTTTTTTCTCAGAGTTCTGAAATGAAAGTCACTCAATCATCCTGTGCTATATTCAGTTCAGATAACATAGGAAACTATAAGATAAGATTGAAAAACAGGACAGTACAAGATTAATACAATTAAAGATATATGCAGGTAAGTAACTGTTAAAATAATAAATGAATTAAATATATATATTTGAGTCCCATATATACTGAGGGAAAAGTACATTAGACTTTTACTTTATTACATTCAGACACAATTATATTACTTTTTATCACACCACATTTCCTATGTCGAGTTTAGTTACTGTTCTGATCAAGACTTTACAAAAGAAGATGTTATATTATACCTATTTAAAGAAGTTGCAGTAAAGATTAAGTACTTTAATGTTCTGCTATGTATGTTGCAAACAAACAAGTGATGATACTTCTTCAATTGTATTAGGGGCAGCCGCAGCTCAGTCCCTGGTTCGAGTCCCTGTCCGTGCCGAAAGACAGACGGGTCCTGATCTACTTCCAGGTGCAAACACGTGGCAGGCTCTTAGCTCTGACACATACCTGTAAAGATGCAGGTGTATGTTTTTGATTGTGTATTATTTACTAACATCGTATAACTGAATTTTCCCTTGTGGGATTAATAAAGTATGTATTTTTCTTCTTCATCCTTATGCTAGTTTATGCAGTACTATTCTACATGTCAGCAGGCACGTGCACACATCAAAGTGGGCTTGAGCCCCTGCCCTTTTTTCCACCTTTTTTTATTTTTATAAATGAATATATATCTACTGCTGTTAGGGGTTACGGCGCACAGTTTCCCTTTCCAGAAATATATTGATTGAATACAAAATTTAAATATCAGGTCGGGAGATTAGACTGTGAAGTTCCGTAGCTCTCCCTCCCTCCCTCCCTCCCTCCACGTCTCCTGCACAGCGGTGCGGACATCAGCAGTCCCGTCAGACAGACAGGTAGCAGCCCCTCCCACTTTACTGTCCCTTCAGACAGACAGGTAGCAGCCCCTCCCACTTTACTGTCCCTTCAGACAGACAGGTAGCAGCCCCTCCCACTTTACTGTCCCTTCAGACAGACAGGTAGCAGCACCTCCCACCTTACTGTCCCTTCAGACAGACAGGTAGCAGCACCTCCCACTTTACTGTCCCTTCAGACAGACAGGTAGCAGCCCCTCCCACCTTACTGTCCCTTCAGACAGACAGGTAGCAGCACCTCCCACTTTACTGTCCCTTCAGACAGACAGGTAGCAGCCCCTCCCACTTACTGTCCCTTCAGACAGACAGGTAGCAGCCCCTCCCACTTTACTGTCCCTTCAGACAGACAGGTAGCAGCCCCTCCCACTTTACTGTCCCTTCAGACAGACAGGTAGCAGCCCCTCCCACCTTACTGTCCCTTCAGACAGACAGGTAGCAGCCCCTCCCACTTTACTGTCCCTTCAGACAGACAGGTAGCAGCCCCTCCCACTTTACTGTCCCTTCAGACAGACAGGTAGCAGCCCCTCCCACCTTACAGTCCCTTCAGACAGACAGGTAGCAGCCCCTCCCACTTTACTGTCCCTTCAGACAGACAGGTAGCAGCCCCTCCCACCTTACAGTCCCTTCAGACAGACAGGTAGCAGCCCCTCCCACTTTACTGTCCCTTCAGACAGACAGGTAGCAGCCCCTCCCACCTTACTGTCCCTTCAGACAGACAGGTAGCAGCCCCTCCCACCTTACTGTCCCTTCAGACAGACAGGTAGCAGCCCCTCCCACCTTACTGTCCCATGTGATGCCGGCTTTTCTTGGCTTAATTGAAGGTGAGTGGAGAGATGAACAAATGACTAAGAAGCTAGTGCCTCGAGTTCACAGCTAATTATCTAAAAGACAAAAACAAATAGTTAAATATAGTTATAGGCTAGTGGCGGACTGGCCGGCACCTCGGATAAGTCACCAGCACCCCCCCCAGTCCGCCCCTGGCTACTAGCTAATGGATAAGTTAGCTATCATGGGCATCCAGGCTACTGTACTGTAGGGGAGACACTAAAGGAGAATACAGTCAAATGTGCAATTTCACTTCTGATATACTGCACATATGTTACCTAGTAATCCTTACTTTCCTATGTAGTGATTTTAATATGTTTCTATAGGACAGTGGTTGTATTGTTTGCAACACGTATACAGTGAAGCAGATATATATATATGGTTCTTTCTACTCCCCTGCATTGTGTGTGACGTTAGTAGGGAGCCGTGTTTCCCCCTGCAGAGCGAGGCCTCCTCTCGAATAGACGATCTTTGAGCTGAAAGGGAAGCAACATGTGTTCGAGCTGGAACAGAACACACATTTAAAGAGGTACACCTCACAGTAAAACCTTAAAGTACTTTCACTAAAGTAATCTGAATGTAAGAGTATGGATGTGTAGATGACAAATGTCTCAATGTGTTGTTTCATTGTTACACATACGCTCTGGCAGACTTTCCAAATTAAAGTGGACCTATAATGCTATTTGTAGTCAATAGCATGGGACTCAGATATATACAAATATATAAAAACATGTCTATGAAGTGTTTTGCTCAAAATACCAAACAGATCATTCTAGCCACGCCTCATGTCCCTCTGTTTCACTTCCTGTTTCTAAAGCGCTGATTTGGGGATAAAGCTTTAAAGAGGAGGGGTCGGAGCTCATGCGGGACCCGGCAGCTACCGTCTAAACTAAATGCTGCCGTGATGAAACGCCATATCATGGATCATCAAGGATCTGAAACAGTCTGGAGCTCAAAGGCTCTCTCTCTCGCCGGTTACACCACAAGCTGAGTTCCTTTCTACTTCCTGCTTCTTCACACACATGCTCTCCAGCACAGGTTAGCTCTGAGTGTTAGCGATGCTAATGTAAACACCGACCATATTACGTCCAAAACAGTTGGGCATTGTTTCTGATAGCAACGATTCTGATTGGGCCGTGGGTCCACATTTCAGATGTTACGTCATATCGGACGCACATCTGGATCAGCTCCGTTGTTCCCCGTTTTTAGAAATTTGGGTACGGAGGAAAAGAGAGAGGGGTTTATTTCCTGACGCTGCGTGAGTTCCCCGACACACCGGGGACACATGGTGACGTAGAGAAGACGTCAGAAAGTGCATTTTGGATGATAGGTCCCCTTTAAGTCTTTCAGGATTGTACAAAACAAACCATACACATGTATAGATTTGTAAAGAGGGCTTTCTACCTCCTAAAAGCATGACAGGCAATTCAAACAGGCACATTGTGCACTATGATCACGACATGTTGAGCTTTTGAATAGCAGTGTACACAGTTTATATAAATATCTTGTGCTAAGGTGTAGTCATTTAGGGACACAATAGCCACTAGAGGTCAGTGTTTCTCTGGCCACCACGCACTAATCTGAATTGGAGTCCTTAACATAGAGCAATAAAGGCAACACATACATCTGTAATAATTCACATGTTTTCATGGATCCAGGTTTTTGATGTCCTGCTTCTGCTGCAGCTTTAAAGACACCAACCTGATACCTGAAGCGAGTAAAGTAGAGCTTCGTTTGTGCTTTATTCGTGTTTTATCCAAATGTATATCTGGGAGGAACCCTGCCGTAAATGCTTCTCCTCTAAAGTGTCAAAGGATGCACTGATTTCCTTTCTTTGTATTGAATTTGCCTGCGACCCAGCACCTCGCCTGAACAGCTGTGTGCTTTCCATCCGTCAGCGCTTTACTGAACACAGAGCTGCACATCAATGGGAACTCCGGTGGGGTAGGTCATTCACTTCAGATACACTTGTTGTTATATATTCCGTGGAATGCTCTTAACGTCCCGATAGCAATGAATATATTAAATGCTTTGACAACAAATACATTAAAAAATGTCATGTGTGGAAGCCGTGGCGCTGTAGAAAGCACGACCAATCATCTGAGCCGGCTAAAGTAACTGGATGGCCTACCTGCCTGTCAGCCTTCCATCGGGGCACACACTGATCTCGTGCCTTCATTGGTCATGTGCGCGTTCGTGTGTGTTGGGGGAGGGGCTCTGGAAGGAAGGGGCAGATGTTTTCCGGTTGTGTATTTTCAAATGTTAGCGCACTCGAGCTGGTTTCTCCATTCTTACCGACCCCACCTTTAAGTTGGCAAATAAATTGTTGTTTGCTAAAACAGTCCGGCTGAAATAGTGGAAATGCATGCCCTGTAGTGGAAGGTTTGAAAACACCCCACAAGACAGTCTACCATTTATCTTAGGGTTATTTTACTCTTCTTCCCGGAGGCCGAGCCCTGGGTATCCAGCATGCAAAGCTCCCAACATCTCAGTCTAAATAAACGCTAACCCTGACCCTGAACTACGGGCTCCACGGGCACATGAGTGAAAACCAGCAGTAAGGCCATCGTGAACTTTATTTTGTAAAGTGGCAGCTGATCAGAGCGAGGGAGGGGCACATGTTCTTAATGAGCCGAACCCGCTGGGGTGAGGACGGCGGGCTTGCCTGTCGCCATGGTGACGGGCTTGGAGACGAGCTGGTTCCCGAGCGTGGCGGTCGGCTCCAGGTGCTCCGCCATGACGGGGATGCTGCTGAAGTGCCGGCGAGCCAACATGTGTTTGTGATCGACCCTGCGGAGGAACGTCACCTCGTACGCCTACACACACACGCACACACGCACACACACACAAACACACACACACACACACACACACACACACATATTTTAAGACATAATAGTAGAAGAATAAGTAAAGTGCTGGCAAAGGATGTTTAATGGCTTCTTTAAGACCAGCGGGAACATGTCACTTTGCTCTGCTTAAAAGCCCTCTGTCTTTCTCCACAGCGTTAACCCTCGTGCTCCAGCATGTTTTCTTTTATTGTTTTCATAACTATTTCCAGATCAGATAGCTTCTCGGTTAGCGCATTTAAGGAAGTCTCTTTTGATGCGCTCTGTCCCTGCAAAATAAAGTAATAATAAATACATAATGAAATAAATAAATGGTGTTTAAAGATCCACCCTTTTATCGGGGTGCAACCCCACAGACTCTGAAGTCAACCGCACTAGCCCTCTGCTACTCAGCTGCCCAGTATGCCTGCCCAGTGTGGGGACGTGCTGCCCAGTGTGGGGACGTGCTGCCCAGTGTGGGGACGAGCTGCCCAGTGTGGGGACGAGCTGCCCAGTGTGGGGACGAGCTGCCCAGTGTGGGGACGAGCTGCCCAGTGTGGGGACGAGCTGCCCAGTGTGGGGACGAGCTGCCCAGTGTGGGGACGAGCTGCCCAGTGTGGGGACGAGCTGCCCATGCCACGAAGCTGGATCCCGCCCTCAATGCTAGCTGCCGCATTATCACAGGCTGCCTGAAGTCAACACCTACAGACCGTCTGTGCATCCTGGCAGGCGTAGCCCCACCAGAGAGACGACGACATGCAGCAAGCAAGAGAGACGCAAACAACAGTCTCCTGACCAGAGACATCCTCTCTCCGGCCTCGAGCCAAAAGCCGCCTTGAATCCAGGAAGAGTTTCCTGAAGAGCGTCCCACGCTCGGAACACCGAGCTTAAGCAGTGAAAGAGTCCCTCGGTGGGAAGAAAGCCTTGACGACCTCCCATCAGCAACAACAATGGAGCTAAAGGCGAGCGAGGCACTGCCCCCTGGAGAGGCACTGCCCCCTGGCGAGGCACTGCCCCCTGACGAGGCACTGCCCCCTGACGAGGCACTGCCCCCTGACGAGGCACTGCCCCCTGGAGAGGCACTGCCCCCTGGAGCAGACACCAACTACGCCGTGTGGAAATGCCTAAACAGAATAAGATCTGGTGTGGGACGTGCAGAAGCCACTCTCGCCAAATGAGGATACCTAAATGACGGGGACGTTGTGTGTGACTGCGGCATTGAACCACACACCATGCAACATCTCCTGATATGCCCCCTGCTGGAGCAACCCTGCACAACATCGGACTTGGCAGAGTTTGATGAGAAGCTGTGGCTGACCCACATCTAACCGAGCCCTGTAACTGAAGCCTCGTGGACACGATAAGAAGAAGAACCCTACGGCTTTGAAAGTTAATGAAACTGTTGATTATAACCAGAAGAAACCTTAAACGTTCACTGGGTTCTTGGTAAAGTTCCAACCATGGGAAAGAGCTACTTAATAGTTGTGGGTGTCTTCAGGAGGAGAATTGTGTATTTCATTGGGTTCCAGAGAGGCTTCTGATCCCGAGGCCAGAGGAGTGATCAGAACGAGGACAGGTCACCACGAGGTGAGAGTGCACACATCTGAGGTTAGACATGAGGTGGAGACGACGTATACGTGTCGAATGGACACACCTTGTGCACGTCGTCCACCTCCAGGTGCGCGGACGTCTCCTCTTTGGACAGCAGGATGCAGTTCCAGGGGCTCCAGACCCTCCTCTTCTCCCAGCGCACGAACACCAGGCTGTAGAGGTCGCTGCTGCTGTGGAGGGCGGAGCGCGACGCCCACAGCACCTCCACCAGGTACCGCACGTCCTCCACCTGAGCACACACACGCACACGCACAGATCAGTTCTTTCCCATTGCTCAGAAACTACATTTACACTCCAAAGCGTAAAGGTAAGTGAGAAAAGTAAAATGACTGAAAGACGTGGAGAACAGCATTCAGACAATAACAATAAACCTTACAGCTAAAATCAATATATACATAATATCTATAATCAGAAGAGTATGTACACACTATCAAATATACAGAAGATATTAGAATACTGTCTAATATATCAATCTACTAAAGGGACAGAAACATCCTCTGCTCCATTAACAAGCAGCTTGTAATTCAAAGTAGAATATATCCTGCGAGGCCGCGTCAGTAGGCGACGACATGGAAGTGCAGTTCATGATTACAGAAACAAAGTATCAAGTGTTCAGCCAGCCGGAGCTGAGGTGTTGTGAATGACTTCCTGCATCTGTTCTACTGTTACAATGTCTGTTTTTAAATCTGTAAAGCCCTCTGAGACATTGGGCTGTACAAATAAAGTTTGATTTGCTTTGATTCGCGACCCGGGTGAGAGCGCCCCGGTCTGAGGGCGTGTTGTGGTGATTGGTACCTGCAGCAGGAAGGGGATCTTGGCGTCCCGGTTGAGCCGCATCTCGTCGCTCCTCAGCCTCCTCAGGATGTTCCGGTAGCAGGAGAAGTCGTCTCGGGATCGGGCGATGTTGTCGAGGCCGGTGCAGTCCCGGCAGCGTCCGCTCAGACGCGCCCCGGCCGTCGGGCTGAAGTCAGAGGACTGGAGGTAGCGCTGGCAGCCGCGGCACTGGAACATGTCGTTCTTCAGCTGAGACGGGTTCTGGGGAACCTGGGACAGATTTGACAATATATGGAGACGGTTATGGTTATGGTCTCTCCGAGTCTCTCCGAGTCTCTCCGAGTCTCGTCTCCATTGCTCCAGAAGTTTCCATCACAGTTATATATATTATATATATAGACATTTTTATTGATTGGGATAAACCCCTTGAGATGCACCATCTAGTTTTCAAGGGGGTCCCGACAACAGCAACAACTTACAGACATACATAAACAAAAAGACAAAATGCAAAACATGACACACAAGACAAACCATATACAGTCTGTTCAGTGAAATTCAAGCCATGCACACAATCGTTACAATTTGAGACAGTCGAGCAAATCAGTTCCATCAATATCAGTTATAACGAGTGCAGACCAGCTGAAAGTGAGATGACAATGCATGTTTAAATAAACCCAATGATGACAGAGATCTAACGGCAGCAGGTAAAGTATTCCAGTCAGTTGGGGCTTTGAAAATGAACGCTCTTCTGCCAATCAATTTTTGTGCAGAGGGGACAGAGAAATAAATCTGAACAGAATGTCTAACTTGATGATTTGGTGAGTAAGATACAAAATACTGCTTTAAATAAGGGGGATAGTTAAGATACATGCATTTAAATATCAGCTGAAGCCAATGCGTGTCTTCTTACATTTAAAGAAGGCCATTTCAGTTGACTATACATTGTGCAGTGATGTGTACGAAAAGGACAACCAAGAACGAATCTGCATAGTCTGTTGTAGGCTGTGTTGAGTGGAGCAAGATCTGATTTATGTGCATTTTGGTAGACAACATCACAATAGTCCATAATCGGAAGAATAAGTTGAGAAGCAATTCTCTTTCGGACACTGAGCGTAAAACAATTCCGATTCCGTAATTGACTTTTTGTACTACATGCTTTATATGTAGGTTAAATGAAAGTTCAGAGTCTAGCCATACACCAATATATTTAAAGCCATCAACTTTATGCAGAGAAGTGCCGTCCTTACATGTGATTACTACATTAGGTTTGGATTTGAGCTTCTGCCTGGTACCAAAGACCATGGTATACGATTTTGTTTTGTTAAGCAGTAGTTTATTGTGTGATAGCCAGTCCTGTAAGATATTAAAATCTGATTGAAGAGAGATCTGAATGTGTGAACAATCTGATTTGGATGTATATATAACAGTGTCATCAGCATAAAGGTGAGTACAACAGTTAATGAGACAAGAAGATAAATCATTTATGTAAATAGAGAACAGAAGTGGGCCCAGAGTTGATCCTTGGGGTACACCCTTTTGTTGGATCAACAGGTCAGACTGTTTTCCATTAACAACCACACATTGCTTTCTACTGTGAAGGTACGAGTTAAACCATAACACCGTATTATTAGAAAGGCCAATGCCGTGAAGTTTATCCAAGAGCAGATATCGATCAACGAAATCAAAGGCTTTTGTCAAGTCAATAAAAATGGCACCCGTGAGTTCACCATCATCTGCAGCAGAGTACAAGTCATTCGTAAATGTAAGTAGGGCAGTTGTTGTGGAGTGATTAGGCCTGAAACCAGATTGAACCGGAGATAAAATATTATAAGTATTGAGATAATGTGACGGTTGATTATAAATTATTTTCTCCAGAACTTTGGAAATAGAACAGATTATAGAGATTGGTCTATAATTATTTGTATCAAGTAAATCCCCACCTTTATGCAGTGGAATGATGCGTGCATAGTTCCAAATAGTCGGCAACTCACAGCCGTGAACATACTGTATGTGAAGAGCGTTTCTAAAGCTCCAGCCGTTAGAGTCTCACCTTCAGGTGTTTGGCCACCTCGGGGTTAAACGCTGGAGTTTTGATGAACTGCAGGAACAGAGTGGAGATCCTCGTCCTCAGACCCTGCAGACTCGCTACTTTAACCTGCCGAGTCATCAGGTCCGCCTCCCTGTCAATCAAATCCACGATGTCCCGGGTCAGCTGGCACTCGTGCTCCTGTAGGGGAAGGAGAAGAGCCTTCAGGCTACCAGCAGCACCAGAGAGAACGAGACCTGAATGGCATCACATGTGTAGCAAGCACAGGTCCTGTGGTGTGTGTGTGTGTGTGTGTGTGTGTGTGTGTGTGTGTGTGTGTGTGTGCACCTTGACGGTGTGTCTGAGTGTCAGCAGGTCCTGCGGTGCGTGTGTACGTGCGCGCGTGTGTGTGTGTGTGCGCGCGCACGCGTGTGTGTGTACTGTACCTTGACGGTGTGTCCGAGTGTCACAGGTCCGGTGGTGTGTGTGTGTGTGTGTGTGTGTGTGTGTGAGGTGGGTGTGAGGTGTGTGTGTGTGGGTGTGGTGGCATGTGTGTACCTTGACGGTGTGACTGAGTGTCAGCAGGTCCTGCAGTGTGTGTGTGTGTGTGTGTGTGTGTGCGCTGCGCGCGCGCGTGCGTGTGTGTGTGTGTGTACTGTACCTTGACGGTGTGTCCGAGTGTCAGCAGGTCCTGCAGTGTGTGTGTGTGTGTGTGTGTGTGTGCATTGACGGTGTGTCTGAGGGTCAGCAGGTGCTCCAGTGTGTGTGTGTGTGTGTGTGTGTTAGTGTGTGTGTGTGTGTGTGTGTGTACCTTGACGGTGTGTCTGAGGGTCAGCAGGTGCTCCAGCCTCTGCTCCTGGCTCTCAGAGCTCAGGTTGTTGTACAGCTCTCTCAGCTCCGCGGCTCTGACGGTGTGTTCACTGTCCATCTCCATCAGACGGCCGTCCGCCGCTCTCCACTGACGAGGAGCCGCCGACTGAAACACAGCCCTGTGAGCGAAGCCGACTGTGATCCCACTGAGGGTGCTAATAGCAACACTCCAACACTGAGATGGGTTCAAACTGTATATGCTATTTTCTATGAATGGATTGTTGTGATTTTATTTGTCTTAATGTGTGCATAATGCATATGTATAAATGTGTATTTTGATTTTGTATTCGGGATTGTGGGAAACGGTATTTCGATCTCTCCGTCTGTACACACAAACTGAAAGATTGACCAGGAAGTTGACTTTGACTGTATCTAACATGTCTGATCTGTAAGCAGGTGATGGGCGGTGACCTCTGACCTTGTCCAGCAGGTTCCGGACCACCTTGTCGTAGTTGTTGTTCTGGACGGCGATGCGATGGTGTCCGATGGCGGCGATGAGCTGCGTCTCCGTCTCCAGCAGAAAGCAGAGCGCCGCCTTCCTCTCCGCTCCTCTCAGGGACGAGTTGATCTGCTGCTCCTCCTCACTGCGCCACCCTGAGACACACACACACACACACACACACACACACACACACACACACACACACACACACACACACACACACACACACACACACACCACACACACACACACACACACACACACACACACAAAAGATTTAAATATAAACGTTCCTTGTCTTTACTCTACTGTTCATTGTTTCATTTTCATTCTGCCTTAGCTCGTTTGACATGTATGCCATTTAGGATGAGGGAAGCGGCTGGTCTCCACCTCTCCCCCCGCCGAGGGGCAGACCTTCCTACGGTCTCACTTTGTACTTGTATTTTCAGATTATTTATAATTGTTTAGTATTTATTCATTTTGTTTGATTATGTTATTGTACTAATGTGTGTGTGTGTGTGTGTGTGTGTGTGTGTGTGTGTGTGTGTGTGTGTGAGAGAGAGGTGTGTGTGTGTGTGTGTTTCTGTGAGGTGTGTGTGTGGGTGTGTGTGTGTGGTGTGTGTGTGGTGTGTGGTGTGTGAGAGAGGTGTGTGTGTGAGGTGTGTGTGTGTGTGTGTGAGGTGAGGTGTGTGTGAGGTGTGTGTGTGTGTGTGTGTGTGAGGCGTGTGTGTGTGTGTGAGGTGTGTGTGTGTGTTTCTGTGAGGTGTGTGTGAGGTGTGTGTGTGTGTGTGTGTTGTGTGAGGTGTGTGTGTGAGGTGTGTGTGTGTGTGTGTGTGTGTTTCTGTGAGGTGTGTGTGAGGTGTGTGTGTGTGTGTGTGAGGTGTGTGTGTGAGGTGAGGTGTGTGTGAGGTGTGTGTGTGTGTGTGTGTGTGTGTGGTGTACCCTAACCCTTCCCTTTTCACCTTCCAGTAATCAGGTATGTATTATTAACACTTGCTGCATGTGAGTATATGGAAAGTACAAATAAAGCTTTATTATTAATATTATGACTTATTCTGCCTTTTACCTTCTGTCTAACTCACTGCTATCGACTTTATATTTACATCTGAAGTGTACTGCGTGTAGGAGGGGTTGTGCACTTAGTGATGTGTGAGAGCGAGAGCATTATCCATGTTGGGGTGAGCACGTTGCATAATGACTCAAATGAACTGAATAACTATGAATTATAACTATACCGTTTATAAACATTTAGTTTTGCTTAAGGACTGCTCCAGCTTTAGGTTTTGTTATATTTTATAGCACACAGAATATATTGGGCACAGCAGGAAGTCTCGAGGGGAAGGTCTTTGACCGCACACATCGGATTTGCTTGTTTATTTTATTTAATAATATTACATGTGATTTATATAAAGCGCTCTTCCTGCTGCTCAAAGCACGAAGAGAAATATCAACAAGAGTAAAAGGGCTAAGCTAGGTGGAATAAGGCCGTCAGCCAATCAAATCGTGTGCCAGTACAAGCTCCAGCCAATCAAACTGCGTGCTTGTGTGTCCGGGGCGGGAGATTCATGTGATTGGTTGTTGGTCGCGCTTCAGACACGCCCACCGGCGAGCCGTGTGGACGCTGCTGCGTTCGGCATTTGGATGTCTTAAAGACGGTAAAGCGTGTTGCATGTGAACGTGCACCACGCCACCAGACGGTATTGCATGGAACGTGCACCACGCCACCAGACGGTATGCATGTGAACGTGCACCACGCCACCAGACGGTAAAGCGTGTTGCATGTGAACGTGCACCACGCACCAGACGTAAAGCGGTTGAGTGAACGTGCACCACGCCACCAGACGTAAAGCGTGTTGCAGGTGAACGTGCACCACGCCACCAGACGGTAAAGCGTGTTGCATGTGAACGTGCACCACGCCACCAGACGGTAAAGCGTGTTGCATGTGAACGTGCACCACGCCACCAGACGGTAAAGCGCGTTGCAGGTGAACGTGCACCACGCCACCAGACGGTAAAGCGTGTTGCATGTGAACGTGCACCACGCCACCAGACGGTAAAGCGTGTTGCATGTGAACGTGCACCACGCCACCAGACGGTAAAGCGTGTTGCATGTGAACGTGCACCACGCCACCAGACGGTAAAGCGTGTTGCATGTGAACGTGCACCACGCCACCAGACGGTAAAGCGGTTGAAGGTAAACGTGCACCACGCCACCAGACGGTAAAGCGTGTTGCATGTGAACGTGCACCACGCCACCAGACGGTAAAGCGTGTTGCAGGTGAACGTGCACCACGCCACCAGACGGTAAAGCGTGTTGCATGTGAACGTGCACCACGCCACCAGACGGTAAAGCGTGTTGCAGGTGAACGTGCACCACGCCACCAGACGGTTAAAGCGTGTTGCATGTGAACGTGCACCACGCCACCAGACGGTAAAGCGTGTTGCATGTGAACGTGCACCACGCCACCAGACGGTAAAGCGTGTTGCAGGTGAACGTGCACCACGCCACCAGACGGTAAAGCGTGTTGCATGTGAACGTGCACCACGCCACCAGACGGTAAAGCGTGTTGCATGTGAACGTGCACCACGCCACCAGACGGTAAAGCGTGTTGAAGGTGAACGTGCACCACGCCACCAGACGGTAAAGCGTGTTGAAGGTGAACGTGCACCACGCCACCAGACGGTAAAGCGTGTTGCATGTGAACGTGCACCACGCCACCAGACGGTAAAGCGTGTTGCATGTGAACGTGCACCACGCCACCAGACGGTAAAGCGTGTTGAAGGATCCAATCGGCTCCTACTCTCCAGGGCGTGGTAGAGCAGGTCGAAGTCCTCCCTCCTCCGCGGGTTGACCCAGCGCCTCCTCCGGTCCTGCAGCTGCTCCTCCTTCTCCTCCCTCCTCTTCGTCTCCTGCAGCTCCAGCCAGACCAGCCTCCGGTCCCGGTGCCTCCTCAGACGCTGCACCTCCTGCAGGGCCAGCCAGCGCCGGGCAAACGTCTGGAGGACCACCACCTGTAACATGATCACAAAGGTCTCTAACTGGAGCTGTGAGCATGACGGGATGTGTGATGACCCAGAAGAGCATCAGGACTGTTTGTGCATTAACATTTAACTTTATAATTAGCGTGTTGAGGTCACATGACCCTTGACCTTTCCTCCAGTGTCCCAATCAGGACAAATGTCGGACCAGTATGCCAGTTATCCTTTCTACTTTAACCGGAATAAAAAAAGACCAGACATATTGACTAAAAACACTTCTTAGTCACTCACAGCTCTCAGCCTCTCTTCGTGGTACTGGTCAGCCGTGATGTAGTTGCCAGGGGCGACCAGCTTGTCGTCCACGCAGGAGACGTAGCAGCCGATCCCCGTCATCTGGGTGGAGGCGTCGAGCGGACACTGCTGCGCCTCAGACTGCAGCTGCACTGTCTGAGGGGGAACAGACAAGGAGATGGATGAATTCAATCATTGATTTCTTAAAAATAATTGTTGCCAACTATCGCAGAGGACAGGTAGATTTGGAAAAGAAGGGGCGACATGCGGCAAAGGTCCGCAGGTCGGCAGTATGCAGTCAGACTTAGTGCATGAGCTAACATTCAGGATGCCAACACTCCCACAGCCTCCAAACTGTTCTCTCTCACCTCTCCTCTACACACATTATAATCTGGTCCCACGAGGATATACCTGCCAAACACAACTGTAGCAGATAGCAGAGGTGGCCGAGCAGGGAGCAGTTCGAGGTCAGTAGCCTTGCTCAAGGGCACCTCAGGATCTGGCTCCAGCTAGCAGCTCACTCTGTATTTCTTTGGTTCACTGGTTCGTGAACTATGAATTATTATTATTATTATTATGAAGACATTTCAAAAAAAGGAATATATTTATTCATATTTATTTTACAAACACAACACAGGTCAAAAAGTCATCCATCCAGTATGCGGAAGAGGCTTGCAAAAGGATAAAGAAAATAATAAATATAGAACGAATATGGAAATGAACACGAGAAGTTTAAAGAGCAGTGTCCGGCTTTAGCCATATCCGCTGCCTTTCATACTTTGCTTAGGTTCAGTGAGCCTTTCCAACACATAGAGTAAAGAGACAAACCGCAGCATTACAGGACATACTGTACGACCGGATGCAGGCACAGGCACAGGCTATGTTCTCCATGAGAGCCCCTGAACGTTACAGTAAATATTCTGTTTTAAACGTTTCCTTGTCCGTTAAAGTTTCTTTTTAATGACTGACTCAAAGATATGAGGATAAGGATCGAGGGAGTCGCGTGTTGTACAGATCGTAAAGGCCTTTGAGCTAAATTCTTGTTTTTGGGCTGTATAAATAAAATGGACTTGAAACAGGAAGGAAAATAAATCCAGAATCTCAAATAAATATCTTTAAACAAAAGAAAGCCCTGGTACGACCTTCGATGGTTTGTGGTTTGTTGTAAAAGAGCGGGGAGTAAAGAAAGGGTGCAGGATAATGAGGCCAACAGACCGACACCCTGTGAAGTGTAAACGTCTTTACTGGACACACACACACACACACACACACACACACACACACACACACACACACACACACACACACACACACACACACACACACACACACACACACACACACCTCATTAGTGCAGCACCTTGTCTTCATGTATGTGCATCTGTAACAATCCCACCACCATCATTAGTGTGTGTGTGTGTGTGTGTGTGTGTGTGTGTGTGTGTGTGTGTCCTTTATCAAAGATTTCCTGGGATTCTAAGGCCCCGGCCACACGAGGACGATAACGGTAAAACGCAATCACAAACAAGCTTTGCCCACACGCAATATTCACCGGATAGTGTCTGTCCACACGAGACCGCTCCGTTTAGTAACTTCTAATAAATCAAATAACTATTCTTAAAGGGGACCTATCATGCAAAATGCACTTTTATACCTAAAGATGTGTCCCCGGTGCGTCGGGGAACTCACGCAGCGTCAGAAAATAAAACCCTCTCTCTTTTCCTCCGTACCCAAATCTCTAAAAACGGGGAACTACGGAGCTGATCCAGATTTGCGTCCGATATGACGTAACATCTGAAATGTGGACCCACGGGCCAATCAGAAACGTTGCTATCAGAAACAATGCCCGTCTGTTCTGGACGTAATATGGTCGGTGTTTACATTAGCATGCTAACACTCAGAGCTAACCTGCGCTGGAGAGCATGTGTGTGAAGAAGCAGGAAGTAGAAAGGAACTCACCTTGTGGTGTAACCGGCAAGAGAGAAAGCCTTTGAGCTCCAGACTGTTTCAGAGCCTCCATGATATGGAGTTTCATCACGGCAGCATTTAGTTTAGACGGTAGCTGCCGGGTCCCGCATGAGCTCAGACCCCTCCTCTTTAAAGCTTTATCCCCGAATCAGCGCTTTAGAAACAGGAAGTGGAACAGAGGGATATGAGGCGTGGCTAGAACGATCTGTTTGATGTTTGGAGCAAAACACTTCATAGACGTGTTTTTTATATAAGAGACCTATGCTAGTGCCTACACATAGCATGATACTGTAGGTGCACTTTAAACTGCACTGTAACTTTTAGTTTGTATTTACACCTCTTTCTATTTCAGTGTTTCGATGTGCATCGTCTTTAATGATCCTATTTCTCAAAAGTGTAAATGTTAGTCTATCATTTGTTTTGCTTTTTCTGAAGCACTTTGAATTGTCTTGTTGTTAAAATGAGCCATATAAATAAACTTGAACCAAGTTAGTGTGGGGTTTAAGATTTGTTTTTTTAATGGTATATGTTATTTGGATGAATGAATGCAGAGCCCGGTGTTTGTCGGTGAGGAGTCTGTCCTCTGTTGGAGCTCAATTAGACTCCTCTCGCTCTAATGACACCGTTTCATTTGCACATGTACCATGTGTACCATGTGTGCAGTAATGAGTGACCTTTCAATGCTCACACACACACACACACACACACACACACACACACACACACACACACACACACACAGCTGAGTGGTTTCAATGAGCTTCTAATTATATTGTTTTATTATCACACAAATGTATAACCTCCTGAAAACCAGTGGAATAATTACATTTACTAAGTATTTTACTTAAGTGCAAATTTGAGGCATTTTCACTTTACTTGAGTATTTTCTTTGTATGCCAATTCACTCTTTTACTGCACGAGGGAAACGTTTAATTTTTACTGCAATAGATTTATTTTATAGTTCTATTCTAGTTTTTTAGTGTATTCTCCATTTTCTGCATTTCTTACTTTCATGTTTAATACTTTAATTACTATGTTGCTATTAACAATAACATAATAACTTTTAATTTAGAAAAATGTGTATTTTTATAGTACTTTTTCTTAAAGAAGCCCTTTTCTTTCCGGCAGTGCGTCATATAGGTTTTTTGTGCATGTCAAATCTGCAAAGGCTAACATCCCAAAGTTCCAAAGATAGGCTAAGGGGCGGGACATCTCTAATGGCGCATTTCCACTGCAGGGCCTCGCACGGCTTAGTACAGTATAGTTAGGCCTTGGTAGACCAAGCTCACTATATCTATATCCGAACTGCATTTTGGGAAGCGACGTGGAGCGTTGCTGGCGTCGCTCGCCTCGACAGAAGCGTCAGCCAATGAAATCCCGTTTATGCAAATCTGCCAGTACAAGCGCTAGCCAATCAAACCGCGTGTATGCGGGGAGAGACTCCGCAGGTCATTTCCTCATATTCCAAAAAATGGAGGGAAAATTCATTACAGCGGTAGTGAATCACCCGGTGCTGAATGACCAGTCTCTGTTCATCTACCGGGATACAAACCGGAGGAGCGAGGCATGGAGGGAGGGGGCAGAGACAGGGGGTGGAACTGGTAGGGTTTCGCCTGTTTGGGGAGTTTATATCCAGTTTACTTCGTTTTAACATTGCTGTTGCTTTGTATGTCGGGGGCGGGCGATTCATGTGATTGGTTGTTGGTCGCGTTGCTCGCAAAAAATCCCCAAGCTTCAGACACGCCCACCTCCAAGCGTCAACGCACGCTGCTGTGTGGACGCTCCGTAAGAGCATGTGAGGAGGGATGCTAGTACTTACGTGAGTACCATGTCTCAACGACTCAAAAAGTCAGGCTCTAAGAAAAGAAGAGAAAGGAGAGAAAGACAAGAGAGGGACTAAAGGGCGACAGCATGTCACCCAGTTCTTCAAAGAAAAGGTGGGTGTGGTCCATGAGTGGTGGAAATGTGTCTGTTAGCTAAGCGTAGTCCATTGTAAATAATAATGGTTTTTTTTTACTAAGCTGACATTAAGTACTGTTAATATCTATATAGGTTTTTAATTTCACTGCTCTTTTAGCTGACAGTAAATGCAGGTACATCTTTAGCAGCTATTCATACTAAATCAGTTGTGTCCCCCCCTGGTGCCAGGACCAACAGATCCATCTCTAGACTTAGCAGCCCTGTCCTCCCATAAGTGTTATATGTTCACCGCTCAGTGTCAGTAAATATTGTGCAGTTAGTATTGGACTACAAGATCGATGCAAGCCTGTACAGGTAGAGCTATTTAAAGCATGAATGAGTGGGTTGGGTTCTGGAGGTGTGGTTACAGCAAGTGTGCTTGGTTAGCGTGGCCTGGGCCTGGTGGTGGGGCCCAATGTGATGTATTTCCATGGGGCCCAAAATCCCTGGCGTGGATGCTCCAGAGGGCAGGACCTATAACACATGTACTACCCAATAGCATCGTGAGGCTGAACAAAAGGACCTTTTCACTATGTAAATGTAGTCTTTTAAAAAAACTAAACATTTACTGACTTTTTTAGGATAGCTTCAAGTAATGTTGTAAAATTACAACCGGGGGCCTTACAGGGTTAAGGGCTATTGTTTATTCTTAACCTATCATTTAATTTAAAACTCTTATTTAAATGATGTGTGTGTGTCTCTGTATTCCTGATGACACACTGAGAGAATGAGCTCATAGTGCTACTGATCACCATAAGCTAAACATACTTCGTTGATACTTTGCTAGATAGTTAGATATACTGAATATTATTTGATCTATTCCACCACTTAATCCCAAATAATGTAGAGGTGTGGTGTTGGTGCCTTAAATAACCCCTTGTTTTCTAGTGAGATGTATTTTTATGTTCATATAATAGTGATTTCAATGCCACTCCAAAATTATCACTGGTTCCATCCAGGCCACCCCACTGAAAATGTCCTGGCGCCGCCACTGTCGGAGCATATGCTGCGTTAGCTTAGCCAATCTCCATTCAGAAAAAAACGCATTTTAAAAAGGTTTTTCGCCTGCCGTCTGTCTGCAGACTCGTCAAAGCATTAATTCATGGTTTTTACTAACCGGTATCAGTGTGTTGTTACTTCGGCATCATTTAGAAACGTGTATTACTATTAAATCACGGTCAAATATGTTCATCTTGTTGTAGTCGTAGCCCCCTTGCCCGCGATTCTCTCTCTAGTTTAGCATACTCAGCCCGACTCAGCCTGGTTGTTGGCCCGCGAAGAACCTCGATTTTGGAGAGTCAGAAAAAAGAAAACTACACTACATACTGATATCCACCTGAATATCAGCAGGAGAGGACTCTTTAAAGTAGAGACACTACATACTGATATCCACCTGAACATCAGCAGGAGAGGACTCTTTAAAGTAGAGACACTACATACTGATATACACCTGAACATCAGCAGGAGAGGACTCTTTAAAGTAGAGACACTACATACTGATATACACCTGAACATCAGCAGGAGAGGACTCTTTAAAGTGGAGACACTACATACTGATATACACCTGAACATCAGCAGGAGAGGACTCTTTAAAGTAGAGACACTACATACTGATATACACCTGAACATCAGCAGGAGAGGACTCTTTAAAGTAGAGACACTACATACTGATATACACCTGAACATCAGCAGGAGAGGACTCTTTAAAGTAGAGACACTACATACTGATATACACCTGAACATCAGCAGGAGAGGACTCTTTAAAGTAGAGACACTACATACTGATATACACCTGAACATCAGCAGGAGAGGACTCTTTAAAGTAGAGACACTACATACTGATATACACCTGAACATCAGCAGGAGAGGACTCTTTAAAGTAGAGACACTACATACTGATATACACCTGAACATCAGCAGGAGAGGACTCTTTAAAGTAGAGACACTACATACTGATATACACCTGAACATCAGCAGGAGAGGACTCTTTAAAGTAGAGACACTACATACTGATATACACCTGAACATCAGCAGGAGAGGACTCTTTAAAGTAGAGACACTACATACTGATATACACCTGAACATCAGCAGGAGAGGACTCTTTAAAGTAGAGACACTACATACTGATATACACCTGAACATCAGCAGGAGAGGACTCTTTAAAGTAGAGACACTACATACTGATATACACCTGAACATCAGCAGGAGAGGACTCTTTAAAGTAGAGACACTACATACTGATATACACCTGAACATCAGCAGGAGAGGACTCTTTAAAGTAGAGACACTACATACTGATATACACCTGAACATCAGCAGGAGAGGACTCTTTAAAGTAGAGACACTACATACTGATATACACCTGAACATCAGCAGGAGAGGACTCTTTAAAGTAGAGACACTACATACTGATATACACCTGAACATCAGCAGGAGAGGACTCTTTAAAGTAGAGACACTACATACTGATATACACCTGAACATCAGCAGGGAGAGGACTCTTTAAAGTAGAGACACTACATACTGATATACACCTGAACATCAGCAGGAGAGGACTCTTTAAAGTAGAGACACTACATACTGATATACACCTGAACATCAGCAGGAGAGGACTCTTTAAAGTAGAGACACTACATACTGATATACACCTGAACATCAGCAGGAGAGGACTCTTTAAAGTAGAGACACTACATACTGATATACACCTGAACATCAGCAGGAGAGGACTCTTTAAAGTAGAGACACTACATACTGATATACACCTGAACATCAGCAGGAGAGGACTCTTTAAAGTAGAGACACTACATACTGATATACACCTGAACATCAGCAGGAGAGGACTCTTTAAAGTAGAGACACTACATACTGATATACACCTGAACATCAGCAGGAGAGGACTCTTTAAAGTAGAGACACTACATACTGATATACACCTGAACATCAGCAGGAGAGGACTCTTTAAAGTAGAGACACTACATACTGATATACACCTGAACATCAGCAGGAGAGGACTCTTTAAAGTAGAGACACTACATACTGATACACACCTGAACATCAGCAGGAGAGGACTCTTTAAAGTAGAGACACTACATACTGATATACACCTGAAAAAAGCACAACAAGGTCGCTTTTAGTAAAGAATCTGAAAACGTCTTCCACCTCTGGAAGACGTGTGTTGTACCTGTGTGTTGTACTTGTGTTGTACTGTGTGTACCTGTGTGTTGTACCTGTGTGTGTACCTGTGTGTTGTACCTGTGTGTTGTACCTGTGTGCTGTACCTGTGTGTTGTACCTGTGTGCTGTACCTGTGTGTTGTACCTGTGTGTTGTACCTGTGTGCTGTACCTGTGTGTTGTACCTGTGTGCTGTACCTGTGTGTTGTACCTGTGTGCAGTACCTGTGTGTTGTACCTGTGTGTTGTACCTGTGTGTTGTACCTGTGTGCTGTACCTGTGTGTTGTACCTGTGTGTTGCACCTGTGTGCTGTACCTGTGTGTTGCGGCTGAAGAGCACCACCCCTCTGTCGGCTCTCCTCTTGGGGAGGGTCTGCACGGCGGCATGGTGGTACTGCGTCCCCGTCAGCCGGTGTTTGAACCCGCCCAGGAAGGCCTTCTGCTGGGGAGGACGCTCGATCTCCACCACCACCTCCCGGAACATGTTCTCCTCTGGAAGTCACAGAGGTTTGAAGAGAGGTCGAGCACACTAAAGCCTTCATATTAAACGCGACGGCCCCTCGCTCTCCCGGTTCTTCAGTGTTTGAGTGTTTTTAATGTTTCGTCGATATGTTCGTCACGTCTGTTGAGTTCCCTTCAACTACCCCGGACCAGTCAGGAGTAGACAGTACGATATTCAAGTGACTGTTATGTTGTATATTTTAACTGTTGTGCTTTTATTTTTTTCTTAATGTGTGCATATGTATAAATGTGTCTGTTGATCGTGTATATATATATATATATATATATATATAGGTGTATACATATTTGCATACATATTTTTTTTATATCTTTGTTTTTGTATTCGGGATTGTGGGAAACGGTATTTTGATCTCTGTCTGCACACACAAACTGAAAGATTGACTTTGAACCGTATTTCTAAAATAATAACGACGCTGTTCTCAAACCCCTCCGACAGAGAGGGAGGGGTTCACCTGTTTGCACTCTGACGGTGATGACGTCCGGCATGTCCTGCTCGGGGGGGCGGAGGGGGCGCAGAGGGTGTGAGTCGGGGTCGATGGAGCTCATCTCCATCCGGGTGGAGCCGTTGGGCCGGACGCCGAGCTCCATCAGGCTCTGCTGCTCGTCCACCGCTCTGCCTGGAAACAACAGGCAGACACACACATGGGCTACTACATGCCGACACTGCAACATGTCAAACAAAAGAAGTACCGTACTTTTCGGACTATAAGCCGCGACTTTTTCCCCCATTTTCTTTGTACCGCTAACGGCCACTAGGGAACCTCCTAGATCTATGGATTTACAGGTAACATTAACCACCTTTAACTCTACGGGCTCTAGGACCGGTCCGCGCCCTCCACCTTTAAGCGGCGGGCTCCAGCAGGAAAAGCTGGAGGCCGGAAAAGAGCGAGACAGGTAGCGCGCCAAAGTAAAAGTGGAACCGAGAGACGGAACGAGAGCAAGACAGACGGACCATTTAGCTGCTGCGGCTCATATGCCGGTGCGCTTTATAGTCCGAAAAGTACGGTAAGCAAGAAAAGACCATTAGCTTTTATTTATTTTTCAGATGAATTGTTACACACCAGATTAAAATCATCGTACTGTAGACCTGCTTCACAATAAACCGGTTCCATTGTTGTGCCTAATCATTTCTATCAGACATTTTCTTCTAACGAATCCACATCAGAATCTGGTTAGTGTCTGTTTACCGAACGTCTGCCTCTCTGAAAGGAACCGGTCCTTTCCCCCAAATGAAAACCTAAACATGGCTGAGCGTTCATCTGAAGAGCAGCAGACGTACCGTCCAGAAAGATGTGCAGCACGTCAGCAGGAACTCGGAGCTCGTTGGCGAGGTGGAGCTTCAGCTGGGCGATGCTGAGGCCGATGGCGAACGCCACCGTCATCACATGACCCTCCGGCACCAGCACCACCTTCACTGCGTGCACACACACACACACACACACACACGAAAATACTAGAGATTGTATCCACGTACATTCACATATTCTTATATATGAAGTAATAGGATTGTATTTGGAGTATCAAAAATAAGCAAATTAAAGAGAGAAAGCAAACATGCGCATGTCGTTAATGATATTCATATATATATATAATATATATATATATATATATGACAGCTATAGCTTAAGTTATAGGATAGTATTTTGAGGTTGGTGTTAAAAAAAAGTATACAAAGAGAAAGCAAAACATGTTCAAAATCAATAATGATAAAAGATAAAACATATAAGTAGAAACAAAACAGTAGAAACCTAAAAATAACATTTCAATTAAAAATACAAACATAACTCACTGTCATGACTTATATCGTTTATCACACATTGATACGGACAGATCATTCGTGATAAAGCGTTTTGTCCGTTGATGGATTTCACTGAGCTGCTCATTCCACACCATGAGATGGTGGGGCGTGATTGAAAGCTACTTCTTAGTGTCTGCTTCAGGCACTTGATACTGATCCTCAGGGCGTGATGATGACCCTGAGGCAGGTTACCTGGAAACAGCACACTTCACACACACATCCTGCTGCTGCTGCTGCTTTTGTCTTTGCAAGAGCCAGAAGACATGAATAAGATCTGCATCCTTTCTCAGGGTTGATTGCATCGTGTCATATCTATATATATATAGATATATATCTATATATATATATATAGATATATATAGATATATATCTATATATATATATATAGATATATCTATATATATATATATATATATATATATATATCTCTATATATATAGATATATATATATATATATATATAGATATATAGATATATATATATATAGATATATAGATATAGATATATCTATATATCTACGGCTGAATCAAAAAGGATATTGAACGAACTGTGTCCAATGGATTTTAGCAAGCATGTCACATGTCAACAGATCAGTGTCAGCCAGGCAAAATCAGATAAACTATAAGTAGAAATCAACAGAATGGAGTTATTGAGATGAGGAAGTGAATCCCATCCGGCAGAATCAAGAGCTATGTGAACTTAATATACAAGTTTGTTACAGAGATGCAAACATTTCCTGCTTTTTCCTGCTTTAACTGAGTTTTTACACAATAGCTTTGTTTGTTTTGCTATCAAAGTAGTTTATTTACGTCTTCACATATACTAAACATATATATATACTATACTAAACATAAGAGACGACTTTACTATTATTGTATTTTAACACAATATACAATATAATCAGCAAAGGTTGAACAGACTGGTGAGGCTTGCCTGATGAAATTACTAACGGTACAAGAGAGTACATTAAAAAAGTAACATTTAGACTCGATTTGACTGTTTCTGTTTCCTGTGGTTATTGGTTCGTGATACTTTGTTACTGTCTATGGATCAGTTACCTGTCGCCGTGGAGTTTCCAGCATGTTCTGTTCTCTGAGGCTCTCCGAGCTGCTCGGCATCATGAGACAGATCCGCCTGAGTTTCTGTGCAGTCAGCAAGTTCCAGATTATCACATTAAATTGCAAATGAAAGTGACACATGTCAATAACTAGATTATGGTTTAATGCCCGACTAGCGTCATTTCATTTTCAATCAAGTTTATGTTACAAAAACTATTATGGACAGATACCCAAATGCTGATATCCCCCTGAAGTCAGGCCATTGTGTGTAATATTTGTTACTGAGAAACCCTCTATATTTCCCACTGAATCTGAAATGTATTCCGGTTGAATTATTGATATCAGATGCAGATTTCTGAAGTGCTTTTTCTCACCTGTTGCCACTAAGTTTCCAACTTCTACTGCGTTACCAGGCCCGATAACACCGTCCTGCAGATCAGATGCAGCTTCTTCTGCGGCCTCCAGCACATCTGCACAGTCCAGAGAGGGACACATGAATGTCTATGAAAATGATACTAGTCAAATATCACAATTAAAGCATGCTTTAACACATCCTTAAATACTTCAAGAACTGTAGTCTACTTAAACTAAAAAAAAACTCAAACCTAAAAAAGAACCTAAATGGGTCATGAAATATACCTGGGCTGGCCTACCTGCCTGTCAGCCTTCCATCGGGGCACACATTTACCTCGTGCCCTCATTGGTCATTTGCGCGTTCGTGTGTGTTGGGGGAGGGGCTCTATACGGAAGTGGCAGATTTTCTCCGGTTGTGTATTTTCAAATTCTAGCGATCTCGAGCCGGTTTCTCAAATGTACCTACCCCACCTTTAATTTAGTCTAAGTTCTCAGTGGGTCTCAAGCGGTTTGGTCACCATTTATTACACATATTTCCATTTGAGGGAGCCAGTGTTTTTTCCTATTGGAAATGGTATGTTATTGGTTATGGCCATGATTTTATGATTATGAAATGAAATGATTATTGAAATGTATACAGTTCTGTTTCATAGGTGTTCCCATAGATCTAGTCTCTTTATCTAGTCTCCCTCAAAATGCACCAGATTGATGCATTTAACTCCAAAATATAAAAACAAATCTTACCAGGGGGGGGGGCATGCCCCCGGACCCCCCTAGAGGATCTGAGGTCCACCTCCACTTAAAATCACATGGACAGATTCCTATTTTTTTTTAAATAGTAACCCATATCCATATGCTTATTTGTGGGTAGTAGATTTAAACTATAGGGCTATCAGTATGGACCCTGCCTGTACTTGTTCACTCTGCCATCGCATGAAGGGTCTGCTAACAGACGACCAACAGAAAGGTTAATGTTAATGTTGTTACGTCATCCCCCCCCCCTAGTATATTTCAGATCTGTGGGAAACACTGTCACCTGTAGTCTGTCTAAACTAACCTGTAGTGAAACTACAGCTCACCTCTAGTCTATCTAAACCTAATTTCACCAGTAGTCTCATCTGTAGTGTATCTAAACTCGCCTAAACAGGACTCACCTGTAGTCTATTTACATTTTAGATAACTCACCTGTCGACTACCTAAACTCACCTGCAGTCTATATAAACTCACCTCTAGTTTATTTGTCGTCTAATGAAACTCACCTGGGCTCGTCCTGTCTTCATGCTCCTCCTCTCCTCTCCTCCCCGGCTCTCTGTCGTCCTCTGCCGGCTGCTCTACGGTATTTCCTCCTGGTTCAACATTTGTGTCCGTGTCTTCCTCCTCTTCTTCATATTCTTTCACCTTCTGCTCTTCATTTTCTCTCCTCTCCGACATGACAGCTTGAGCTAACCGACCGGCTAATGATAGGTTAGCTTGTTAGCTTTCTCACTTCAAGTCAGCTAAAGTCAACAAAACGAGCTGTAAATCCTCCAAAACGCAGAGCCAGTGTTAACTGTCGGTGACACCGTTTAGAAACCACTGTCCACTGTCACTCGTTTAAACGTCTTCTTGTTTTATTCTACTTTTAAAAATGAGTTTTTGAGTTAGCCAAGCGGAGCTAACGCCGTCTTTCTAATGTTAGCTTGGTTCCCAGGCAACGCCAGAGTTTACACGTTTCCATAGCAACAATAAAACGCCACCGTCCGTTTACATTTTAGCTTTTTGTTTTAAGTTGATTTTATTTACGGATGATTTGATTAAAAATATCTGATAGTAAGAAGACAAAGAATACAATAATATAAATTTGATTCATCTGAATGATTTTCTGTTTAATTTTAAATAATAATACGATAGTAACCTTATTAAGCTGCATTCAATGACTTCAGTCCGAAACCCTTTGACTACTTGCACCTTACTAGACTACATCATAGATATGCTCAGAGTGGGAACAGAAAACTGCTTTTACTGTAAATAATTTAACTGTACATGTGTTTAACCTGTATAATAACACAAGGCTTTTAATATCAATTTGCACTAGTATTCTACATGTTTGTTATTGCAATATGTTGTAGTCATTTGTCTTACATCTTGTTGTGACTGTTATGTGTACCAAATGTTTGCAATTGTATTATTTTATAAACTCTACTGCACTATACTGTAGATATCAGACAATAAAACCTCTCTTATCTTATCTATTTATGTCCAAATGAATGCCAAAGATAACATTGTATGATAACAAATGTACAATATCTTGGCCTCACAAAATAAATCTTTATTTAATTACATGTAATATGTTTGCTTAGTAACTCATGAAGTAGTTACTAACTGATAAGAGTATCAGATATGTTGTGTCTGGGATCGTTATAATATTTCACAATGGACATTTGGCACATTTCAATCCTTGTATCTCTTTTTTCTCAACGTCTTGAATTACAACATGTACTTTCCGTGAGACACCTGGGGGGTTGAACTTAGTCATCTTGCAGTAGCAGAAACTAGTAGTGGCAGATCATTAGCAGAAGGGTGAAGTCATGTAACAATCAAACGACATGCAATTATACCAGAATGCATAAAACAAGCATAATTAGTAGGCATACCTTTGCAAGTATTGGAAGCAGTTAGTAGTATTTAGTATTTATAGATACAGAGACTCGTGCCCATTATCTTTTAACAGCATGCTCAAAGAGTGAGGATGAGCAGCGGTCTTATTTTAGTGTGTGTACCGCTTGCTCTCCGCACAGGGACAGTATGGGAGCTTCGTGATGAGCTGCAGCGCTGCTATTTCAGTCCGAGAGCCAGAGGAGGCGACATGGTGGCCCCTGCAAAGCTGCTCTAATCTGCAGCCGGACCCATGATGGCTCCCCAGAGATCACAGAGCCTGGGGCCCCGGTGTAAAACACACAGGTGCTCATCCATCCAGGGGGGGGTCTGGTTATCCTGTTAGCACTCTCTCAGGATCCGTAACACACACACCGGGACATGAGCAGCAGAAACATCCGGACAGTATTTTGATCCGGGATCTGGAGGGAATGTGGTGCAACGTGTTACCAAACAACACGGACATCATTATCACGTAGGTGCAAAGCTATCAGAAAACAGCGTCGACAAGGATCCTAATAGCATGCTGCTGGACGTGCAGGGTGGATGTGACAGGATAACTACGATGATTGGTTTGAAAAGAACATTGTTGATATTTAGAAGTATTGCTTTTTGTAACTGTTTATTTGAAACACTTTACAAAATCAGAAGTTATTTACAGGGAGTTATCGTCGGTGTGTAATGGTGCATAGATACACACACAGAGTAATTAGAATTAACAGAAAGAGCATAAATAGAAACAATAGTACAAATATAATAAAATCATAAAATGAGCAAAAGAAACTAAAATATATATACAATGTAGAATACGCATATGATAAAAACACAATATGACAAATTCAATTCAAATCAAGTTCTATTTCTACAGCACATTTATAAACGATGTTTGGTGGAGCCAAAGTGCTACATATGATAAAAATAGCCTGCAGTAGAGACGCGTTACAGCAAATACAACAACACAGATTGTTCAGAATATCAGTATGAGAAACACGACACCCTCTGTCCTCAGACCCTCTGTCCTCAGACCCTCTGTCCTCAGACCCTCTATCCTTAGTCCCTCTGTCCTTAGACCCTCTGTCCTTAGACCCTCTGTCCTCAGACCCTCTGTCCTTAGACCCTCTGTCCTCAGACCGTCTGTCCTTAGACCCTCTGTCCTCAGACCCTCTATCCTTAGACCCTCTATCCTTAGTCCCTCTGTCCTTAGACCCTCTGTCCTTAGACCCTCTGTCCTTAGACCCTCTGTCCTCAGACCCTCTGTCCTTAGACCCTCTGTCCTCAGACCGTCTGTCCTTAGACCCTCTGTCCTCAGACCCTCTATCCTTAGACCCTCTATCCTTAGTCCCTCTGTCCTTAGACCCTCTGTCCTTAGACCCTCTGTCCTCAGACCCTCTGTCCTTAGACCCTCTGTCCTCAGACCCTCTGTCCTTAGACCCTCTGTCCTCAGACCCTCTGTCCTTAGACCCTCTGTCCTCAGACCGTCTGTCCTCAGACCCTCTGTCCTCAGACCCTCTGTCCTCAGACCCTCTGTCCTCAGGCCCTCTGTCCTCAGACCCTCTGTCCTTAGACCCTCTGTCCTCAGACCCTCTATCCTCAGACCCTCTATCCTTAGTCCCTCTGTCCTTAGACCCTCTGTCCTTAGACCCTCTGTCCTCAGACCCTCTGTCCTTAGACCCTCTGTCCTCAGACCGTCTGTCCTTAGACCCTCTGTCCTCAGACCCTCTATCCTTAGACCCTCTATCCTTAGTCCCTCTGTCCTTAGACCCTCTGTCCTTAGACCCTCTGTCCTCAGACCCTCTGTCCTTAGACCCTCTGTCCTCAGACCGTCTGTCCTTAGACCCTCTGTCCTCAGACCGTCTGTCCTTAGACCCTCTGTCCTCAGACCCTCTGTCCTCAGACCCTCTGTCCTCAGGCCCTCTGTCCTCAGACCCTCTGTCCTCAGACCCTCTATCCTCAGACCCTCTATCCTTAGTCCCTCTGTCCTTAGACCCTCTGTCCTTAGACCCTCTGTCCTCAGACCCTCTGTCCTTAGACCCTCTGTCCTCAGACCGTCTGTCCTTAGACCCTCTGTCCTCAGACCCTCTATCCTTAGACCCTCTATCCTTAGTCCCTCTGTCCTTAGACCCTCTGTCCTCAGACCCTCTGTCCTTAGACCCTCTGGCCTCAGACCCTCTGTCCTTAGACCCTCTGTCCTCAGACCCTCTGTCCTTAGACCCTCTGTCCTCAGACCCTCTGTCCTTAGACCCTCTGTCCTTAGACCCTCTGTCCTTAGGGCTTAGACAAATGACTGTGATTGAATAAGTGCAATTTATCTGAATAAAAGTGGAAGAGCTGAGCTGTTTTAGAATTGTGCTTAACTATCTTTCTTTAAATGTACTTTAATTGTTTGTGGATATTGTATCACTCTTGGTTGTTTTAGAGCACATGTGTCAAACCCAAGGCCCGGGGGCCAAATCAGGGCCGTGGTGGATTTAATTTCGGCCCGCAGGATAATTTCTAATTCCTATTAGATCTGGCCCGCCGGTATATTGCACGCACACCTTCACTCCATCCTGAGGGTCTCCTCCGCTCAGAGCCCAAACATTGATGACCTTGTCCCCTGATGAGATGCCAAGTGTCTGAGCTAGCATCTCAGAGCAGCACACTGAGTTCAAAGGATGCTTCCTTCTGCACTTTCTCTCATGACAACAGGCATGTTTGGTTTCTCTCTGAGGGGAATAGTTTTGTTGAAGCTGCTGTTGGCCTGAGGGGAAATGTACTCATGAGAAGTGACTCTGGAGAAGCTGCAGACAGAGCCATAAGAAGTGACTCTGGAGAAGCTGCAGATAGAGCCGTGAGAAATGAATGCAGCTGATTATTTAATGTTGTTTTTATAGGCAATAATTGAAGCTTTGTTAGTTCCAGTTTTAATATGTGCAGTAAGTTCATTTCAAAAGTTCATTTCAATAAGTTCATTTCAATACGTTCTGCAATAAACATTGAACCAGTCCGGCCCTCGATTAGTACCCATTTTTTAATTTTGGCCCACCGTGTATTTGAGTTTGACCCCCCTGCCTTAGAGCTTACTCAATTACTATCGTATATAGTATATTTTATTGTACTCTATACTTTGAGTCCACTACAGAAACATATATTGTACTTTTTACTCACAGATAGAAACAACTTAAATCAAGCCAATGAATATAACTTAACGAAACCATGAAAACAACCAGATAACAAACAAACCATAGCATTGTAAATCACAAGTGGAAACAATAAAACAACGGTTTCCTCATAAAGGCACATTTCATGAGACATCCATCATCTCACATGCTCAACAAAGCAGCGAAGGAAAAAATAGACCCGAATGATGCCGTCTTCCACAAAACAAAATGGATGGTGATGTGGAGTCCGCCGCGTAAGCCCGGAGGATTGTGGCATCTTGAATTTGGGATTCCCGCCGAACAAAATAAAGTCCCGGATTAGCTCACACAATGGCTCTCGTCAGTGGGCTATATTTAACACCAGGTGTCATACACACACACACACACACACACACACACACACACACACACACACACACACAACACACACACACCACACACACACCACACACACACACACACACAGTGTTCCCCCTGCTGTTTTCAAAGCATCAGGTCACACATATAAAACCACCGCGTGCCGTTAGAGAGCGAGCCGAGGGAGAGAACGAACCTCTCAGGTGAGACACGCTGGGATTTGATTTTAAGTAAGAATTTATTTTCCAGATTTTTGTGCCAGATTTAAAATGTTTGCTTTGAAATGTGTTCGTGGGGAATCATCTGAATTCTCTTTAAATGGTGTTTAAACATCTGCATGTTTTATTGTCATTCTTGGTGTTTTTCCTTTCGCATTAATACATAATAATAATAATGCATTTGATTTATGGGCGCCTTTCAAAGCTCTCAAGCACACCTTACAGAGCATAATTAAAGAAGAGCACGCAGTAATACAAGACTTGAAAACAACAATCAGTTTAGCAGAGATTAGGAAATGGAATACGCCAGTTTGAAAAGGCTGGATCTGAAGGTTGGGAGTGAGTCCATATTGCGGATGTCTAGTGGGAGAGAGATCCAGAGACGGGGGGCCGAGTGGCTGAAGGCTCGTGACCCCGTGGTGATCAGGCGGGCAGAAGGTACAGAGAGTTGGAAGGCAGAGGAGGATCGGAGAGTACGAGAGGGAGTGTAGATGTGAAGGAGCTCAGACAGATGTGAAGGTGAGGAGCAGCACTTTGAAGTCTATGCGCTGCTCAACGGGGAGCCAATGGAGGTGCATTAGCATGAACTCATCTGCAGAAATACACTTGTTTTGGATTTTAAATTTAAAACAAATTTGAGTTGAGCTGTAGGGAATCTGTAAAAACCTGGAAAGCTGCATTCTTTTATGAATTTTGATTTGCATTTTCTGTGTTTTTTTATCTTGCGTTTGTCTGGGTTGAGCGAAGCAGGCAGGACCCAAATGCAGGGTTAACAGAAAATACCTTTATTTCAAGGCTACAAGTAACAGAGCAGAACTCTCTCCCCCGTGAACACAGTCGTCGTCAACAACAACAACAACAACAACAAGGATCTCACAAAGACTAACAGGAAAAGCAGAACCTAAATGCACACAGGACTAATGAAACAAACAAGACACAGGAGAAGACACAGGGGCACCAGGTGAACACAATCGGGAACCAGGCAGGAGGGAACACGGACAGAAAGCAACAGAAGGCTTTTCAAACTAAAACAGGAAACCAAAAAACAGATCTACACAGGACAGATAAAACAGACAGATCGTGACAGCGTTCTATTTCGTATGAGGCTTCGCCCTCTAAGGCTATCGCTATTGGGTAATCCCCACTGCACGTGTGCAGCACTGACAGACTTATTCCACGCCCACCTATGACGTGGGCCCCACCTCCGGGCTCACTTCCGTATAAACAGGAAGTAGGCCCTACAATCCACTCCTACGTTTCTTCAGCACTCCGTTGCAGAAGCATTGACAGGCAACAAGTTCTTTTAAGAGCTACTTACTAAAGAGCAAACATTCCTGGTTCCCCTGGCCCCATCCTCCCTCTCCTCCGGACGGGGGAAACAGGGTGGGGGCCCGGTGTCAACCCGACATATGAGTTACGACCGGAGCTCACGGTGTGAGTCTTGCCGGGGATTAGAGCACGCAAACGCGGCTCTCACTCCCCAGGTGTCGTGCACTCATTGTGTCCGTCTCCCTCGGGCCCACAGGCAGTGGAGAGCGGACGCGCTCGCTGCTGCGGCCGAGGACGATTGGCTAGTCCAGGAGTTTTAGTCTGCGGACCAAGCCCTTTATTTATTGGATCCGAGTGGCGGGCAGCAGTCAGGCGACTCCTTCCCCTCCATTCACGGATCACCATGTGGTTTCCCCGCCCTGTCTCCCTCTCCTCCGGCGGGGAAGACGGGGCGGGGGCCCGGGGTCAGCCCGGTAGCCGAGCCTAGGTTCGGCTGCCGGGCTGACGACGGGTCAACGGGTCCCTCTATCCGCCATCACGGCTCTGCCGTCGATAGGCGGTATTCTCCAGGAACTCCCGGAGATCATCGGAAAGGCAGCCGCCTAATGAGATCTCCCCGTTCCCCCGGTTCAGGAGAGCTCTCCTCCGGATGACATAAAGCTGCATGAGCAGCTGCCTCACAGCCTGTCGGTTGTTAGGCAGCAGAGCTCACGGCTCAAACCAGCTGTCTTTAAAACCTGTCGGTAATTAGACAGCCCGGGTTTGTTTCCTATGTCACAGATGTGCCTCCTACACACACCGCCGCTCATTCCTCAAGCAGGTTTGAGCGTGAACCTCAATGTCCGTTTTGCGAGTTTTCTCCTAAACGGCGACATGAGGAGAGCCGCTGTGCACTACAGCGTGTGGAGGTGCATGAGCCAGCTGTTTGTTACCGGTTGGTTAGCGCGGCAGCGGGGCTCGCGGCACAAGCTAGCTGTAATTAACCAGTCGGTTATTAGACAGCAGGGCTTGACGGTTAAACCTGATGCTCCTAACCTGTCGGTTAGCAGGCAGCATGGTGTTTCCTCTGTCCCAGATGTGCCTACTACACACGGTCGTAATGAGCCCAGGGCTGTTATTACGCACTGTGTGAATAGCACTGCACACACCTCCGCTCATTCCTCAGCAGGGTTTGAGCGTGAACGTGCCTCAGTGTCCAGTTTACGAGCCTTCTCCGAAACAGAGACAGGATGAGAGCCGGTGTGAGATGCAGCGTGTGGAGGGCCCCTCGCAGCCTTTTCGGACCGAGCCCCTCTTGGGTTGCTTCACGGGCAACGGCGGCGAGGGCTCTGACGTGGCTCGTCACCATGACAACCACAGCACACCCAAAAGATGCTTGCGCTCTCAGAGTATTACTCAGAGTGGCGACGCGTGTATTCGATGGACAGATGGATAATAATAATAATAATAATAATAATAATAAGCAGCAAGGCCCATCGGTTAAGCCGGCTGCCTCTGACCTGTCGGTTATAGGTAGCATGGCTCGCTGCATAACCGGCTGTCTTTAAAACCTATTGGTTTTTAAGCTGCTCGGACAGCTCTCCTCCGGCGCGTCACACCCCGCGGGGAGGTGACAGCCCTCTCCGTGATGCAGCTGTTAGGCATGATATCAGCTGGTCACGTGGTGATCCCCCTGGGGCTCCTTCACAGTCAGGAGACTCCAGGTGGTTTATTTGCCTGTGCATCGACCCCGTGCGTCAGAGGAGACGCATGGTGTACATTCCTCCTTCCGTGGTTTTGGATTTGACCCACTGGAAAAATCTCCACGTCAGGGGGGGTGCCCCTGAGCAGAGAGACGTCACACACCGCAGTGTTCACAGACGCATCTCTCGCAGGCTGAGGAAGGTGCAGGTCGCAGGCAGTGGGGGGATAGTGGCCGGGTCACATGTCTCCATATAAACGTGCTGGAGTTAAAATATGGAAAGTGCTCCTGCACTTCGTACCGTGGCTGTACAATCAACATGTGTTGATTCGAACAGACAACAAAGCAGCGGCCTACATAAATTGCCAGGGAGGTGTTCGATCAGCGCAGCTGCTGAACACACATCCTACACAGCCAAATGGACAGCGTTTGGTATGCAGTGAAATGCCTGGACCCCGTTGGGCCCCCTGCCTCGTGCTGTCGTTCCTCCAGCCGTTGCTGGACAGGAATTGGCTTATAGCACGGTAAAAACATGCTGCTGCCATTTCATCTTGCCACGTAGGTTTGGGGTCAGCACGGTGTGTCGTCACCCATCTGACAAAACGTTTTCTACCCGGAGCACAGAGACTCAGACCTGTGTCACGCGCTTTGGCGCCTCAATGGGGTTTGGCTTAGTGTTACGCGCACTGAGTAAAGCTCCATTTGAATCCTTAAGATAAGGTTCCCCTGAAGTTCTCTCAGCCAAGGTAGCTCTGCTCTCGGCTCTCACATCAGCTAAAGGGCGAGTGATGTGTCTGCTCTCTCTGTGGCTCCGTCATGTCTCCGGATCCAAGGAGATGGCAGCTCAGCTGTTTTGCGCCCTAACCCGGTTTGTATGCTAAAGGCTCTTTTAGATCGAGAGTGATAACTTTGGATGGCTTCTTTCCTCCTCCTCACCTCCTTTACGCCGTTGCACGGAGGAATGACAGTGAAAGACATTTGCACTGCTGCATCTTGGTCTTCCCCCTGTTCTTTTATTCGTTTGTATTTGAGGGATGTCTCCCACTCCTCTCTGACGCACTCAGTACTGAATAGCCTGCCAGAATGGGTTTTCAATTGCATGCCCTCTCTCCTGCCCGTCGGCACTTAGAGAGCGCCTTTTGTTCCCCTCTCTTGATCATTTTTAACAAGTGAGACTCGATCTCTACTTTTTATAAACGACAGGTAGCCCGAGTAAGCCTACCTTCGTTCCCTGATGGAGAATATTCATTTTTTAATGCTATATTCCCTGGGAATGTGATGCTCCATTTACGCACAGCGAAATGGACATGGGTTATTAATAGGTGAGTAGGTGTGTTTTGTGCTTCTGGTAACGGACGGAACCAGTGGGGCGTAGACTACATCCTGCTTCGCCCTTAACCCAATAGCGATAGCCTTAGAGGGCGACGCCTTATACGATAGAGGACTGGGGTTACGTACTGTAACCCAGCTTCTATGAGTATAGGCGCAGCCCTCTAAGGTTCGGGCCTGGAAGTGAGCCCGGAGGTGGGGCCCACGTCGTAGGTGGGCGTGGAATAAGTCTGTCAGTGCTGCACACGTGCAGTGGGGATTACCCAATAGCGATAGCCTTAGAGGGCTGCGTCTATACTCATAGAAGCTGGGTTACAGTACGTAACCCCAGGCAGCATGAATTCATCTGCAGAAATGCGCTGGTTTGGGATTTAAAAACAAATTTTTAGCCAGATGATTGTGTCAGATTTAGGATTGTGCGTCTGTTGAGTAGAGATGTGAAGAAGTTGTTAGCAAGGAGCTTTTTTGAACATTGTTGAAACACCTACTGGTCTGCATTCTCTGCTGCATGTTTTACCGCCATTGTTGGTGTTTTTTATCTAGCGTTAGAATAAATGTGAAGACATGTGCCGGTGTCAGGTTTCAAGATTTTGTCAGATTTAGTATTTTTATTTTGGATTTGTTCACGGGGAATCTTATTGTTGTTCAAACACCTGCAGACCTGCAATATGCTGTTTTTTATTTAGCATTAGCATGACTCAATCTGCACAAATGTGCCGGCAATTGATTTGATCTACTACGCAATTCTTTGTTTTACGCAGCTTTATTTTCTGAATATTTTCCCTTTAAGTCTCTTGGAAAGAACTGGGATTCATAATTTGGTAAACAGTCAAAATCTAAATGTCAAAAAGGCTATTTTCTTTACAACAGTTTTATTGGAAACGTTATTCTTCAAGTACAGTAGGTTCAGTAATGGCTTGCCTCTGTGTAACAGTCACGCCCACGTCCTGATGGGCTCTGACGAAAAGGCTCTCTAGCAACTATTTCAATTAATGAATCGGATGATTATCAAATTAAAACCGTCTCATTTGTCTCTATTTTTAACAGCATTTCCTGGAAAGTTCCTTGGATTAAATTGCAGAACTGTCAAATGTCCCTTTTGTTGTTGTTGACACTGTGCACAAACAGTTGTTCCATGATCATTATTAAGGAAATGATTTGGTCTTGGATAGTTTTAAGGCAAATCATTTGGTGGACTGTTGTCTTGGATAGTGTTATGCTGTGTTCGTTATTCTCGCGTCCAGGTAAGAAGCTTAAAAGGAGACTAAATGGAGTCTCTGAGAAGGTTCAAAATGGGTACTTTAATTAATAAAAAGCGCAGTAATGTTACAAGCAGGATATTGTTCAGTCAGGAGAGAAAGTCTGCAGCTTCCTCTCCCTCTGATGGCCGTGCAGAAGAGAGCTTACAAGCATTCGTCTTTCCCGCTTCTGGCTGTTCGCTCCTCCTCTCTGGGAGCTGTAGTGACGTAGGGGACTTCCCCCCTCGTTCTCCTGTGTCCGATATCGCGTTAAACAGAGGATTTCCACATTTTACATTCATTGCTTACTTCCACATGCCTTTTCTCCTCCTTATCTCTTTCATAACTTTACATGTAACACATGTTAAACGGCGTCAATAGCCACTTTAATGATACTAATGGGCAGTCGTCCCGGATGTCGTCATGACGAATTTTCAGAATAAAAGCTTGGTATTGAGAACTTCCGGGTTTTTCCAGAATAAAATAGCATTTAAACTGACGGTATGTTTAAGGTACATTATGCCATGAAACATTGATTTTAATTTAGCTGTGTTGCTTTTGATATGTTCCACATAGTTCCCACTGCATGTAGATCTAGAAAACACATTCAGAAAACCAGGGAATATTTTATTAAAACCGATAAGGCAAAGAATCACCTTGTTTTAGACCAAATATGTTAAAGAGGCCCTGTTGTGCTTTTTGGGGTTTTCCATTTCCTGTAGTGTGCTTTAGAGGTTTGTGTGCACATACATGCTCTGCAGAGGCTGACGTCCCTGTGTTCCCTCTGGAGGAGTCTGATGTTGACAACCAGTGTGTCTCCTCCCTGTAGAGCGATGAACACTGATGAAGAATATGGTGAAGAGGGCCTGAGTGACTGCATCCTCCAGCTCAGTATTCAAGACTCCTGCCTGGAGGCCTTTCTGACATCTGCAGCAAGGTATGAAACACACACCAAGATTTCACCATCCGTCCCAAAACATACATACAAAATTATAATTTGATCAAACCCAGCTGACTTCCCTTTGCATCGTCTGCTCCTCACTGTTAGTTTAGAAGCACCGACGGATGAGAACCTGAGAGTCCTGGCTGCCATCGAGCAAGGTGGGTTGGGCATCACGGAGGTGGGAAGGAGTGGAGTACAAATACTTCGTTACTGTACCTATTATACCTGTACTTTCTACTTCTTACATGTTGAACACAAATACCTGTACTTTCTACTTCTTACATGTTGAACTCAAATACCTGTACTTTCTACTTCTTACATGTTGAACTCGAATACCTGTACTTTCTACTTCTTACATGTTGAACACAAATACCTGTACTTTCTACTTCTTACATGTTGAACTCAAATACCTGTACTTTCTACTTCTTACATGTTGAACTCAAATACCTGTACTTTCTACTTCTTACATGTTGAAACCAAATACCTGTACTTTCTACTTCTTACATGTTGAACACAAATACCTGTACTTTCTACTTCTAACATATTGAACACAAATACCTGTACTTTCTACTTCTTACATGTTGAACTCAAATACCTGTACTTTCTACTTCTTACATGTTGAACTCAAATACCTGTACTTTCTACTTCTCACATGTTGAACTCAAATACCTGTACTTTCTACTTCTCACATGTTGAACTCAAATACCTGTACTTTCTACTTCTTACATGTTGAACTCAAATACCTGTACTTTCTACTTCTCACATGTTGAACACAAATACCTGTACTTTCTACTTCTCACATGTTGAACTCAAATACCTGTACTTTCTACTTCTTACATGTTGAACACAAATACCTGTACTTTCTACTTCTTACATGTTGAACACAAATACCTGTACTTTCTACTTCTTACATTTTGAACCCAAATACCTGTACTTTCTACTTCTTACATGTTGAACACAAATACCTGCACTTTCTACTTCTTACATGTTGAACACAAATACCTGTACTTTCTACTTCTTACATGTTGAACTCAAATACCTGTACTTTCTACTTCTCACATGTTGAACACAAATACCTGAACTTTCTACTTCTTACATGTTGAACTCAAATACCTGTACTTTCTACTTCTTACATGTTGAACACAAATACCTGTACTTTCTACTTCTTACATGTTGAACTCAAATACCTGTACTTTCTACTTCTCACATGTTGAACACAAATACCTGAACTTTCTACTTCTTACATGTTGAACTCAAATACCTGTACTTTGTACTTCTTACATGTTGAACTCAAATACCTGTACTTTGTACTTCTTACATGTTGAACTCAAATACCTGTACTTTCTACTTCTTACATGTTGAACTCAAATACCTGTACTTGCTACTTCTCTCATTTTACAAACAGCTGGTTTCTTTAGTCTGAATGTGTGTTGGTGGCGTGATCATTATTCTTTAGAGTCATTGCGTGCCTATTGGTTGGAACACGATCCGTGTATCCATCACTTCCTGGTCTTCTCTAAAGAAGAGGGACCAATGGAAACGTTGTCATGTTGCCGTTGGTCACCATGGAAACATTCATTAGCTAACAATGACATTATTGTTCTATTGATATAAAGGGAGGTCAGGTACTCTTTAAAACAGCTGCTAGTTGTGGGTACTTTTTACTTAAAGTGGACCTATCATGCTATATTTGAATAATATATTGTAGGGCCATACCTATACAAGTATTTTTTCAAAATACCAAACAGATCCCCCGTTGTAGCCACGCCTCATTCTGCTCAAACCCCTCTTTTGAAGTCCTGTTAGAGAAACGCAGATTCTGGGTCCTTAGCTTGAAAAGAGACGAAGAGGAGGCGGAGCTAATGCCTGATCAGAATTCTACCGGAGATAAAGTTAAATTCTGCTGTGATAAAACGCCATCCTGTTCTAAACCACATCAAGGATTATTTCTGAAACAGTATGGAGCTCAAATGCTTTCTCTCTCTCAGGTTTATCACAAGGAGAGTTCCTTTTGTATTTCCTGCTTTTCAAACACGTGCTCTCCAGTTCAGGTTAGCTCTGAGCGCTAGCGAGGCTTGCTAATGTAAACAAAGACGTCCAAAACACGTCAGGCATTGTTTCTGATAGCAACTTTCTGTGGGTCCTCCGACGTCACCACGGATGGACACCTCAGTTTGGATGTAATCTGTATCCACCCGTTTTTAAAAGATTTGGGAGGAAAAGAGAGAGGGTTTTATTTTCTGACGCTGTGTGAGTTCCCCGACACACCGGGGACACATGTTGATGTATAAAAGACATCACAAAGTGCATTTTCCATGATAGGTCCCCTTTAAGTACACTTCAAAGCCCTCTTTACTTTTACTTGAGTAAAGACATTTAGTCAGTACTTCTACTTTTACCAGAGTATTTTTAAACTTCTACTTGAGTAAAGGATGTCTCTCGGCATCACACAGGGAAATACCTCCAGCCTTACACACTGTTGTGTTTGGCCCGCTGGTCACAGGGCGAGCAGCTGTAGTGCGGACTGCCAGGCATCAGGAGGCTGGCAGCGCAACAACATAACTGCGAGAGGGAGATCCATAAACAGAGAGGCGCGAGAGGAAAGGTGGAAAAGCATCTGTTGATTGGTAGAAAACAGGAAATGTACACTTAGTCTCACAGTCTCCTTAGTACACTGCAGGTCATACACTTTGTCAATTTAGGCCGTGTATGGTGACTAAAATCACACGGCTGCCTCCTGTTAGCTAACGAGCAAATCATTACAGAGGCAGAATCAGAATCCCTTGTTCGTCCCACAGAGCAGGAAAAGCCAAAGAAACTTAATGTTACCAAGAAGCATTACAAAAGAAAATGTACACAATTTACAAAATACACATCCCGTAACAGAGTGCTCGACCAATAACGTTATGCTGGCTTCTTTTCGACACCAGTTTAGTGGTACGTATATTATTAACACATGTATAACTATTATTTATATAGTGCTGTGTTCACCAGAGCAAACACAACCACAGCTGGCTGAGAGTAGAGTGTGAGAATTATCAGAGGATGTATAAAGAGAACTATTTTAAACCACTGTATTTTGTTATTTTATTGTATTGTTACTGTTGTTTTAATACATCAGGCATCATGTTGGAAACAAGAGTTCACACTTTGTGATTCCTTGAATTGCTTTGTTTTGTTCTCTATATCCATGTCAGGGGCCGAGCAGTAAGTGGTTTAAAGAAACTGGGTTTTCAATTAACACATTCTACCTGTGCTGTTGCCGTGGTGACCAGGTGAGGTGTTGATGCTCAGAGGAATGCTGAGACACATCTGTGCCTTCAGAGAGTCGGACGCTCGCGGCTGGCTTCCCGTCCATCGAGCCGCGATGCAGCCGGACCCCGAGGTTCTGCACACCGTCCTAAAATGTAGGTACATTTATTCAGTATATGGGCATTTCATTCAATATCAAAGGGTGGGGAGGTCTTTGGGATGTAGCCTCTGCACATGCACAAAAAGCCACACGACAGGAAAGGGAAAACCAAAGAAAGGATGATACAGTAGGGGCTCCTAGCTTCATTTAAATGGGACTTGTGGTCATTTTCACATTGAAAGTTTTTAGGACATTTTGAAAACACTTAAAGGTGGGGTAGGTAAGTTTGAGAAACCGGCTCGAGATCGCTAGAATTTGAAAATCTGCCACTTCCTCACAGAGCCCCTCCTCCAACACACACGAACGCGCACATGACCAATGAGGGCACGAGATCAGTGTGTGCCCCGATGGAAGGCTGACAGGCAGGTAGGCCATCCAGTTACTTTAGCCGGCCCGGCTAAACGGATTGGTTGTACTTTTTACAGTATTACGGCTTCTACAGATGAATTTCTTTTATGGATGTGTTGTCAAAGCACTTCAGATATTCATTGCTATCGGGATGTTAACAGCATTCCATGGAATATAACAAAAAGTGTATCTCGAGCCGGTTTCTGAAACTTACCTACCCCGCCTTTAATGTTAAAAATGTTGTCTCTGTTTTACTGAATATATCTGTTTGTATGTACTCTCTGTCTAACACACCTCTTTTAGTTCCTGTCTCTTTATGCCCGCCTGCTGAAAAACCCAAATATGCGATATAGCCAAATCTAAATTGCTTGTCGAATTGCATGTTTAGACACAAACAGAATGGGTTATCTTACCTTACAGTCTGTGGGTTGGTAGGCACTCCACACATATGTGCACAAGCACTGAAGGAAGTGTGTTTCACATTATAACCCCCTTTTAATACTATTTCTGAACTCGTCTTCTCGGCTGTCAGTGATATGCTCAGCTGAACTGGAAAATCAGAAATCTAAAAGCAATTTTCTTGAAGCATATTCCTGATCACTTTGGGGGAGCAGAGCAGCAGCGGGATTACCAGAGGTGGTTTGCTGGAAACACTGAGACTGAACCAAGCAGTGCATGTGCTGTAATGACTCAAAGGGGAACGCTCCGTAGAGCCTCAGAGTTTCTCAAGTTTGAAAAGTGACTCCTAACTTTAATTACTATTTTGCAAAGACACCCGCTTTGTATCTCTGTATTCCTCTGAAACATATTTTATTATAAGCTGGAACAGGTTCTGTTCAGCAGCTAAATTAATCAGATGCGAAGTGACACATCAATCCAGACGGACTTGGGTGACTTAATATAACCTCCTGAAACATTTCACGGGAGGAGATGACATCAGTCATTTTAAAAAGACGTTGACGTGAAGTCATGTGATCATAGTTTTCTAATAAGTGGTGCTAATATGTAGAGATGATCCTGCTGAACAAAACGTGTGCGTAAGTATCCTAAACGTTTGTTTGCCACTGATATTATTTGCTGTAATAATCCAAAATCGTACTGACGCTTTGTTAGAGAAATCTCCCTGGTCCCCGGCTTGAGCTTTTTTAAATTGTATTTATCCTTTATTTATCCAGGAATGTCCGATTGAGATACAAGATCTCTTCTTCCAGGGAGTCCTGACCAACACGGCACACAACAAGTTTCAACATAAAACAAGGGCATTAAACAAAAAAAACATACAATTCAAATATAAATGCAGAAGGCCATTTGTGCCGTGGAGAGAAGCATGATCGCATCAGCAATAGCAACAGTTACATGTTTCATGAAGGGCTAATCGTAGCATACCTTTAAAAGCATTTACAGCAGGAAGTGCCTCGAGACAAAGTTTTACTTGCAGCGTATTCCATAGAAAGGGAGCATAGTGGGAGAATGCAGCTTTACCGAGCTCTGACTGCATCAAAGGGACATTTGAAAGCATCCCATTGGCTGCTCGTCTGGTATTAAAAAAGCAAGTATAAAAGGACAGAAGTCTGGAGATATATAAGGGCAGCTTACCTAGCAATGACTTAAGGATAAAAATCAACATGTGTGATGCTTCAGCCTCAGGATCCATGTATCTGGGATCCTCTCCAGAGGGAAGGAGTCATCACATACAGAGACTAGTTCCTGAGCAGTGTCCTTCACACGCTGATATCAAGAGAGGGAGTCACTCAGTCTCAAAATGGAGGAACAGAAAGCAGTCTTCAATGTTTACTTCAGATTAGCTCCACGTCAGAAATGAGCATGCTTGATGTCTCTCTCCATAGAGGCTGAGTCATCATGTTCATCACATAGCTATCATCTGCCTCAAGCAGTCCTGATGCTCTTCTGGGTCATCTCACAGCCTGTCATGTTCACAGCTACAGTTGATACCCTTGTTAGCATGCTACTCTCATGCTGGAAGAGGACACTCAGTGTTTTCCCAGCACGTTTTGTCAAGGAAGTCAGGAGGATGCTAATTTCTGGTTCGGCCAACACAAATCCTCATCACTGCACGACTGTTGCAGAAGATGAAGCATCAGGTCGCATTAGGGTTGAATGTAAATATAGGGGAGACACAAAACTACGAAATGATGCTGCCTATCTTCATCCAGCACATGTTGACCATCGATCTGTGTGTGTGTGTGTGTGTGTGTGTGTGTGTGTGTGTGCGTCAGTGACAGCTCAGGGGCTCAGCCTGGAGGAGAGGACGGCGGGGGGGGGGAGACGGCGCTGACTCTGGCAGTGACAGCCGGGCTGGTGCAGAACGTGAAGAACCTTCTGGAGCACGGGGCATCACCTCACAACACCAACACCAGGAACGAGTCCCCGCTGCTGCTGGGTAACACGGGGTAAGACTAATGGTGTGAGGAATTTAATAATGTTATCTGAAAATAAACACATTATAAAACCATAGGCCGCGGTTAGGTGATCTTGACTGGGGTCCCCCAAGACCCAGATACATTGGAAATCAAAGAAAATCGTTTATCAAAGCATAGAAGAATAATATAAAGTCATTTGGAGAAAATTAACTGACTGCTTGCTTGGTTGGTTGGTTGATTGGTTGATTGGTTGGTTGATTGGTTGGTTGATTGGTTGGTTGATTGGTTGGTTGGTTGGTTGATTGGTTGGTTGATTGGTTGGTTGATTGGTTGGTTGATTGGTTGGTTGATTGGTTGGTTGGTTGGTTGATTGGTTGATTTGGTTGGTTGATTGGTTGATTGGTTGGTTGGTTGATTGGTTGGTTGATTGATTGGTTGATTGGTTGATTGGTTGGATGGTTGGTTGATTGGTTGGTTGATTGGTTGATTGGTTGGTTGATTGGTTGGTTGATTGGTTGGTTGGTTGGTTGATTTGGTTGGTTGATTGGTTGGTTGGTTGATTGGTTGGTTGATTGGTTGATTGGTTGGATGGTTGGTTGGTTGGTTGATTGGTTGGTTGGTTGGTTGGTTGATTGGTTGGTTGCTTGGTTGATTGGTTGTTTTTTTGGTTGATTGGTTGATTGATTGGTTGAATTGTTGATTGGTTGATTGAAAACGTAGGATAAATATGTGAAATAATAAAAAGTAGACCTCTGGGGTTTGCTGGTTGCTAAGTCGAGGGACAATTGGGGACCTTTGTTATTGGAAAACGTCTTGTGGTGTTAATTCAAAAAGTTGTCCTGAGGGTATTGCCGGAGTACCGGCTATGTTGATGTAAAGAAGGTGCCAGAAAACATTGGAAAAAGAGTTCAAAGAGGCTAAAAAGCGCCGTACGATGGAAGTTGGCGATTATTCTTGGCATATCCCTCAACTTTTGCACTACACATTATCAGGTTCATTGTTACAAATAAAACAATTTTATAAATTCAGAAAGTAATCCCAGTCTTGCTAAACCTTAAAAACACACATTTCTATATTTAGTTGAGTGTATTTGTTTATAGCGTCGTGGACAGTCCCCATTGACAGCTTTAGCCAACATTGCTCATTTCCAGCTGTTGTCCCCAGCCAGATGATAATAGACACCTTTTTAAAATCACAATACATCAACAGCATTAGTTAAAAGTTATATGGAAATAAAAATGTTCCTTCCTTCACAGCGGTGAAGGCCGCCTCTCTGGAGATCACGCAGCTGCTGGTGGCTCACGACACCTGGGTGGAGCAGGTGTGCAGGAAGCAATGGACCGCCATGCACGAGGCGGCCAAGGTGGGAAACGTGGACATCCTGATGCTGCTGCTGAGGAACGGAGGCCAGGTCAACCAGAAGGACGTGTCGGGGGAGACGCCGCTCGCCGTGGCTGCAGAGCATTCACACTACCACATCATCGAGATTCTGCTGAACTGTGGTCAGTCTGAAGAGCTTCACGGCAGGTTTAGAGACCGTGGGAAGACGGTTCATTCAACACGGGTAGATATGGGAATATTGAAATGACAGACTGTCTTTTAGTACTTGCTAGCATTAGCCAAAATCTTTGATCAGGACTCCAAAGTTGTTAAATACTGATGATTGGGAAGTTCTCACGGTTTCCTATACCCACGCACTAATGTATCTTTAGTACGTGGTTAAGAAGCACCAGGCTTTAGGATAACGATGTAACAATGTAAACGTGTTAATGTCATTAATGTACGCCAAAAGGAACGTATGTTAATAAAGGAGGAGTTTGCTCAGGGGTGCCAAAAAATTTCAAAGTTGATTTACAGTATCTAATGGAATTAATACCAGTTCTTAACAAACACCAATGCTACTCAAAGTTATTTATTGTTTCCACTGAAAACACAATCTTTAACTTAATTAATCCAGTACTACAGTTGCTTTATCCTAACATTGTTGAGCAAGTAAACCTACATTCGTTATGTCCAGAGATGGGGTCGTTACAAAAAAAAGTAATATATTACATATTACATATTACTTTTTAAAAAAGTAATATATTACACAACTTCGTTACTCTCTACATAAAGTACCTCGTTACTTTACTCGTTACTTAACTTTTACAGGCAGATCACGCAGACTGCCAACGTTTCAAATGTTCTCTTTAGTTCAGTTTCCATTGTCGCATAAGACTGATCCAGATAGCCCCTGAATGTTTTCCTATCTGACCGTGGCTGTCCTCTGTCTCCTGCTATCTGACCGTGGCTGTCCTCTGTCTCCTGCTATCTGACCGTGGCTGTCCTCTGTCTCCTGCTATCTGACCGTGGCTGTCCTCTGTCTCCTGCTCTCTGACCGTGGCTGTCCTCTGTCTCCTGCTATCTGATCGTGGCTGTCCTCAGTCTCCTGCTATCTGACCGTGGCTGTCCTCTGTCTCCTGCTATCTGTCCGTGGCTGTCCTCCGTCTCCTGCTATCTGACCGTGGCTGTCCTCCGTCTCCTGCTTTCTGACCGTGGCTGTCCTCTGTCTCCTGCTATCTGATCGTGGCTGTCCTCAGTCTCCTGCTATCTGACCGTGGCTGTCCTCTGTCTCCTGCTATCTGTCCGTGGCTGTCCTCCGTCTCCTGCTATCTGACCGTGGCTGTCCTCCGTCTCCTGCTATCTGACCGTGGCTGTCCTCTGTCTCCTGCTCTCTGACCGTGGCTGTCCTCTGTCTCCTGCTATCTGACCGTGGCTGTCCTCTGTCTCCTGCTATCTGACCGTGGCTGTCCTCTGTCTCCTGCTATCTGACCGTGGCTGTCCTCTGTCTCCTGCTATCTGACCGTGGCTGTCCTCTGTCTCCTGCTATCTGTATATTTTGCGCAGTCTATCTCTGCTCACGCTGTTGCGTCGGCGTGTTCTCCTGCGTGTTGGCCATGTGTTGCACTGGAACCAGACACCGCAAAGACTTCAGCCGAGCACGTACGAACTGCGCATGCGTGAGTGGCAATAACTCTCCTTACCAGCAGGCGGCGGTAGTGTGTATTCGTCATTCAAAACAGGCAACAACCGGAAGACAGAGAAGAAGAACAGACTACATGATATAAACAAACAACAAATAGCTGTGCGTTAGCTTCACCTTAGCATGTGTTCTTTGCAGGTGTTGGTTGAGGTTTGATTATGACTGAGTTTAGAAAGTAAACGAAGTAACGCGTGTCGGGGCAATGTTAGTAACTGTAGTGTGATTACTGAATTATAAAAGTAGCGCGTTACACTACTCCGTTACCGACGTTACTTTGTAACGCGTTACACCCAACTCTGGTTATGCCACCAAACTGACATTGTAGAAGGACCAAATGCACTGTAGTTTGAAGTGTCGGGCCACTGATTAATCTACTTGGCGAGTTGGCAGTGAGAATGTTATCGACAGCAATGATTACACTTGCACAAATTAACTTAACTTCCCCCCTACACATCTGAGGTCCAATGCCCTCTTGTTGCAGGTAGCAGCGTGAACGCTCAAGCCTGTAACGGTGAGAGTATCCTGCTGGACGCGTCCGGATCAGGAAACGCCGCCTGCATTCAGCTGCTGCTCGACAACGGAGCCGACCCCAACCTGCCCAGCACCGCCGGACACCTGCCGCTCCACAAGGCCGCGTTCAACGGACACTTCGAGTGAGCTTCTTTGTAGGGGAAATAGGCCCATAACTTTGACTCAGTTTATCAGTTTGTGCTGCCCTCGCTGAGCACAGTCCTGCAACCTTGAACTGCTCTCTGTGTTTCGTCTCCCTGCTCCTGCCTGTTGGCGTCAGCTGATAGAGGTGTTATGGTTTATCTTGTTATGCAGCATGTTGATTCTTCTCTCAGAACTAGCTAAACACATGGGTCTGGGGTAGAGATCTTCAGAAGTGGTTTGGCAGCAGCTGAGTCACCTCGTGGCTGCAGCACATGTCTCCGGCCGAAGCTCCAAATAAACCGTCCGTGTTTGCCATCAAAGTTCCTGCTCTCTCTCCGAGTCTCGCCTCCATTGCTTCACAAGTTTCCATCACATTCTTCTGAAGCAGCTTTCAGTGGACGCCAGTGAGAGTTGATCACAGCAGAACATTTAACTGCTTGTGTTTTCCCCACAGTGCTCTGAAGATGCTGATTCCTCTGACCACCAAGAAGGCGATCAAAGCGGCGGGTCAGAGTCCGGTCCACTCGGCGTCAGAGGGAGGTCAGAGCCGCTGCCTGAAGCACCTGCTGGCCTGCGGCTTCGACGTGAACTACCGCATGAACGCCAGAAACTCAGAGAACTACAGCGACATGAGGAGGAGCGCCTTGTACTTCGCCGTCTCCAACGGGGACGTGGAGTGCTCTCAAATCCTGCTGGCGGCCGGAGCGAAGACGGACCTGGACCCTCTGTGCTGCCTCCTGGTGGCGGTCAGGTCGGGGCGCTACGACATCGTGAAGCTGCTGCTGGCGGCTAAAGCGGACGTGAACTGTTACTTCACGGTGCTGAACGACACGGTGTTTCCCACGGCGCTGCAGTACTGCCTGAAGGACGAGGTGATGATGAGGCTGCTGCTCAACAACGGATACAAGGTGGAGCGCTGCTTTCACTGCCACCATAATGACGATGTCCGTGAAGCCAATGAAGGGCAGGGGAAGATTCCGGTAAGGGACATCAGCTAGGTTCGAAAATTAACCTACGTAGCTTATTTTACTTACGTCATTTGGTTAGCCTTCTTTTCAGATACGTAACTTAAAGTACGCAACAAGGGAACTGTTTTAACCCAAATGACAATATTTAATGAATAATGAAAACGTTGCCAATAATCCAAGCTGGATTAAGTGACATCGGCTAGGTTAGACAAAGGGGGGGAAACTGGAAAGTGTTTACTTCTATAGAAGACATTGTTGACCTTGTGATTGTCCGTCCTCTCTGCAGTTCTGTGAGTTCATGAGCCTCTGCTGCGTCATGCATCTGTCCGGCACGGTGGTTCGGACTCTGCTCGACTACGCCGACCACGTCCAGATCTGCTCCAAACTCAGGCTGCTCCTGAAGAAACAGAGAGAGTGGCCCGACATCTGCGACATCCTCAGTGAGTTCATTCAAGATTATTATCAGGCTGGAGTAGGTGTGGGCGATATTGAAAAATATATTATCACGATATTTTTCAAGCAGTATCACGATAGACGATATATATCACAATATGTTTTCATGTCGGTTATTATGGTTATTTTTCAACCATGACATGGCTTCAAGGCACAGTTTCTCAGTATAAAAATGAACTTTCTGAGGTAGCACTAGCAGTGAACATCAATAAACATGAAAAGGAGGGTAAAACATAACTAAGTAAAACATCAATGAGGAAAAGTCAGTGCCAAACAATTAAAATGTAAACTTTAGACTTGAAGTGCAATAAAAGACTTTAGCATAACTGACGGTGTGAGGAAGCGCACACACCCCCCCACTAACATGTTGGTCTTAACTATTTGTTCGTTAAGAAAGGTAGTACATGTTTTTTTCTGAGTTGCCTTTATTTCAGTTAAAGTTATAAAAACAGTTTAAATAGACAAACTAATAAAATGCGTCTAAATTCGTTTGTCAGTCTGTAAAACACACAAGCACCAAGGAATCACCATTTCCTTTGTTCAGACCTGGAGGCCATCTTGTCCCAGTGCTCAAAGGGGGAGGAGCCTCCAAAGTGCTCCTTATATGTGCCGTATGAGTAGGCGGAGTCTTGGACGCGATTGGTCAGGAAATGTGTGATTTTATGAGTGTCAATTAAGTTAAAAACTATCCGTTTTAAGCAGACCTTGTTGTTGTTTAAGATATCATATTTATAGCGATGCAATAATTAATGTACTTAAGCCTTTAGGGTTTTATTAAAGGTAGACAACAGTGTTTAATTGTGTATTTAAGCCTTCACTCTGCTTTTAGAACCATGACCTGATTGGCCAGGTTGGAGTGGGAAGGCGGGCCGTCTCCTATAAATGTGGTTGGGAAGAGAGGGGAAGATCACGATAGATACGATATCTCTGAAAAAGCATATCGTGGAGACCTAATATCGTCACGACGATATATATCGTCATATCGCTCACCCCTAGGCTGGAGGCAAGGTGCAACACCTTACCTGAGATAAAGACTGTCATCAATAACAAGAAATATCACTTTAAACGAGGCCCTTTAATTGTTTTGGGGGGTTTCCTCTCCTCTGATGTGTTCTATAGGTTTTAGTGCATGTAAATGGTCTGCAAAGACTAAAATCCCTATGTTTCCCGGGATTTTCTCTCCCACATATCCCTGCCTGAAACGCCTCCATTGGACTCCTTTGTTTACTTATAGTAACATCATCATGTAACTCTTTCGCTTCTAATACTCCAACTCATCGTACGTGACAGGCAAGGGGCGGGACATCTCTAAGTGGTTGACCAATCACAACAGAGCCAGCCAGCTAACCAATCAGAGAAGACGGGGCTCTGGTTTCAGACAGAGGGTGAAAAGAGAACAATGAAGAGCTTTCTGAACATTAAAGCATGGAGACATGTCCCAGAAGAGACATTGAATACGAATGTGAACCTGAAAATGAGCTTAATATGGCCCCTTTATGTGTGGTATCTTTCCTGCACTGTGTGTGATGGAAGAATGAACTAATAAAGTAAAACCAATTATTTGTTTACCTTGCCCTCCAGACAGCCCTCGCTCCCTGCGGCACCTCTGCAGACTGGAGATCCGGAGGCGTCTGACCCTGAAGAGACTCAACAAAGCTGAAGTCATGGACTCGCACATTTTCCCCCCCAGACTGAAACACTTCATACTGTACCAGGAGCTCGACCTCTACAGCCAGGACCTCGAACGCATCATATGAACACGATATGGATTTCCTCTGCTAGATTCCTGCATATTTTAAAAGGACGTTTCTGTTTTTTAAGCTTTGTTATTTCTGGTTTTTATAAGCACCATTTTGTAAACAACTTTATTTTTTTGCTCCATCAAGGAAGTGAGTTAAAAAATACTGGTTTGATTTTCATGTACATTTATAGAAGGGTGTAGCATGGGACAAAGAAGAACCTATAACATTTTGGAGTGGATTCAAATCACATGTTTTTTGCGGTGAAAAGCTGTAGTAAGGCTAGTATAAAGGAACTACAGCACGGTCACATGACTTCACTTCACCACCGCTAAGCTAAAGGCGGCTAATGTTGGGCTATAAAGGAACTACAGCACGGTCACATGACTTCACGTCACCACCGCTAAGCTAAAGGCGGCTAATGTTGGGCTATAAAGGAGCTACAGCACGGTCACATGACTTCACGTCACCACCGCTAAGCTAAAGGAGGCTAATGTTGGGCTATAAAGGAACAACAGCACGGTCACATGACTTCACGTCACCACCGCTAAGCTAAAGGAGGCTAATGTTGGGCTATAAAGGAACTACAGCACAGTCACATGACTTCACGTCACCACCGCTAAGCTAAAGGGGGCTAATGTTGGGCTATAAAGGAGCTACAGCACGGTCACATGACTTCACGTCACCACCGCTAAGCTAAAGGAGGCTAATGTTGGGCTATAAAGGAACAACAGCACGGTCACATGACTTCACGTCACCACCGCTAAGCTAAAGGCGGCTAATGTAGGGCTATAAAGGAACTACAGCACGGTCACATGACTTCACGTCACCACCGCTAAGCTAAAGGAGGCTAATGTTGGGCTATAAAGGAACAACAGCACGGTCACATGACTTCACGTCACCACCGCTAAGCTAAAGGTGGCTAATCTTGTGCAATAAAGGAACTAAAGCACGGTCACATGACTTCACGTCACCACCGCTAAGCTAAAGGCGGCTAATGTTGGGCTATATAGGAACTACAGCACGGTCACATGACTTCACGTCACCACCGCTAAGCTAAAGGCGGCTAATGTTGGGCTATAAAGGAACTACAGCACGGTCACATGACTTCACGTCACCACCGCTAAGCTAAAGGCGGCTAATGTTGGGCTATATAGGAACTACAGCACAGTCACATGACTTCAAGTCACCACCGCTGAGCTAAAGGTGGCTAATGTTGGGCTATAGAGGAACTACAGCACAGTCACATGACTTCACGTCACCACCGCTAAGCTAAAGGCGGCTAATGTTGGGCTATAAAGGAACTACAGCACGGTCACATGACTTCACGTCACCACCGCTAAGCTAAAGGCAGCTAATGTTGGGCTATAGAGGAACTACAGCACGGTCACATGACTTCACGTCACACCGCTACGCTAAAGACAGCTAATGTTGGACTATATAGGAACTACAGCAGGGTCACATGACTTCACGTCACCACCGCTAAGCTAAAGGTGGCTAATGTTGGGCTATAAAGGAACTACAGCACGGTCACATGACTTCACGTCACCACCGCTAAGCTAAAGGCAGCTAATGTTGGGCTATAGAGGAACTACAGCGCGGTCACATGACTTCACGTCACACCGCTACGCTAAAGACAGCTAATGTTGGACTATATAGGAACTACAGCAGGGTCACATGACTTCACGTCACCACCGCTAAGCTAAAGGTGGCTAATGTTGGGCTATAAAGGAACTACAGCACGGTCACATGACTTCACGTCACCACCGCTAAGCTAAAGGCAGCTAATGTTGGGCTATAGAGGAACTACAGCGCGGTCACATGACTTCACGTCACCACCGCTAAGCTAAAGGCAGCTAATGTTGGGCTATAAAGGAACTACAGCACGGTCACATGACTTCACGTCACCACCGCTAAGCTAAAGACGGCTAATGTTGGGCTATAAAGAAACTACAGCACGGTCACATGACTTCACGTCACCACCGCTAAGCTAAAGGCAGCTAATGTTGGGCTATAAAGAAACTACAGCACGGTCACATGACTTCACGTCACCACCGCTAAGCTAAAGGCAGCTAATGTTGGGCTATAAAGGAACTACAGCACGGTCACATGACTTCACGTCACCACCGCTAAGCTAAAGACGGCTAATGTTGGGCTATAAAGAAACTACAGCACGGTCACATGACTTCACGTCAACATTTTAATATTGGTGTTTCAGAAAACTGCTCTTTTGCTGCTACATTGTGATTAAAATTATAAAATATACAAGATCTTATGTGTTGAGGCCAGGAAACCCTTTATTTCCCCTCTTTTGGCAGTATGTTTTGGAGCCTAAATAATTGGTAGTAAATAGACATGACAAAAAGTGCAAAAAAAGTACTTTAAAATGCTAATCTAAGAGGTTGAATGTCAGCCGCAGCTGGAGATCAGGTTAAAAGTAATTTCCCTCTTGAAGCCTCTTCAATACTTCAGCAGGTTGTCATCGACTTGTTTTTTAACGGTGTTTTGAGCACACGGCGGATCATAACGACACAATAAATATTCATACAGCAGACCACTTCATTATTGTTTATCATTAGCTGTGGGAAATGTGCAGAGCGACATTACACTCCATTAGGTGCTGCTGAACGGCCTGCATGTTAAATACCCTGGAACAGGTGACACCTATAAATAGTGTTGTGGAGTGTGTGTGTGTGTGTGCGTGTGTGTGTGTGTGTGTGTGTGTGCGTGTGTGTGTGTGTGTGTGTGGGTGTGTGTGTGAGGACTTCGGCCATGACAGAAACACTGTGCTGCTGCTGCTGCTTCGTCCTTTGACTCGAACACTGACGTTACAGGTGTGTTTTGCAAGCTTTCTTCTACAGAATGATGTTAAATTAAAAACATTGTGTACGTACTGTGGTTTGTTGAGCAACACTTATTATATCTGATTAGGTTGAACACACCTCACTGAGACGTGAGAGCTGCGGCCTGGATCCAAACTAAAAGCGAGTGCCGTCAGATCAGCATTCAAAACAGCAACATTACACATAAGATTAATTTTGTGGAATCAAAATATTTTCAATCAAATGCCTCGATATCGGTGTTGTAGAGTCGACTTTTGGCGCTTCATAAAATACTTACACAATGGCATTTTTGATAAATAATCAGGAATGGAAATATTATCGGAAAGTTGGAGAAGACGACGAATACAAACGTGAACATTACATGACTTTAATGAAGCTTTTAAGACAAGGGAAATACAACACTTATGCCATATTACACTATTATGAATCCCAAATACAAGACGATATCTGGTCTTATATTTAGATGTAGGCAAAGCAAGTATTTATAAAAGCACATTTCAACACAAGGCAATCCATGTGATGGTTAGTAACAAAGTATTTCATGACTTTATACCCACTGGAGATGATCAGATGTTCACATGTGGTCCATATAGTCTTCCGTATACCCACAACATGTGTAGTTTATACATTGGCAGGAATCAGTGTATCTGCTTTACTGTTCAAAATCATGTGAAGTGTGTGTGTGTGTGTGTGTGTGTGTGTGTGTGTGTGTGTGTGTGTCTGTGTGGTCTAGCATTACTATACTTGTGGGGACCTAAATCTGTTTACATAGTCACGTGTGGGGACTCGCCTCCCTTATGGGGACAAAATGGAGGTCCCTATAAGAGGAATCATTCATTTTAGGGTGAAGACTTGGTTAGGTTAAGGGTTAGGGTTAGGGTTAGGCATGTGTTGGTTATGGTTAAAGTTAGGATAAGTCTCCAGGAAATGCATGTAAGTCAATGTAATGTCCCCTGAAGTGATGTATACATGGTGTGTGTGTGTGTGTGTGTGTGTGTGTGTGTGTGTGTGTGTGTGGTCAGTAGGATGGATGCGGCTGAGGACCTTGATGAAGACGATCTTATGCACTACGATGTTCAGATGAGCATCCAGGAGTCGGTTCAGAGACCAGAGAGGTGCAGCAACATGAAACACTTCACTAGGAATATCAAATTCAACGTGTTTTAATTTTTCTAAATATTTAAAGCCGTCTTTCTGTTTTAACATCTAGAAGTGAGGCGATGAAGCTCGTGGGGGCCATCAAACAAGGTACAGAGTCAAACCTGGCTGTGGGTAGCGATCAAAGCTTGTTTTAAAACAACATCAATAAATGTGTTGTCAGTACAAGAGATGATGACGTCTTGAGTCCTTGGTCAAATAGACTGGATGTTAGTTGACCCAGAAAATATACAAATACAAAAAGAAAGTTTAAAATGATGCTTTCTCAGAATCTGTAAAGCGTAAAAACCAAAACACCAAGGGGGGAATATCGTTTGACAAAGAATCAGAAACAGGTTTATTACAACGTTTGTTTTCCATGAAAGAAATTAGTATGATTTAGCTGGCTCTTCCTTGGGTCATTGCATTACAAAGTTAACACAATTAAAAAACTAAAATGCGGATTTCAACATTTAACGGGTTCCTTGGCCAATGCTGAACAATTCCACAACGTTTCATAACAATTGGCCCAGTAGTTTTCCAGTAATGATAAAGACAAACACAGAAACAATAACCACTGATCAGAGAAGGCAGAAGTACACACATCCTTTACTCAAGTAGAAGTACACACATCCTTTCCTCAAGTAGAAGTACACACATCCTTTACTAAAGAAGAAGTACACACATCCTTTACTCAAGTAGAAGTACACACATCCTTTCCTCAAGTATTTGAGTTCAACATGTAAGAAGTAGAAAGTACAGGTATTTGTGTTCAACATGTAAGAAGTAGAAAGTACAGGTATTTGGGTTCAACATGTAAGAAGTAGAAAGTACAGGTATTTGGGTTCAACATGTAAGAAGTAGAAAGTACAGGTATTTGAGTTCAACATGTGAGAAGTAGAAAGTACAGGTATTTGAGTTCAACATGTAAGAAGTAGAAAGTACAGGTATTTGAGTTCAACATGTAAGAAGTAGAAAGTACAGGTATTTGAGTTCAACATGTAAGAAGTAGAAAGTACAAGTATTTGAGTTCAACATGTAAGAAGTAGAAAGTACAGGTATTTGAGTTCAACATGTGAGAAGTAGAAAGTACAGGTATTTGGGTTCAACATGTAAGAAGTAGAAAGTACAGGTATTTGAGTTCAACATGTAAGAAGTAGAAAGTACAGGTATTTGAGTTCAACATGTAAGAAGTCAAAGTAAAAAGACGTAAGGAAAATAAGTAGTGGAGTACTGATACCAGAAACATGTACTTGGGTACAGTAACGAAGTATTTGTACTCCACTAATTCCCACCTCTGCTGTGTGATAGAGATCAAATAAAGTAACATTTAAATTCTCCTTGAATAAAAGTACGGACATGTCTCTGCAGGTGACATGTTGGCTCTGCGGCAGCTCTGTGATTTCCCAGCATCCTTCAGTCAGGCGGATGAGCGCGGCTGGTTTCCTCTGCACTGGGCGGTGGTGCAACCTCTGGTTCTGGTCCTGGAGACGGTGCTGTACGGTGGGTAAGAGGTCCACAATTTTACTACAATTTATTTCACAGTTTAGAGAATGGACGAGAAAAAACCAAACCGATGGTTATGTATTATCTGAATTATTATTGCATTAAATACATTAAATGTTAAATCGAAACAAGAAATCATCAGTATACATGTAAAATATCTATTTCTTGTCATACTATTTAAAAAATTCACTTTAACATTTATACTTTTGCATTCATTTTGTTCCATTGTCAGCGTCTGCATTGTCCGCATCAATGTTCAACTTCGACATGAGGCTTTAAAATAAGGTTTCACATTGATTAACTGTGACAAACTTTTTAACCATTTTGATGAGAGAAACTGAGAAAGATATTCACATTAGGACAGAAACAATTATTTGATATTAAAAATACCGCTGAGAGTCCGGTTTAAAAAAAAACGTATCGTACTTTTCGGACTATAAGCCGCGACTTTTCCCCCCATTGTTGTTGTACAGCTAACGGCCACTAGGGGACCTCCTAAATCTATGGATTTTACAGGCACAATCAACCACCTTTAACTCTATGGGCTCTAGGACCGGTCCGCGCCCGCCACCTTTAAGCGGCGGGCTCCAGCAGGAAAAGCTGGAGCCCGCCGCTTAAAGAGTGAGACAGGTAGCGCGCCAAAGTAAAAGTGGAACCGAGAGACAGAAGGAGAGCAAGACAGACGGACACTTTAGCTGCTGCGGCTCATATGCAGGTGCGCTTTATAGTCCGAGAAGTACGGTATATGGTCAAGTTTCGTGGCCTCTTTGCAGGGAAAGAGGCATCAAGTACAAGTCTCCAGAAATGAAAAAGAGGACGGATAAATGATGAAAGGTCATACAAGGTTCAAATCTGAGCTACACGGTCAATGTTTGTCTCAACGTTTGGCTGAACTTACAGAACTGACATGGTAGAGTTGAAGAACAGGTTTTGTAATGACTAAATAAAGTGTTATAATTACCAACTTTTTCTCGTGCTCTTCAGCATCTTTCCGTCTGACTCTGGAGGAAAAGACTTCGGAGGGCGAGACCTTCCTGACTTTAGCGGTTGGAGATGATTTGTTGGAAAACGTGAAGCTGTTGTTGGAGAACGGCGCTTCTCCTCACACGACCAACAGCAAGAACGAAACCCCGCTGCTTTTAGGTCAGAACACTTCCTCACGTTTGGTATAGTCTACGTATTGAGCTATGTTTCAAACTGATCATCAGCAGAGATGGCAGAAGTACACACATCCTTTACTCAAGTAGAAGTACACATACTCGTGTTTAAAAATACTCTGGTGAAAGTAGAAGTACTGACTAAACTTCTTTACTCAAGTCAAAGTAAAGAGGCTTTGAAGTGTCCTTCAGTAGAAAGTACCCATAGCTAGCAGCTGTTTTAAAGAGTACCTGACCTCCCTTTATATCAATAGAACAATAATGTCATTGTTAGCTAATGAATGTTTCCATGGTGACCAACGGCAACATGACAACGTTTCCATTGGTCCCTCTTCTTTAGAGAAGACCAGGAAGTGATGGATACACGGAGCGTGTTCAAATCAATAGGCACGCAGTGACTCTAAAGAATAATGACCACGCACCAACACACATTCAGACTAAAGGAACCAGCTGTTTGGAAATGAGAGAAGTAGAAAGTACAGGTATTTGAGTTCAACATGTGATAAGTAGAAAGTACAGGTATTTGAGTTCAACATGTAAGAAGTAGAAAGTACAGGTATTTGGGTTCAACATGTAAGAAGTAGAAAGTACAGGTATTTGAGTTCAACATGTAAGAAGTAGAAAGTACAGGTATTTGAGTTCAACATGTAATAAGTAGAAAGTACAGGTATTTGGGTTCAACATGTGAGAAGTAGAAAGTACAGGTATTTGGGTTCAACATGTAAGAAGTAGAAAGTACAGGTATTTGAGTTCAACATGTGAGAAGTAGAAAGTACAGGTATTTGAGTTCAACATGTGAAAAGTAGAAAGTACAGGTATTTGAGTTCAACATGTAAGAAGTAGAAAGTACAGGTATTTGGGTTCAACATGTGAGAAGTAGAAAGTACAGGTATTTGAGTTCAACATGTAAGAAGTAGAAAGTACAGGTATTTGAGTTCAACATGTAGAAAGTACAGGTATTTGAGTTCAACATGTAGAAAGTACAGGTATTTGAGTTCAACATGTGAGAAGTAGAAAGTACAGGTATTTGAGTTCAACATGTGAGAAGTAGAAAGTACAGGTATTTGAGTTCAACATGTAAGAAGTAGAAAGTACAGGTATTTGAGTTCAACATGTAAGAAGTAGAAAGTACAGGTATTTGGGTTCAACATGTAAGAAGTAGAAAGTACAGGTATTTGAGTTCAACATGTAAGAAGTAGAAAGTACAGGTATTTGAGTTCAACATGTAAGAAGTAGAAAGTACAGGTATTTGAGTTCAACATGTAAGAAGTAGAAAGTACAGGTATTTGAGTTCAACATGTAAGAAGTAGAAAGTACAGGTATTTGAGTTCAACATGTAAGAAGTAGAAAGTACAGGTATTTGAGTTCAACATGTGAGAAGTAGAAAGTACAGGTATTTGGGTTCAACATGTGAGAAGTAGAAAGTACAGGTATTTGAGTTCAACATGTAAGAAGTAGAAAGTACAGGTATTTGAGTTCAACATGTAAGAAGTAGAAAGTACAGGTATTTGTGTTCAACATGTAAGAAGTAGAAAGTACAGGTATTTGAGTTCAACATGTGAGAAGTAGAAAGTACAGGTATTTGAGTTCAACATGTAAGAAGTAGAAAGTACAGGTATTTGTGTTAAACATGTAAGAAGTAGAAAGTACAGGTATTTGAGTTCAACATGTAAGAAGTAGAAAGTACAGGTATTTGTGTTCAACATGTGAGAAGTAGAAAGTACAGGTATTTGAGTTCAACATGTGAGAAGTAGAAAGTACAGGTATTTGGGTTCAACATGTAAGAAGTAGAAAGTATAGGTATTTTGGTTCAACATGTAAGAAATAGAAAGTTCAGGTATTTGAGTTCAACGTGTAAGAAGTAGAAAGTACAGGTATTTGAGTTCAACGTGTAAGAAGTAGAAAGTACAGGTATTTGGGTTCAACGTGTAAGAAGTAGAAAGTACAGGTATTTGAGTTCAACGTGTAAGAAGTAGAAAGTACAGGTATTTGAGTTCAACATGTAAGAAGTAGAAAGTACAGGTATTTGTGTTCAACATGTAAGAAGTAGAAAATACAGGTATTTGAGTTCAACATGTAAGAAGTAGAAAGTACAGGTATTTGAGTTCAACATGTAAGAAGTAGAAAGTACAGGTATTTGGGTTCAACATGTGAGAAGTAGAAAGTACAGGTATTTGGGTTCAACATGTAAGAAGTAGAAAGTACAGGTATTTGTGTTCAACATGTGAGAAGTAGAAAGTACAGGTATTTGGGTTCAACATGTAAGAAGTAGAAAGTACAGGTATTTGTGTTCAACATGTAAGAAGTAGAAAGTACAGGTATTTGGGTTCAACATGTAAGAAGTAGAAAGTACAGGTATTTGAGTTCAACATGTGAGAAGTAGAAAGTACAGGTATTTGAGTTCAACATGTGAGAAGTAGAAAGTACAGGTATTTGAGTTCAAAATGTAAGAAGTAAAAATTCGTCAGAAAAATAAGTAGTGGAGTTACTGGTACCAGAAAAACGTACTTAAGTACAGTAACGAAGTATTTGTACTCTACTACTTCCCACCTCTGACCATCAGTTCCTCCTCCGTGCAGCAGTGAGAGCCGGATCCTATCAGATGGTTTCCAGTCTGATGGCTGCAGGAGCTCAGGTGGAGCAGGTGTGTCTGAAGAAGTGGACGGCCATGCACGAGGCCTCCAGAGCCGGCTGTGTTGCTGTCATGGAGCTCCTGCTGCAGAGGGGGGGAAAGGTTTCAGAGACGGACCAGTACGGAGTCACCCCTCTGGGCATCGCTGCGGAGTACAGCCACTCTGGAGTCCTGGAGCTCCTCATCAAACACGGTGAACACATAATGCTGGACTGAGTCGACACTATCTTCGTGTGTGAAACTCCTTATGGAGACATAAATAAAGCCATTTGTTTTAGTATCTAATCAACGACGACCAAAGGCGGAGGCCAGACTGATTCATTTCACAAACGCAGGACTTTTACCCAGAAAACCCAGTTTTTGCTAAAAAGTTAACATTGACTTGTTCTAATTTTAATTAACCTACGTAACTAACTTCACCTGCAACAAATACAATATATACATATATACTTTATTGATTATCTATCTATCTTACTTCTTAACATGCTTAGCATACTTAATTAAGATATGTAACTTAAGGTACGTAACAAGGTACTTATTTGAACCCCATAACGCGATTGTTTTACTTTCTTTACTGTTTTAAAAATAACGTAAAGTAATCAAGAACAAATATCTCGCTCGAGACGTCATTGAGGTGTTGTTGTATGGGAACGTAACTTCCGGGAGAAAAGGAACCTTGGCTGATTGTGTCGTGATGGTTGATTGAACACTGTTTCTGTTTCCACATTGGAAAAGGTGCTGATGTGAACGCCCAGGCGCCAAATGGCGACAGTGTTCTGTATGACGCTGCCGGTTCAGGAGACCCGGACTGTCTCAACATCCTGCTGCAGAACGGAGCCAATCCCAACGTCCACAACCTGAGCTCCCAGCTGCCCGTGCACCACGCTGCGTACGAGGGACACCACCTGTGAGCGCGTTGATGAAGTTGATTGTTCTTTAAGTTCAACTATAGCAGAATCTAAAATAGTTGGAATTGTAAATTGACAGACAGGTCCATTGCTTTGCCTCAAAAAACGAACTGCTCAGCCTTCATGTAGAATATTCCCTGATTCATAAGTTCTTTAAGAATTTCTACTTCCTTTCTTCATCAGAGCTTTAAGGATTTTGATCCCGATCACCACCAGACGGGCTCTGCGTGTCTCCGGCTACAGCCCCGTCCACTCTGCCGCTGACGGAGGAAACACCCGCTGCCTGGAGCTGCTACTGCAGAAAGGCTTCGACGTCAACGCTCAGCTAGCCCCTCACATCTCCGACAACTACGGAGACATGAGGAAAAGCCCGCTGTACTTCGCCGTCTCCAACGGGGACGCCACCTGTACTGAGATGCTGCTCAAAGCAGGGGCCAATCCAAACCTGGACCCTCTGTGCTGCCTCCTGGTGGCGGTCAGGTCGGGGCGCTACGACATCGTGAAACTGCTGCTGGCGGCTAAAGCGGACGTGAACTGTTACTTCACGGTGCTGAACGACACGGTGTTTCCCACGGCGCTGCAGCACTGCCTGAAGGACGAGGTGATGATGAGGCTGCTGCTCAACAACGGGTATAATGCAGAGAAGTGTTTCTGCTGCCACCATGAGGACGACTGGGAGGAGCTGAGCGAGGCTGGGTACTCACAGGACCAGGAGGAGAAAGTCCCTGTGAGTTGATCTACACCGTGGAAGTAACATTTTGGACAAAGTGTTACCTATCAATACATGTGTGAAAAATCCTTGAGCATTAAGCCAAATAATTCGTGGTTATATGTCCGATTGCTAGCTCCTAATATGTGCAAAAAAAAGGTGTCATACGTTAAAAGTCGTGTATCAATCCATGTTTGGGGTGTATTGGTCAAATAAGTCAGAAATATGTCATTGCAGTAACATTTTCCCATGTGTAATTAGCATTAATATCTTCTCGTGTTCCAGTTTTGTGATTTCGTCAGCGTCTCCTGGCTGGACAACCTGGTGGGCCGAGTCGTGTCGATCCTCCTCGAATACGTCGGTCAGGTTTCCCTCTGCAGCAAACTGACGAAAACCCTGGAGGCGCACAAGGCGTGGCCTCACATCCACTGGACGCTATGTGAGTTACGCTGTGGTAAAGACGATTAGACGATTCTTGTCACTTCGAAGAACACATGAACGTACCTGTTCTTCCTGCTTTATTAGCAGACATGGCAAAAGTCCACACATCCTTTACTCAAGTAGAAGTGCAGATACTCGTGTTTAAAAATGCTCTGGTGAAAGAATAGCATTGGAGGGATGAAACCCTCTTGAATGGTCACACATGCAGACAGTGACATGTGTTCTCTGCTTTTAACCCATCCTAGAACCAGGAGTCTAGTACCAGGAGCAGTGGGCAGCTATTGTACAGCGCCAGGGGAGCAATGGGAGTGAGGGGGGAAGGGGGGTGTCCGGTGCCTTGCTCAAGGGCACCATGTGAACTGGGACCTCTCATAGTAGCAGTCTACACGCCATATTTAGGTCTGGTCGGGGACTTGAACCGGCGACCCTACAGCTCCCAGTCCAAGCCCCTGCTGACTGAGCCACTGCCAGACCTAAACGTAGAAGTACTGACTAAACTTCTTTACTCAAATAGAAGTACAGATACTCATGTTTAAAAATACTCTGGTGAAAGTAGAAGTACTGACTAAACTTCTTTACTCAAGTAAAAGTAAAGAGGCTTTGAAGTGTCCTTCAGTAAAAAGTACCCATAGCTAGCAGCTGCTTTAAAGAGTACCTGACCTCCCTTTATATTAATAGAACAATAATGTCATTGTTAGCTAATGGATGTTTCCATGGTGAACAACGGCAACATGACAACGTTTCCATTGGTCCCTCTTCTTTAGAGAAGACCAGGAAGTGATGGATACACGGATCATGTTCCAATCAATAGGCACGCAGTGACTCTGAAGAATAATGATAACGCACCAACACACATTCAGACTAAAGGAACCAGCTCAACATGTAAGAAGTAGAAAGTACAGGTATTTGAGTTCAACATGTAAGAAGTAGAAAGTACAGGTATTTGAGTTCAACATGTAAGAAGTAGAAAGTACAGGTATTTGAGTTCAACAGATAAGAAGTAGAAGTACAGGTATTTGAGTTCAACATGTAAGAAGTAGAAAGTACAGGTATTTGAGTTCAACATGTAAGAAGTAGAAAGTACAGGTATTTGAGTTCAACATGTAAGAAGTAGAAAGTACAGGTATTTGAGTTCAACAGATAAGAAGTAGAAGTACAGGTATTTGAGTTCAACATGTAAGAAGTAGAAAGTACAGGTATTTGAGTTCAACATGTAAGAAGTAGAAAGTACAGGTATTTGGGTTCAACATGTAAGAAGTAGAAAGTACAGGTATTTGAGTTCAACAGATAAGAAGTAGAAGTACAGGTATTTGAGTTCAACATGTAAGAAGTAGAAAGTACAGGTGTTTGAGTTCAACATGAGAGAAGTAGAAAGTACAGGTATTTGAGTTCAACATGTGAGAAGTAGAAAGTACAGGTATTTGTGTTCAACATGTAAGAAGTAGAAAGTACAGGTATTTGAGTTCAACATGTAAGAAGTAGAAAGTACAGGGATTTGAGTTCAACATGTAAGAAGTAGAAAGTACAGGTATTTGAGTTCAACAGATAAGAAGTAGAAAGTACAGGTATTTGAGTTCAACATGTAAGAAGTAGAAAGTACAGGTATTTGTGTTCAACATGTAAGAAGTAGAAAGTACAGGTATTTGTGTTCAACATGTAAGAAGTAGAAAGTACAGGTATTTGGGTTCAACATGTAAGAAGTAGAAAGTACAGGTATTTGTGTTCAACATGTAAGAAGTAGAAAGTACAGGTATTTGGGTTCAACATGTGAGAAGTAGAAAGTACAGGTATTTGTGTTCAACATGTAAGAAGTAGAAAGTACAGGTATTTGGGTTCAACATGTGAGAAGTAGAAAGTACAGGTATTTGAGTTCAACATGTAAGAAGTAGAAAGTACAGGTATTTGTGTTCAACATGTAAGAAGTAGAAAGTACAGGTATTTGGGTTCAACATGTAAGAAGTAGAAAGTACAGGTATTTGTGTTCAACATGTAAGAAGTAGAAAGTACAGGTATTTGAGTTCAACATGTAAGAAGTAGAAAGTACAGGTATTTGGGTTCAACATGTAAGAAGTAGAATGTACAGGTATTTGTGTTCAAAGTGTAAGAAGTAGAAAGTACAGGTATTTGAGTTCAACATGTAAGAAGTAGAAAGTACAGGTATTTGTGTTCAACATGTAAGAAGTAGAAAGTACAGGTATTTGGGTTCAACATGTAAGAAGTAGAAAGTACAGCTATTTGAGTTCAACATGTAAGAAGTAGAAAGTACAGGTATTTGGGTTCAACATGTAAGAAGTAGAAAGTACAGGTATTTGGGTTCAACATGTAAGAAGTAGAAAGTACAGGTATTTGAGTTCAACATGTCAGAAGTAGAAAGTACAGGTATTTGAGTTCAACATATAAGAAGTAGAAAGTAAAGGTATTTGTGTTCAACATGTAAGAAGTGAAAGTAAAAAGCCGTCAGAAAAATAAGTAGTGGAGTAAAGTACTGATACCAGAACAATGTACTTAAGTACAGTAACGAAGTATTTGTACTCCACTACTTCCCACCTCTGTTTCCTGTCGCTTTGGTCCAACAGTCGTGTTCTCTGTGACTTCCAGGTAACCCTCGCTCTCTGTCTCACCTGAGCAGAGTGGTGATCAGGAAACACCTGAGCTGCAGCAGCATGGCGTCCGCCCCGCTGCCCAACCGGCTGAAGGACTACCTGCTGTTCAAAGAGAGCCACCTGGACGACAACATCATCTGCAGGGGGGACCGTGCGCACGAGGAAATCCTTCATATTCCATGAGTCATACAAGTGGCTTACCGTATGAAGCACAATTATCTAAAAAGGACACACAATACATTTCCTTAGTCAATTTAAGAATAAATATGTGTGTTTGCAGTGTTAGAGTTTCCTTTTCAGGCCCTTATCTGTACTGTATGACTGCCCCTTGTCACAGTGTTTCAAAGGGGCATTAGCTAAGGTCTTTCTGGTCCAGGCTGGATAAAGTCAACATGAAAGGTCTGCGTTCAATCACTATGTGAGATGACTCGGATTTCAGGTCCCTGCTACTGAGAAGTGGGTTTGTTTACATTTCAAAGAGTTGTAAATACATTTGTACTGTCTGTTATTAAAGAGATACATTGCCTGGGAATCATGAATGTAGAATGTTCAGAACCAATCTACGGGTTACATTGGGACATATTTCACTGGGTAAGTGAAAAGCTTAACGTGTCTGGATTCAATTAGAATGCATGCTCTGGTTTCAATGCATGTTGGTTAGGCAATCCATCAAGATGTCAGTCTCGAGTGACCTTTAAATGGCCAGCAGGGGGCGCCTCGACTAGTTTGTGACAAAATGACGGTAAAGTGGTCTTTGTTTAGAATACAATCGACAATAAAGCAGCGCTCTTTTGCAATGTTTTAAGTGATTGTGATTGACAGGTCGCTTCCACCACCGTCCAATTGTAACAGTGTTGTCAGTTCAGGAAAGGGCCTTTTATTTGTCATACAGTTGTACTTTGTTCCACCCGTTATTTAATACCGATTCCAAAAGAACAAGCTAGCAAGATTACAACTAACAGCAACGGCTAAATTGCCATCGTCAAGGCAACTGTAGTCCACAAACCAACGGACGAGATAACGGCGACGACATCCACTTCCTATAATAGTCAACAAATAGTTGATTGACATAATGTATGTTCTCTTGCAGTGAGAAGTTGTACTGTCAGCTGATGCAGTTTCCAATGCAGACCGTTTAGCAGGTTGACTGTAAATGTAACCCTGCGACCTGCAGAAAACAACAACAACAACAACAACAACATGGCTTCACATTTAGCATTTATCAGGTCACACAAGAACCTGAGAACAGACAGAGGTCACATTTGTCAAAGGATTTCCAAACTAGTCACCAAGGCGAGGCGAGGCAAGTTTATTTATATAGCGCCTTTCTCCCCTGCTGATCAAAGTGCTTTATAACAACGGAAGACATTAAAGGTGGGGTCGGTAAGTTTGAGAAACCAGCTCGAGATCGCTAGAATTTGAAAATACACAACGGAGAAAATCTGCCACTTCCTCACAGAGCCCCTCCCCCAACACACACGAACGCGCACATGACCAATGAGGGCACGAGGTAAGTGTGTGCCCCGATGGAAGGCTGACAGGCAGGTAGGCCAGGTTGTACTTCTTACAGTATTACGGCTTCTACAGGTGACATTTATTTATGGATTTTTATAAATAAAGGTTTCACTCTATTCTGCAAATGTCCTCCTGTTCAATAAAGAGAACTTTGCATGTGAAGTGCTTCAGACTTTCAAGCCGCGTATTGAATTTCTTCAACCACTAATTGGAACCAATTATGAAACTGCTGCTGCTGTGTGTGCGGTGTGTGTGTGTGTGTGTGTGTGCGCGCGTGTGTGTGCGTGTGAGTGTGTACGTGTGTGTGCGTGTGTGTGTGTGTGGTGTGAGTGTGTGTGTGTGTGGGTGCTGTGTGCGTGTGTGTGTGCGTGTGTGTGTGTGCGTGTGAGAGAGAGTGTGTGTGTGTGAGTGTGTGTGTGCATGCGCGTGTGTGTGCGTGTGAGTGTGTACGTGTGTGTGCGTGTGTGTGCGTGTGTGTATGTATGTGTGTGTGTGTGAGTCAGGAAAATGAATATAACGTTTACAAAATGGTTGCTTTGAGGTTTCGGGGCAAAATATCCGACGAAGGGCATCGGTCAAAACACACCTCGAGCACGCTGTGTCCATACGTGAGAAATAACGGCTGCGCTGTAAAATGCTTCTTATTTTACAAATACTTTTATTTATGTAATCCTGCCGACCGACCGACACACAAACAAACCTGAGACATGAACTCAGAGGCCAGGTGAACACTGGCACACTTTGGGAATCGGCCGCAAAGTCGAAACGAATCCGATCTGTGAGTAAACCGTTTCAGAGTCCTTCCTTTGTAACGGGAAATGTTTCCGTTCTCCGCCCGGGCATCGCAGCTGGATGACTAATCGGCAGGGATCCAGGTCAAAGGTTAAGTTACAGCAGGCTTAGCGAGAGAGTGGTGTTATGTCGCTCTGAGTCTTTTCACTTTGTAACACGAGACGACTTGCTAAGCATGCTCAGTGATGGATGCATGTGGAGCTCGGACGGTCGTCTTGGAAACAAAACAACAAACCGCGCTCCCTCCAAAAACATTGTATTCAAACTGAAGGTCAGTTCTACACATCTATACTGAGGTTACTCCAGCAGAGGGGTGGACACAATAATGACAACACTTATGTCACATGGTATGGTCCAACAGCTCGGCAGCAAATAAACATAAAGTTGAGTCCGTGTTTGAATATCTCTCCTTCCGGGTTTCTATCTTCACAGCGATTGCAAATTGAACTTGCTTGGTTGACAGATTGACCTTAGCCAACATTGCGGCAATGGAGCCAGGTTTTTAAAAAGGACAAAGTCAGATTATTTCTGTTTGGTCTATTGTTTTGATCAGTAATCTATATAGTCAATAATCAACTGAATATTTGAGATAATAATAAGATATAATATTTTTATAGCGCCTTTCAGGAAACCCAAGGTCGCTTTACAAGTCGGGTAGAGTAGGGGATAAATAAACCTATTAAACTAACTATACAGTGGACACACACACACACACACACACACACACACACACACACACACACACACACAGAGACAGAGAGAGACAGAGACAGAGACACACGCACACAGACACACAGAGAGAGACACACACAGAGAGAGACACACACACACACACAGACAGAGACACGCACACAGAGACAGAGACACGCACACACACACACACACACACACACACACACACACACACACACACACAGACAGAGACAGAGACACGCACACACACAGAGACAGAGACAGAGACACATGCACACACACACACACACACACACACACACACACACACACACACACACACACGGTGCTATATGTGAGATATAGTGAAAGTGCATTCCCACCAGAGGGTCTATTGAGTCGGTGTAAGAGATTTCAACCACATCACAGTCTTCATCACAGTCTTCATCACAGTCTTCATCCCAGTCTTCATCAGCAGCTTCCTTTAGTTCAGTTTCCAGTGAGTAACTCTCATTCACGTGGTGGTGGTTTAAACGTGTGATATTGCAGATGGATGAAGTGCTTTGTTTTTGTTCCAACACATGTCTGTACGAGTGGCAGCAACTCAGTCCGTCCTGACATTTGGCTTGTTGAGCTGCAGTGTAAACAGCATCTGTGTTCACAATCAGCCGTACTGAACATAGTCCTGCCGTCCTCGGGGAGAACAAGCGTTTCCCGGACAACTTCGCCCCCAAGGCTGTGGCATGCATTCGAGCGTGTGTTGCATTCAGTGTCCGGACACATCTTCATCTCTGGTGTCTCCCCTACGGCGCTTTGTTCCCCGTCCGTTTCGTCCACAGGCCACTCAGAGGGTTCGCATTCCTGCGGTAAGCCTATCTCTTTGACAACCCAACACCCTAAAAAAAGACAGGACCATCGGTGGCATGGCGGCCCTCCCCTTATTTCCCCTGTCAGGCGTCTTGGGCAGCTGGAACCAGTAGAGGACTCTGATTCACCACCGGTCTACCACAGCATCTTTTATCTGAAGGAACTTAATGGTGGGAAGTACAACAAAGGGGGTTAAAGTGCAAGAGATTTAAGAGTTCGACGACTCCTCGAACGAGCGAAGGACCATGAGTACCTTCGGGTACCGTAAGGAGCTGAAGAAGAACGAGGAGGTGGACGAGGACGAGCTGCTGGCCACTCTGTCCTCCGAGGAGCTGCAGGAGCTGGAGAGGGAGCTGGCCGTCCTCGATGACAACGTCCCCATCGGCCTGAGGCAGAAAGACCAGACCGCCAAGATCCCAACTGGGACCTTCGATAAGGACGCCTTGATGAAATACTGGGAGGACGAGAACAAGAAGCTGGTGGAGGACGAGAGGAGGGAGGACGAGAGCGTGGAGGACAGACGGGTGAGAGGAGACATCAATACTCTGACCGCAAATCAATCTATTACCAGCAAGGGGTCGTTTAGAAAAGGTCCCTGTTTGCATCGTGCATCTGTAGCTTTGAGGGACAAGAAGTTAACTAAATGAATGTAATGGGTTATCCTTTCGTCGTCTCTGATTGCTGGTCTATAGATCTCAATCTATAGAAGTACTTAAAGTATGAGTAATATAAATCTGCAAAGTAAATACTTAAGAATGTAGTTAGTTGCACACTACGAAGGGAAATCTAACTGAAAACATATTTCAAAATGTTTTTAAATTCATCGATAAAACAAGCTTTATTTTAAATCTGTATTTCCAGATGATATCGGAGCAATAACAAAAGAAACATGTGCAGTATTTTAAGTAAGGAACAGATTTGAGTGACAAGTCTTAACAGTCTCACTCTGACAAAATAAGACTCATGGAGATAAACACCCCGACAGCCCGTTCGGAGAAAAAGACGAAACAGATTTAAGGAGCAGATCAGTTTACTCGTTGGTCCTTTCCGTCCTGTGGAAACAGTGGTTTGGCGTCCTGAGAGAATCTGCAGGATACACCTTGGCTTAGAGACGAGACGCTATCAGGCAGGTGTGGGGTTTGAAAGCCGGTGTCCAAATGTAGAGCTTATCCCAAACTAGGGACTGAAAGCCAACGTATCCGAGCCTTCGTTGCCATCTTTTTGTAGTTCCGTCAAAAGTACTCAAGATGGATAAAGGTTAACATCACGTGCAACTTTCTGTGAAGCGTTACATATTGGGCCAAAATTAATATCATTTTCATGCGAAGCCTTTTGCTTTCTGACCAAAGGGTCCTTACGGCGTACTCTATCGGTTCAGATGCATGTTTACCGTTAAAACATACACACATATTATGATGTAGAAGGTGTATCCAATTTATTTAAAACGTGTGGGTGGAAAAAAGATAGACTGTCAGAGAAACGCAAATGCCAGCTTTAATGACTGTCGGCAAGCAGTGGAAAGGGTTCTTAATTAAAAGTCAGAGGCTGGAAAATGTCAGGGTTTGACCTCATATTCTGTCCTGTTATTGTGCGCAGGAGGGACGCCGAGATGAGAGCAGAGGGGAAGGAGTGACAGCGACCACCGACACCCCCGGCAACACTTCAGACAGCGACAGGAAGAAGATGTCACCAAGGGGGAAGAGAGCACAGAATGTGTCGAGCGAGAATGATGCAAAGGAAGATCGAACAGAAAAGAAAGATGAGTGCAAAAAGGAGGCTCCAATCAGGATGAAATGTCCTCCGAAGAACGGCCTGTCGAAAGCCTCAAAGGGTGAATTGAAGACGACTGAAACCGCAGAACAAAACACAATGTCCGACAGAGCGAGTGGGAACACTATCGTCATCGATGAAACTCTGAAGCAGATCCTGAGTAACGACCCCGCCGTAAGTGAAGTCAACCTCAACAACATCGAAGATATTTCCCAGGAAATCTTGCTTCGTTTCCCCGAGGCCCTTTGCACCAACACTCATGTCCACGTGTTCAGCCTCGCCAACACCCACGCCGACGACCGGGTTGCCTTCGCCGTCTCCAAGATGCTCCGTGAGAACCGCTTCATCCGAAACCTGAACATCGAGTCCAACTTCGTGTCTGGTCAGGGCATCCTGGCTCTGATCGCAGCGCTGCAGCACAACCGGAGCCTCGTGGAGCTCCGATTCCACAACCAGAGGCACATGTGCGGGGGGAAAGTGGAGATGGAAATGGTCCAGTTGCTGAGGGAAAACACAACCCTGCTCAAGCTCGGATACCAGTTCGACCTTCCGGGGCCGAGAATGACGTCGACCAGCATCCTGACACGCAACCAGGACCAGCAGAGACAGAGGAGGCTCCAAGAGAAGAAGAGTCCTCCAGAGGCCTCGGGACCAGGTTTATCTGCAGAAAACACACTTCCAAACAAGGCATCACAATCTTCTAAGACTGTCGAAAATCAGAACAGAAATCCCCCCTCTTCCTCTTCCTCGTCCTCCTCCGCCTCCTCCTCCTTCTTTAGCAGTGCCTACGAGGAAGATATCCGAAATGGTCAAACAGCACGAATTCTCAAACAACACAAAGACGCAGTCGAACCAAAAGAAGACAAAGACGAAGAAGCTCAAGAATGGCGCCAATGAAAAGGAGAGCGCAGATATTTTCAAAGACCTGAAGAACACCTTGAAGCCGTCCATCCAGAAGAGACGAGACGAACCGACACACCTGCCGCCGCCTCAAAGGTCAGGCCGCGACGACCTGATGGCGGCGATCCGCGGGAGCAGCATCGGGTCCTTAAAAAGGGTACGACTTCCCCATGTTTGTTTGAAGAATTTTGTATCCTGAGTGATAGCATCGGAGACATGGTCTAGCCTCCAAAAGCCATTCGACCCCCTCAATGTGAAAGCCTGCTGTCACCAGAGGACGGCTTCTTCATGTTATAAATAGTTTAACTTCTTCACCGCCGTATGATCTGACCGGTGGCTTCTGGGAAGAGAGCGGATGAGTGTTATTCAGATGTCCACTAAGTTTAGAGACAAAGCAATCAAGTCCAAAGTGTTTTAAAAAACATTAATTAAACTTGACAATGTGGTTACAATTCTTATTCCTAAAAATGTAGTTTAATAATTCATGAAATCAGCAAACACACTCCAAATAGTAGATGTGCTTTTGGAAAACAATGATGTCCCTTGAAAACAAACCCATAACATGTTAGCAGACTTCGACCGCAGCCGTTTCCGTAAGAGAAGAAAAGTCTCCACGTGAGTCGGATCCTCTCCAAAATGTATCGTGTTCTACCTTCGCCAACAATACATGATTCAGCCAAGATTCATGAGGCTTGAAATCAGACCATGCGAATACGTCATAAAGTCAGATACAGTAACTCTTTAAGTCTTAAAGGTGGGGTAGGTAAGTTTCAGAAACCGGCTCGAGATACACTTTTTGTTATATTCCATGGAATGCTCTCAACATCCCGATAGCGATGAATATCTGAAGTGCTTTGACAACAAATCCATACATGCCGTGATACTGTAAAAAGTACATCCAATCCGTTTAGCTGGGTCGGCTAAACGGATTGGATGGCCTACCTGCCTGTCAGCCTTCCATCGGGGCACAAACTTATCTCGTGCCCTCATTGGTCATGTGCGCGTTCGTGTGTTGGAGGAGGGGCTCTATAACGGAGCGTCCACACTACAGCTTCAAAAATAGCTTGGAGCTGGGCGTGTCTGGAGCTTGGGGATTTTATTCAAGCAACACGGCCAACAACCAATCACATGAATCTCCCGCCCCCGACATACAAAGCAGAAAAAACCCCGGGGATTTTATGGGAGCAATATATATATATATATATAAACTCCCCAAACAAGCGAAAACCTACCAGTTTCCCCCACTGTCTCTGCCCCCTCCCTCCATGCTGGTTCCTCCGGTTTGTGTCCCGGTAGGTGAAGAGGGTCTGGTCATACACAAACCGGGTGATTTGCTACGGCGATAGTTAGTTTCTCCTCCGACTTTTTTTGAAATATAGAAATGAACGGCGGGATATCTCTCCCAGCTTAGACGCGGTTTGATTGGCTACGGCTTCAGCTGTCAGATTTTCAGAAACGGGATTTGATTGGCTGGCGCTGGCTACTCCGGCGGAGACGGACCGCTCTGCTACCCACAATTCAGTTCGGCGAAAAAGTGAGGCTACGTGACGTCACCCCATTGAAAGTGAATGGGCAGATTGGAGCAGATTGTATTTTCAAATTCTAGCGATCTCGAGCCGGTTTCTCAAACGTACCTACCCCACCTTTAAGTGTAGCCAGAAAGTCAAAAGTAGATGTTTTCGTTGTGCTATGAAATGTTCATTTTGGGTGCTATAACCAGGGGCGGACTGGCCGGTACTGAAGTAGATCGGTCGGACGATGTGGGCCGGCCGGATAAGTCCCGTCGACATTTACTAGCGGTATTAACTTGCGGTACTGAAGTGGGCCGGTCGAGAGTCCCGGGCTGATTTGTAGTCCCAGTCCGCCCCTGGCTATAACTCAATATGTGTGTTATTTCTGTCTTACAGGTGGATCCGTCCCAGGCCTGAACACCTCTCACTTTTTATAAAGTATTTCATTTTTATTTCACGCTTAAATGTCACTTTTTGAACCGTATCTTTTTGTCACACGGCGGAGCGGCAGACTGCTGAGTGTTTTGTTACCGTGTGGAACTCACTGTGAACTCTGATGTGTCGAGAAATAAAGTTAATGTTATGTCAAAAAGTTTGGAGCAAATCCTTCCTGATACAGAGAGTTGTTTATTTGTGTCTCTTCTTTAGTTTTTAGATTTTCTCCAGGTCAGAATAATGTTTAAAAAAAACGTTATACAGATGAATGTATTTTGGTTGAAATCATTATTTATTCAGGTAATTTGGCTTTAGGTAAACTTTGACATTAAATTCTATCATGTATCATGGTCAAACATTTAGTAATATTATCCTTGAGTTTGGATGGAGAGATGTTTTTATGTATACGGAACATTGCAAGGGCTCCGTTAGCAACAAGCTAATGGCATTTTACCATTGGATTGCAGCAAATAAGATCTTTCTCAAACACAAGTCTATGATCCTTACACGTGTTGTTCAGCAGGATAATATATCCACTTAGTAACACCACTTTTACCATTTTTGAAGCACATCTCCAGGTTTAAAAGCTAACATTAGGCTATAAACAAACAATGCATTCAAGACTTCACGTCACCACCGCTAAGCTAAAGGTGGCTAACGTTGGGCTATAAAGGAACTACAGCACGGTCACATGACTTCACGTCACCACCGCTAAGCTAAAGGCGGCTAACGTTGGGCTATAAAGGAACTACAGCACGGTCACATGACTTCACGTCCCCACCGCTAAGCTAAAGGTGGCTAACGTTGGGCTATAAAGGAACTACAGCACGGTCACATGACTTCACGTCACCACCGCTAAGCTAAAGGCGGCTAACGTTGGGCTATATAGGAACTACAGCACGGTCACATGACTTCACGTCCCCACCGCTAAGCTAAAGGTGGCTAACGTTGGGCTATAAAGGAACTACAGCACGGTCACATGACTTCACGTCACCCACCGCTAAGCTAAAGGTGGCTAATGTTGGGCTATAAAGGAACTACAGCACGGTCACATGACTTCACGTCCCCACCGCTAAGCTAAAGGTGGCTAATGTTGGGCTATAAAGGAACTACAGCACGGTCACATGACTTCACGTCCCCACCGCTAAGCTAAAGGTGGCTAATGTTGGGCTATAAAGGAACTACAGCACGGTCACATGACTTCACGTCCCCACCGCTAAGCTAAAGGTGGCTAATGTTGGGCGTGATGGCGTTTAGTCGTCCCGTTTCGACACTTCCCCAGTGGGGTGTTTACTCACATATTTAATGTCGTGAAGCAAAATGTCAACATTTTCTTCGGCTTGTATTAACCATGGACATTATTTGTTTGGGTCATTAGGGTGTAAAGATGGTACAATGCGGACTCGTTACTCTACCGCTCTATAAGGAACCCTCATCCGGTGCATTCCTTATGCAATAGTAAATCCCCTATCAGTGGGTTGTAAAAACATTCTCTTCTTCTTGTCACAACACCTCTAAAGACTTCATTATGTTTCACACAACAGCTTCACATGTTGCTGAGAGGAGGATCAACTCATAACCGCACACAGAGAGATGTTATAGCAGCAGCTGCAGCTTTCTGTCCATCCATCCATCCACACACACACACACACACCTGTTTGAAGTAAATATGGACGGTCTTCAGGGAGAAGTTTGTGACCGTGGGACTCACTCAGTACAACTCACAGCTTTAACGAAACGCCACGTAAATGTTACTCATGTTTAATTGCAGGAACATGAAATGGTCCACTTGTGAGTGTGACTCACTGTCCTTCATTAGGACACTATCTATTAATCATCCATCCATCTCTCTCTCTCCGTAATTTCTCGTTTGGAATATGAGGAAATGAACTGCGGTCTGGCTCTCCCTGCTTGCATGCGGTTTGATTGGCTAGCGCTTGTACTGGTGGGATTTGCATAAACGGGATATGATTGGCTGATGCCAGCTTCGAAAGCATCAAAAGTTGAACATTGCTCAACTTTTGATGCTCACGATGCTTGCAAAGCCACGCTCCCCACAATGCAGTTCGGCGAAGATTCAAAATCTTCTACGTCACCCCATTCAAATGAATGGGCGAAGCGTTGAAAGCATTTTTCGATGCCTGTAGTGTAGACAGGGCCATAAGGTTTAAGCCACTAGAGGGCAGCAGAACTGTAAATCCAATATTATATATAATACAAGACGAGTGTGTGTGTGTCACCTAAAGACACAAGATAATCAAAAGTGGAGCGGCTCATCAGCAGAATGAGGACACACACTCACTTGAGAATACATTACTCATGTCTTGTCTGTTTCGTGGCTCATCGGGACGGTTTTGAATCAAGTTCAGACATTTTATATCGTCATGAAATCTTTTGGCATGTCACATATTGTAAGGATATTTTCTTGAAATATTTCCCAGACTCGTTTGGGGACATTTTAAGTGATCAATGGTAATTTTATATGTGTGTTCCAGACATTACTCAATGTGTGTTGGCATCTTCAGAACCTGCAGCTTTGCACATTCAGGACATTTCTATACAAATAAGAAAACTGGATTATAACCCTTCATTTACCCGAAAGGCTTTTATTGTGAAGACCCACAGGAAAACTGGAGAATCAACAGACAGCAAAAATGTAATTTAAATATATCACTTCCAGCATGATACACATTGTGTTATAACTCTTCATGTTTCCTGTGACACGCCGACTGTGTGTGTGTGTGTGTGTCATTTCTGCTCCGAAGAGGCTCTTCAGAGGACAGATGTCCACTCAGTAATCAGTGTGAGGACAGAGAGCACAATCTAAAGACGAGAGCTGCGAAACGCTCTCATATAATATCAGTTTCCAGTCTTTGGTCACACTGTAGAACTTGCAGAGGAGGAAAAATTACATTAACGTCACAGTTGTACAGTTTTTCAGTCCGTGGGATGTGGCGTTGAAGGGAACTTATACACAATCTCAGACTCTCAAAGAAAGGAAAACCTGATTATGATTGGAAGTGTTTTTATTGATACTTTTCCAGGAAATAGTGAGAGTTCGCCTGCAAGAAAGAGTCAAAGTTTAGTCATGAATCAATAAAGTGGCATCTGTGTTGGTCCCTGAAGGCATCATCTCCCTGGTCCAATGGGATTCCTCCATTTGATTTTGGACGATTGCATTACGTTGATGATACCAACACGTAGTGAGGCATTTATTCTATATTTATTTAGCTTTATTGTGTAACTAAAGTAAACATTTCTCAGTGAAAGCTATATTTCACATGTTATGCTGGGTTCATGTCCCCAGTGTTAAGATAAGGACTTTATTGATCCCAATTTGGGGAATCTTTGCAAGTCAGCAGCATAACAAGACAAGGCATTGCACATTAGAGGAATTAAAAGACTAGAAATAGCATTACAAAAGCAGGAAATGGTTATGACACCAAAGCATCCATTCCTGGCACAATTAATGTCTATATAATATCCTCCTTTATATTTTATTAATGTACATTTGTATTTCCACATGTATACATTTTATTTTTTTAGTGCCATTTGAGATGTTTACAATTTGGATTGTTTATTTCTAGTCTTTTAATTGTCTCATGTCCCATGCCTTGTCTTTTTATGCTGCTGCCCACAATATCCGTTTTCTTTATTTATTACCGTCGATTTTTATTCCTACGTAAATATTGCTATATTTCTTTAAAAATTGTCAATTTCTGTGCTTTTAAGTCTGGTTTTACTTTTATGTATACACCACAACATCAAGTCAAATTCCTTGTGCGGGTCAACCTACCTGGTAATGAACCTGATCCAACTCAAACATTTCCCAAATTGGGATCAAAAAGTACTTCTCATCTTATGTACAGCTAAAGAACTCGTTTGCGTTGTACCTCAGAAGACATTGGTCCCTGCGATGGAAAGACTCCCCGGTGTCTTCCTCCTCCTCGGTGCTACGAAGACCTCCGAGTCTGGAGGTCCGTCGGACTCCGGGGAGAAACTGGAGTGAGAGAAGTCTTCTTTTTCCCGCTGGTAGCTGTTGCTGGACTGGACTATGTAGGACGAAGACAGCGGAGGCGACTTATCGCTCGCCCGGGTCTCCGTGATTGGTTCCCATTGGGCGAAACCCCAGGAAGGTGGCCTCCAGTTGTTCGGTTTCATGAACGAGGTTTTGGCCCAGGGAAATACCACAGGATACGTCGGTTCGTAGGGAACAGGTCCATCGGCTGTGTTAATACTGGTTTGATCTGAAATCAGACATTTAGGCGAAATGTCAAGAAGTTAAACGAAACAAACGTCATGCTTCTAAACCAGTCAAAAACGTACCCTTATTTGTAACAGGGTAGCCTACGTTGGAGGAATGCGTCGCACCGCCCAAGGGACCAGTTCCATCATCGAGTCCACCTGGGTTGCTTCTAGTTTGACCTGGAACCAGAGGCAGTTTTAGGCAACATGTCCAGCAGTTTATAGTTAATTTAAAGCTTCAGAACCAGACTAAAAAGTTAAAGACTTACCGCCATTTATCGGAGCTGCGTTGACATAACGAGTATCACCGCCAAAGGGCAAAGGTCCATCAACACGTCCATGGGGGGCAACTAGAGAGATTTAGCGAAAATGTCAACGAGTCCATGAAAAACAAAAATCTTAAGTTTCTAAAGGGTTTTATTGGAAGACCTACAGTCTATTGACACAGGTTTTGCGTTGGCCTAGTGAGTAGCAGCGCCACGAGGAACAGGATAATTGGGTAACTTACCGTCCATGTTGCCGAAAGGATAAACCTCCATAACCATAGGAGATCACTTCAGGAGCAGCGCCACTGGGAATGGATCCTGGGTTACCAGACTGACCTGAAACCAGAGAGGTTTGAGTTTATGGAAAACAAAGTTAATGTTATGCTTCTTAACTCGTCTATATATATTGGGACTTACTCCCTTTTGACACAGGCTTTGCGTTGGCATAACGAGTCGCACCATCATAGAGACCAGTCTGACCTAAACATATTTAGGCAAAATGTCCACGTTTTTAGAGAATAAATCAGATTCGATGCTTCTAAACCAGTCTAAAAGTTGGAAAACGTACCATCTTTTGTCACGTCGTAGCCGGCATTGGGGTATTGAGTATCGCCGCCAAAGGGGTACAGGTCCATCAACAAGTCCACTGGGGGCAACTAGAGATAGATTTAGCCAAAAGGTCAAAGAGTCCACGGACAAAAACTTAATTTCAAGCTTCTAAACAGTTCTGTATGTTGGAAGACTTACTGTTTATTGACAGAGGATTAGCATTGGGATAACGAGTAGCACCACTATTGGGATCAGGTCTATCATAGAGTCCACCTGTGGCAGCTGGGTTACTTCCAGTTTGACCTGGAACCAGAGGCAGTTTTAGGAAAACTGTCCAGCAGTTTACGGCCAATTTAAAACTTCTGAACCAGTTTAAAAGTTAAAAGTCTTACCGGCATTTATCAGGGCTGCGTTGGCGTATTCAGTATCACCACCGAAGGGAACAGGCCCATCAACACGTCCTGAGGCAGCGGTGTTACGGTCTGCAACTAGAGACAGGCATAAAGACATGCCTCGAAACCAGTGCTTCTCAAAGTGTGGTTCGCGGACCACTGGCGGTCCGTGAGCGCCCCCTAGTGGTCCGTGAGTATATTGGTACAATTTCACATTTTATATAAATACATTTATTTAAGTTTCTCACTCTCGCGGGAATATCTGCGCAATGGAAAGAGCTTAAGTTTCACTTTCGATTGCATGATATAGCCCAGATAAACACCTTCATCACACATGTTGCCACTTGTTTGTACCATTTTCAGGTGATATGTAAAAAAACTATGTGTTTTTGGATATTTGTGGAGTTAGGTGGTCCGCGAGTGTTTTTTTATTGGTTAAGTGGTCCTTGGTATGAAAAAGTTTGAGAAACACTGCTCTAAACTAATCTGAGGATAATTGGGTAACTTACCGTCCATGTTGCCAAAAGGATAAAATCCATAACCATAGGAGATCACTTCAGGAGCAGCGCCACTGGGAATGGTTATTGGGTTACCAGACTGACCTGAAACCAGAGAGAGGTTTAGGCAAGATGCAGAGAAGTCTATGTTATGTTTCTTAACTAGTATATAGCTTAGAAGACTTACTATCTTTTTTCACTGGGTTTGCATTGGTATGACGAGTAGCACCGCCATAGGGAACCGATCCATCAACACGACCTGAGGTAGTGGCGTTACGGTCTGCAACTAGAGACAGAGTCAGGCATAAAGACATGCCTCTAAACTAATCTAAGGATAATTGGGTAACTTACCGTCCATGTTGCCAAAAGGATAAAATCCATAACCATAGGGGATCACTTCAGGAGCAGCGCCACTGGGAATGGATCCTGGGTTACCAGACTGACCTGAAACCAGAGAGGTTTGAGTTTATGGAAAACAAAGTAAATGTTATGCTTCTTAACTCGTCTATATATTGGAGGACTTACTCTCTTTTGACACAGGCTTTGCGTTGGCATAACGAGTCGCACCATCATAGAGACCAGTCTGACCTAAACATATTTAGGCAACATGTCCACGTTTTTAGAGAATAAATCAGATTCGATGCTTCTAAACCAGTCTAAAAGTTGGAAAACTTACCTTCTTTTGTCGCGTCGTAGCCGGCATTGGAGTATTGAGTATCACCGCCAAAGGGGACAGGTCCATCAACAAGTCCACTGGGGGCAACTAGGGATAGATTTAGCCAAAAGGTCAAAGAGTCCATGGACAAAAACTTAATTTCAAGCTTCTAAACAGTTCTGTATGTTGGAAGACTTACTGTTTATTGACAGAGGATTAGCATTGGGATAACGAGTAGCACCACTATTGGGATCAGGTCTATCATAGAGTCCACCTGTGGCAGCTGGGTTACTTCCAGTTTGACCTGGAACCAGAGGCAGTTTTAGGAAAACTGTCCAGCAGTTTACGGCCAATTTAAAACTTCTGAACCAGTTTAAAAGTTAAAAGTCTTACCGGCATTTATCGGGGCTGCGTTGGCGTATTCAGTATCACCACCGAAGGGAACAGGCCCATCAACACGTCCTGAGGCAACGGTGTTACGGTCTGCAACTAGAGACAGAGTCAGGCATAAAGACATGCCTCTAAACTAATCTGAGGATAATTGGGTAACTTACCGTCCATGTTGCCAAAAGGATAAAATCCATAACCATAGATCACTTCAGGAGCAGCGCCACTGGGAATGGGTCCTGGGTTACCAGACTGACCTGAAACCAGAGAGGTTTGACTTTATGGAAAACAAAGTAAATGTCATGCTTCTAAACCGGTCTATAGGTTGGAAGACTTACCGTCTTTTGTCGGGTCTGCGTTTGTGTAATGAGAAGCACTTCCATACGGAACCGGTCCATCAGCTGGGCTCCTCCCAGTTTCACCTGGAACCAGAGACATATTTAGGAGAAAGGTCGAGAAGTTAAATGAAACGTCAGGTTATGCTTCCAAACCTGACAAAAACATACCTTTCTTTGTCACAGGGTAGCCTGTGTTGCGGTATTGAGTATCACCGCCAAAGGGTACAGGTCCTTCAACACGTCCACTGGGGGCAACTAGGGATAGATTTAGCCAAAAGGTCAAGGAGTCCATGGACAAAAACTTAATTTCAAGCTTCTAAACGGTTCTATAGTTTGGAAGACTTGCCTTTTATTGACACAGGTTTTGCACCACCATAGGGATCAGGTCTATCATAGAGTCCACCTGGGGCAGTTCCAGTTTGACCTGGAACCAGAGGCAGTTTTAGGCAAAATGTCCAGAAGTTTATAGTTCATTTAAAGCTTCTGAACCAGTTTAAAAGACTTACCGGCATTTATCGGGGCTGCGTTGGTGTATTGAGTATCATCGTCATAGGGAACAGGTCCACGGGGGGAAACTACAGAGATTTAGCCATAAAGTCAAGGAGTCCATGAAAAATAAACAAAAACCTTAATTTTAAGCTTCTAAATGGTTTTAATGGAAGACCTACAGTCCATTGACACGGGTTTTGCACCATCATAGGGAAAAGGACCATCATCAAGACCAGTCTGACCTGAAACAGACATATTTAGGCAAAATGTCCACGTTTTTAGGGAATAAATGTGATTGAATGCTTCCAATCCAGTCTAAAAGTTGGAAAACATACCTCCATTTGTAACGGGATAGCCTACGTTGGAGTATTGATTCGCACCATCATAGGGAACTGGTCCTTCAACACGTCCACCTGTTGCGGTACTTTCTGCACCTAGAGAGGTTTCGGCCAAATTTAAATCAGTTTATTGAGAATACGTTTAACTTAAAGCTTCTGAACCAATCTAAAAGATCATTGGCAGCACTCGTCCCCGGCTTGAGCTTCATCTCAGGATCCGTGTATCTGTGATCCTCTCCAGAAGGGAAGGAGTCATCACATACAGAGCATCAACTAGTTCCTGAGCAGTGTCCTTCACATGCTGATATCCAAGAGAGGGAGTCACACGATGGAGGAACAGAAAGCAGTATTCAATGTTTACTTCAGATTAGCTCCACGTCAGAAATGAGCATGTTTGATGTCTCTCTCCATAGAGGCTGAATCATCATGTTAATCACATAGCTATCATCTGCCTCAAACAGTCCTGATGCTCTTCCAGGTCATCTCACATCCTGTCATGTTCACAGCTTCAGTTGATACCTTTGTTAGCATGCTACTCTCATGTTGGAAGAGGACATTCAGCATTTTCACAACACAGACTTACCGCCTTTTTGCACAGACTTAATGGCGCCGAAAGGGAAAGACCTGCGACCAAAGTGGTACGCTTCAGGACCCCCGATGTAAGGAACGGGTCCGTCACCAAAGTCCAACATTGGAGGATTGTTCCAAGCAGGAGAAACGCTGTGGACCAAACTGGACGACGATACTCCCAAATCTGCATCTGCGTTTCCACCAGAACCAGATGGAGGAGAGGAGGGAAGGAGTAGAGAACAAATACTTTATTACTGTACTTAAGTACATTTCTCTGGCATCAGTACTTTACTCCTCTACTTATTTGTCCGACGACTTTTTACTTGACATTTTGAACCCAAATACTTGTACTTTCTACTTCTTACATGTTGAGCACAAATACCTGTACTTTCTACTTCTTACATGTTGAACTCAAATACCTGTACTTTCTACTTCTTACATGTTGAACACAAATACCTGTACTTTCTACATGTTGAACTCAAATACCTGTACTTTCTACTTCTCACATGTTGAACTCAAATACCTGAACTTTCTACTTCTTACATGTTGAACTCAAATACCTGTACTTTCTACATGTTGAACTCAAATACCTGTACTTTCTACTTCTTACATGTTGAACACAAATACCTGTACTTTCTACTTCTCCCATGTTGAACTCAAATACCTGTACTTTCTACTTCTTACATGTTGAACTCAAATACCTGTACTTTCTACTTCTCACATGTTGAACTCAAATACCTGTACTTTCTACTTCTCCCATGTTGAACTCAAATACCTGTACTTTCTACTTCTCTCATGTTGAACTCAAATACCTGTACTTTCTACTTCTCACATGTTGAACTCAAATACCTGTACTTTCTACTTCTTACATGTTGAACTCAAATACCTGTACTTTCTACTTCTCACATGTTGAACTCAAATACCTGTACTTTCTACTTCTCTCATTTCCCAAACAGCTGGTTCCTTCAGTCTGAATGTGTGTTGGTGCGTGATCATTATTCTGTAGAGTCACTGCGTGCCTATTGGTTGGAACACGATCCGTGTATCCATCACTTCCTGGTCTTCTCTAAAGAAGAGGGACCAATGGAAACGTTGTCATGTTGCCGTTGGTCACCATGGAAACATTCATTAGCTAACAATGACATTATTGTTCTATTGATATAAAGGGAGGTCAGGTACTCTTTAAAGCAGCTGCTAGCTATGGGTACTTTTTACCGAAGTACACTTCAAAGCCTCTTTACTTTGACTTGAGGAAAGAAGTTTAGTCAGTACTTCTACCAGAGTATTTTTAAACACAAGTATCTGTACTTCTACTTCTACGTGAGTAAAGAATGCGTGTACTTCTACTTCAGTACAGGATGCGTGTACTTCTGCGTGAGTACAGGATGCGTGTACTTCTGCGTGAGTACAGGATGCGTGTACTTCTGCGTGAGTACAGGATGCGTGTACTTCTGCGTGAGTACAGGATGCGTGTACTTCTGCGTGAGTACAGGATGCGTGTACTTCTGCGTGAGTACAGGATGCGTGTACTTCTGCGTGAGTACAGGATGCGTGTACTTCTGCGTGAGTACAGGATGCGTGTACTTCTGCGTGAGTACAGGATGCGTGTACTTCTGCGCGAGTACAGGATGCGTGTACTTCTGCGCGAGTAAAGGATGCGTGTACTTCTACGCGAGTAAAGGATGCGTGTACTTCTACGCGAGTAAAGGATGCGTGTACTTCTACGCGAGTAAAGGATGCGTGTACTTCTACGCGAGTAAAGGATGCGTGTACTTCTACGCGAGTAAAGGATGCGTGTACTTCTACGCGAGTAAAGGATGCGTGTACTTCTACGTGAGTAAAGGATGCGTGTACTTCTACTTGAGGAAAGGATGCGTGTACTTCTACGTGAGTAAAGGATGCGTGTACTTCTACGCGAGTAAAGGATGCGTGTACTTCTACGCGAGTAAAGGATGCGTGTACTTCTACGCGAGTAAAGGATGCGTGTACTTCTACGCGAGTAAAGGATGCGTGTACTTCTACGCGAGTAAAGGATGCGTGTACTTCTACGTGAGTAAAGGATGCGTGTACTTCTACGTGAGTAAAGGATGCGTGTAGCCTCTCTGGACGCAGGCTGAACCCCAGCTTCAGTGGGTGGAGCAGTGAGGCTGACGGACCCTCGGTTCGAATCCGAAGGCATGATGAACTCGTCTGGTTTGTAACTCTGAGGATCCTCATTTGGAGCTTTAGTGCTGGACTGGGATTCAGATCCTCCAGAGCCTCGGGTCGCAGGTTAGGGTTACACACAAACAATTAGGTGTCACGCTTCTACATATATTAAAAAACATAAAACAGCCCAATGGATGCAGCCGTGTACTTTAAGCTTTAGCTGATTCTGTTCAAAAAAGATGTTGCACCAAAAACCTTTTTTAATTTGAACTTTTCAGATTTGTTTTCACTTCTAATCTAAATGTGTGAATGTCCATGCTTCAATGTATGTATAATGAAGAGTAACTTCGTCTTAATATATCGGTGTTTTCTCACCTCCTCTTGTTGCAGGAAAACTCTCCCCACTGCCGACCAGCAGCAGACAGATCCACAAAACCCTGCACACACAGACACACACACACACACACACAGACACACACACAGACACACAAAACCTCTCAGAAGCAGCTTTTAAAGAACCAGATGGTTTGTCTTCTTCTATGGTTTTATGGCAGTTGGCAAACAGCTTTTAGGTGCATTTACCGCCACCTTCTGAAATGCAGTGTGGATCAGCTCAGTGTTCAACCTGTCCTTTTTAACAACCTGAACACTGCCCTGCCCGACATCCCCTGAACTCCTTCTCTGAATCTGTTTCATTTCTGTTCAGTGCTTCCTTTAGTAATATACGTTCTTGATGATTGCAAAGAAATGTGCTCCACTGTTTCACAATGACCACAATATTCACGTTAGCTGAATAATGTTTTATTTAGTCCTGTGACCAATTCTTGAAATTATGTCCTCGTCTTTTTTTTTACTTCTGTTGACTTCTCTGGTTTCTCCAACTTTCTTTTGAACAACAATGTCTAGTAAACCCTACTGTTTGGTGAAGCAGCTTTTAAAGAATCAGACCGTGTGTCCTCACCTCACAGACGTTATGCGCTCCATGCCTCCTGCTGTGATCTGATGGAGCTCCTCTGCTTTTAAACTGAAGCTCCTCAGCTCTGATTAACTCATTGAAGACACCTGGAGAGTCTGCAGCTGTTCAACTCCCTGCCTGCGTCACTCCACCCCCAAACATTACATCTCCTAGTCTGCATGTTTGAGGCAGAAAGCCTTTATTTCCTCTCATTTTGCAGAAAGTTCATAAGGTGCCGTGTTATACTGCATGCAAATAAGCATATTTTCTAAGATGCAGTGTGTACTTAAAGTAAAAAAAAGAAAGTATGCAGACATGATTGTAACTTACAACTGCAGATACATGTAGTGCAAACACAAGTGTGTTGAAAAATAGCATCAAATACATTGCACTTAAAAAAAGGGCGATATCGCAGTAAAATAAAACCATAAATGTAAGAAAAATACAGCTGGGAATATAAAAAATGTAGCAAGAGCAAGTGTAGAGTGAGTTTCTATGTGAAGTTCATGTTGATTATATTTTATTTTACTGAAATAAAATGGTACAAATACCTGAAAACTGAGAAAAATGTGGTCAGTATTGTTAGAAATTAAAATCAATGTTGATATGGCGTAATTTGAATTAAATACACTATTTAATTTAAATCAGTTTTATTCTGAAAAACCGGAAGTTCACACTAACTATTAACCGAATACTTGTATTCTGAAAATTCTTCACTTCCGGTTAGCATTAGCATGTGGCGAAATGCTACGTTTTCAAACCGTGAATCGAAGGTGAAAGGACATGTGATGTTGTACACTGAGCACACTGGGGTTAACACTCATTTATTGCCGCTGAATAACGTTTATTACGGAATGTTTAAATAACCACAGACACCAGAATGATTTAATTTAGCAACAGAAAAAGGCAGGAATTGCATTGGACCCGCCCCCCGACGATTCCGGCCAATAGGAGAAGACCTCAGATGACAACAGGAAGAGCAAGCCAATAATTGCCCTCTTCTACCCCCTGACCTGGGCTGACGGGAGATGGGGGGAGTGTCTCCTTTTGCAATTTGACTTGCAGTATGTAGCCTACATGATGTAGCCATGTTTGATAGACAATGAGACATGCAGCACAACATAACCATCAAGCAACTGATAATAAACACAAGAATGACCACAAAGGGATGCACAATCCTGATTAAAGTTGACTCTCTGCGTTCAGGGGGTGTTTTAGTGTAGATATAAGGAGAGGTGGGGCGGCATCTGTGTTCACGTCGAGAGTCTCTGAGACACAAAGCCGGTGTTGTTCGAGGCTCAGAAGTGAAGATGAGACATTTGTGAGCATAGAGAGCAACGGTTTGTTTCTCATCAGCCACACATGTTGACCTTTTTGACCTCTGTGTACGTACTTGTTGTTTTACTGTTTATAACTTAACTCAGCATGAGCATAGCTTTCATTAGAGCCCAATATGAAGGCTCTACGACAACGTTGAAAAATCGACCTTTTGGAGCTGAAAAATCGGCGGCCATCTTGGATTTGAAGGTCAAACATAGGTCAAATCATCAAAACAACATCAAATATGAATTCCTCGACCCACAACGTGCCAGAAACCATGGATTGAACAACATTGTAGGCCAAAACACTGAAAAGCTAATTTCCAATCTATGGTGATGGCAGCCATCTTGGATTTAGGGCTCAAAAAAATGTTGCCCGCATTTCTGCGAGGGGCATGAGGGCTATTTTTTTTAAAAACCCTTCATAGATTACAAATCCACTGAGAAACGAACCTCCGCTCTCCACGGTCACAGAATTGCTGGAGATGACCCAACTATAACTGAATAGCGCTTGACCTGAACAAACTCCTTAGGCCAGGGGTACTCAAACTTTTTTTATTAAAGGTCCACTTGTGAATTGTATACAAGGTCACTGGTCCGGATAAATGCCAGTAAAGTCTGGAATAATCTACCAGACTACGACCAACAACACTACTGGGCTGTTCTGTGGCTGGAGCCCAGAGGAGCTGCGGCAGGCTCAGGAGGCTGATCCAGACATCCCCATCGAAGCATGGATGGAGGCCATCGACGAACGGCCACAATGGGTAACAGTCTCCCCGTGCAGCCCAGCTACCTATGGAGCCACTGGAAGCGGCTCTACTTCAAAGACGGCATTCTGGTTAGGCGGTTCTACTGCCTAGATGACACACAGTTGTATCCACGAGTGGTGCTGCCTCGAGTCTTCCGCCCTGATGTCATGGAACAAAGGCATGACGGACAAAAAGGTGGACATTTTGATGTGGAGCGCACAGTGGCCCGGCTGCAGACCCGATACTGGTGGTACAGAATGAGAGAAGACGTTGCCCTCTGGTGTGGTGCGGAACTGGCGGTATCAGCCCGTGGACTGTTGCTTGTGAAAGCAAGAGGCGGAAACGAGCAATTAGGAGAAACCGCACTAAATGGGCGAAATCCTGGATACTACAGCGAGAAGCTCACGGGGCTTTCCCGAACCTGTGTCGAGAGCTGGAGTTAAATGAAATCTCAGAGTTCTCCTGTTCAGTTCCACGCGTTGAAGGAACTCATCACTCCACTCATCCAGAGGGAAGACACCACGGGACGGCATCTCCGTGGGGAACGTCTGATGGTTACGCTGCGAATTTTGGCAACAAGTATGCAAGCTAAAGATGTTGCTATATTTAAAACTGCACTACTTTGTATAATATTGTATATTATGCTTTAGCAGTGGTAGACAAATACCGCAGTGTAGAAATACTCAAAACCAAAAGTACTGCTTGGTAGCTTGAGAATTTACCAAGGGATCAATAAAGTTTTATCTGAACCTATAATAATGCATGATCAAATATTTCATTCTTATATTTTGTATCATGAAACTGAATCGTCATAGTAACTAAAGTAATCAACTATCTTGTGAACTATAACCTGTAGTTTCCTAATGAGTGTTTTGTTCAGCTGCTTGTGTCGATAACTCTTTATGTGTTTGGTAATATTTGCAGGGAAAGCTTCAGGAGTGTCAACGATAGGCCATTTGTTCCTGAGACCTCTGCAGCCATCTTCGAGGGTTTACAAGAGAAATACACGAAGGCGTGTGGATACATGGTTTTACTGTGCGAACTGTATGTAATACAGTGAGGGCTTTGGAACAGCACATGTTTGGCCTGCCATATGACATGGGTCTTAAGGACTAACGTTTATAATAAATACATCTGTATTGATTTTAAGATCTTTAGTTCATACAATCATACGTATTGGGATCATTTGTATTAATGTGGACCGGAGGGAGAGGGCGACGAGCAGAAGTTTCACTTTCCTTTTTTATTTCAATTCCATCTTTGGTCCTGAAGAATATGTTTCTCTGTTGTCCCACGTTCACAAAGCAAAGCAGCAGCAGGTGCAGAGTCTCCAGATGAGTTCACAGCAGTCCCTCCTTCTCAGGGCCGCCCCTCCCTACAGGCCAATCACGCAGGCTGCGTGGGGCCCGCCTTGCGCAGGGGGCCCCGCCCAGAGCGCCTCAGTTGCTGTGCGCAGTTCTCCGCGCACCCCCCCGCGAGAGAGGTGACAAGGCGAGCACGTCTGTTACCCGACACAGTTGCATATTAAACATCCATGTTGTAGTCCGCTGTATATAAAACTGTAGTTTCCCCACAGCAGCAGACGCACGTCTATGATGTCCGCTGACGCATCATAAACACGTCGGATAGTGAAAGTGCATTCGGATTCTCTAAAGTACCGCAGTCTCTTCTCCTAAATCCTTTTAAATTCTCCTATCCACTATCCCTTAACCCCGTGACGTTTCACTCAGAGGTCAAGGAATAGACGATAGGGTTAGAATTTAGGAGCTGATCTTTGGACTATTCCACTGCAGCCCCGGTGGCATCGAGGGGTTAGTGATGAAAGTGGGGGATGGTCGCTTATCAGGCACCCACGGGTCGCGGCTCACAGCCAAAGTGACGCGTCAGCTCCAGCTGAAAGTGTCGGAGATCGCAACGATCACAACAACAAGAGGCAAAACATATCATTATGAAGAGGTCCAAGCCTTCAGGTGCAACGGGAAGGAAACGGAAAAAAGAACAGGAGGAAACGAGAGCCAAATACAGAGGTACGTCGGCATGTGTACACATACAATCAGTAGCCTATGTACGGCAGGGGTAGACATTAAGGGAAACATTTCACTGGCCCAAGCCGGTGGACTTTTATTGCCACTGGCAGGGCCGGCCCTAGACATTTTGGTGCCCTAGGCGAGATTATGATTTGATGCCCCCCCCCTCCAAGCAATACACAATAGAATAAATGAAAAATCTCTGGAAAGGAAACTGAAACGTATTGACATGTTGGTTATATACATAAAGAAGGTTTCAAATCTATTCATTATTGTATGAACATGTTTTAATTGGGGGGTGGACATCACATCCTCTAGGGGGGTATGCCCCCCGAAAGATTTGTTTTAACATTTTAAAGTAAAATGCTTCAATCTGGTGCACTTTGAGCAGAATGACTAGAGACCTGATCAAGGGGGTACAACTCTAAACACCCATATGAGAAAGATCGGTTTGCATTTTAATAATCAAATCAGTATGTGAACATAACCAATAACCTACCATAGCCAATAACAAATACATGTAACGTATTTTATTTGTTGTTGTTCATTCATATCTTATTTTACCTCGTTAACATTTAATTATTCATGATTTTTTTCATGTGATTGGTTGTTGGTCGCATTGCTCGCAAAAAATCCCCAAGCTGTCAGACACGCCCAGCTCCAAGATTTTTGAGATTTTTGAAAAACTGCTGTGTGGACGTACCGTTAGTCTTAAGTGAAGTATCTAAACACTCAGAGTCCTTTACCTCACTGAGCTGTAGTTATCAGCTTCAATCCAACAACAATCCGCGGTACCGATGCACGCCCTCTCTCTCTTTCTCTCTCTCTTGCTCGCTCGGAGGCTCGCTCACACTTTGGCTGTGAGCTGCGGGCGCCAAATAAGTCAACATCCCCCACTTTCATCACTTACAGCGCCCATCGTACAGGGCAAATGCAAAATGTTGCCGGCCCGGGGTGCAAAGGGTGTTTACTTTATTCAATTATTAATGTAAATGTATTACATCATGGGCAAAAAATTAGGCAGAATACAAATTAAAAATAAATAAATGTTTCTCCCAGCGCAGTGCCCCTCCGGATCTGGTGCCCTAGGCGACCAGCTAGTTCGCCAGTGCCTAGGGCCGGCCCTGACCACTGGCCCCACCATTGTAACCACTGGTCCGGAGCACTCGTCCAAAAAAATCAACTAATCATGAAGAAAATGAACACATTTGTTGCAATAGTAATTTATGCACAAACTACATTACTACTTGTACTACAACATTTGAATCATCAGTTCTTCCTCATTTTCCTCAATTGTTCATATTTGGTTTATTAAAATAATTATATTCTTCTCATTGTTAAAAAATGTCTGCTATTATGAGTATTATTATTTGTATAATGCACTTTCTGCCTTCCTGTCATCATCAGGAGTTAGAAATGTAATGGCGATGTAATAGATTAGACATTTCCCTATAGCAGGGGTCTAAAACTCAAGGCCCGGGGGCCAAATCCGGGCCACGACCTCATTTGATGTGCAAGAGCTTGCAAATAATATAATACGTTTATTATAGGGTTACATGCCACTTTACAGAAGCAGGTGGTCCATAAACTGCATGTCCCACAATGCATCTCGTTTTGTGACATGCACACTGAAGAGACTTGAAATTATTTGCCCTGGATTCTGCTTTCAGATGTGCTTAATTACTAAGTTATTATCCTATCCGATAATAATCCAATTCAGAGGCAATAATGTAATATAATACATTATTTTATATAATATATATTATAATAATGTAATATAATACATTATTTTATTTATATATATATATATATATATATTATATTTATATGGTTACAACCGGCCCTTTGAGTTCAAACTTTATGCATATGTGGCCCGTGATGAAATTGAGTTTGACACCCCTGTAGTGCTGCGTACCGGTACGCCGAACCGGTACTGGACTTGTAAAAAGTTTCTGTTCAAGTCCGGTTAAAACCGGATCGTCGGGAACCGGTACTTGGACTCGCAAAAAAACTAGCACTTACGTATATTCTGGTGTCTGTGGTTATTTAAACATTCCCTGATGAACATTATTCAGCGTCAATCAATGAGTGCTCATCCCAGTGTGCTCAGTGTACAACATCACATGTCATTTCACCTTCGATTCACGGTTTGAAAACGTAGCATTTCGCCACATGCTAATGCTAACCGGAAGTTAAGAATTTTCAGAATAAAAGTATTCAGTTAATAGTTAGTGTGAACTTCCGGTTTTTTTCAGAATAATACTGATTTAAATTAAATAGTGTATTTAATTCAAAATTACGCCATATCAACATTGATTTTAATTTCTAACAGTATGTATGTACATCACTATGTATGTAGTATGTACTGTATCATGTAGAGTTGTAGAAAAGACATGGTGTACAGACAGTACAGTACACTCTGACTGTACAGTCACCACAGTGTAGCCTATACTGTATATTAGGTGTGTAACAGTGTAATGCGTATAGTCTGCTCTACACTCTACCTTTCAGCAAAGCTTTAGGGATTTAGGCTCAGTCAGCTCAGGGACTGTTTGGTTACTTTAGTTTGGTAAATGAAATAAATGTTTGAACTTTGTAGTAGTTCACTGCAGTTGCTGTCAGAAGTCATTTGTAGACTAAGTGGCAAAAAGTGTTTTTTTTACATTTGTACTTTGTAGAGAAATGTAGACACAAGTTGGAAGGGGGCACAATAAACCTGACGAGTTTGAATTTGAGTTGATTGTGAGTTAATTTTCAATTGATAATTAGCTCACAATAAGTTCACTTTAGTTACTCACACAACTTGACACAAGCCATGGGTTCAGGTCCGGACTTATAAGTCCGGACCTGTTATGCTAACACCTGTTAGCTGTTATGTGCCATCATGACACGCATGGTGTTCTTTTTTTATATATTATAATGCAGCGCGAGCTGTGTGCTCGAGTCTTCCTGCCTGTCGGCTCTGCTGCTCCGCGATGATGGACTAGCTTCAGCAGCCACATTAGCTACGGGTGCGTTCGTTAATATTAACTGTGTGGTCCGGAGTCACTGTGGCACAGACTGGACCGCTGGTGAACAGCTGTTAGAACGGGCCGTTCAGGTGTTCAGAGCAGAGCTCCCTGTCGGAGCGGCAGAGCGTGATGTGCACTGAAAAGTTTTTCTGTCGCAATATTATCGTTAAGCTAGCTAGCTAGCATACATTGTCACTATCTGCTAACGTGAGCTTTAGCCTTCATTTTCTAATAGGTTTTTTTCATAGGCGATAAACGGAGGTGGTATAAGTATAGATCTTGTACTTGAGTAAAAGTAGAAGCACTCAGATCTTGTATTTGATTAAAAGCAGAAATACTCAGATCTTGTACTTGAGTAAAAGTAGAAGTACTCAGGTCTTGTACTTGAGTAAAAGTAGAAGTACCAGAGTGTAGGAATAGGAATACTCTGTTAGTAAAAGTACTGCATTCAAAATGTTCCTCAAGTGAAAGTAGAAAGTATTCTCATCAAATATAGTGAAAGACAGTGAAAGTAGTCGTTGTGCAGATCGGTCCATTTCAGAATAATATATACGATATGTTTTATAATGATTGATCATGAAAGTGTTCTCAAAGCTGGTGAAGGTGCAGCTAGTCTGAAGTACTTTGTAGACTGCAGGGTAGCTGGTGGAGGTGCAGCTAGTCTGAAGTACTTTGTAGACTGCAGGGTAGCTAGTGGAGGTGCAGCTAGTCTGAAGTACTTTGTAGACTGCAGGGTAGCTGGTGAAGGTGCAGCTAGTCTGAAGTACTTTGTAGACTGCAGGGTAGCTGGTGGAGGTGCAGCTAGTCTGAAGTACTTTGTAGACTGCAGGGTAGCTGGTGGATTTACTCCAGGTGGAACTAAAGTCTGATTCAACACTTGGTTATATTTCACATCCTTCATCCAGATCTGTGAAGTAACTAAAGGTATTAAATACATGTAGTGGAGTAAAAGTACACCATGTACCTCTGAACTGTAGAGGAGAAGAAGAATAAAGTACAAGTATCTCAAAATTGTACCCAAGTATAGTACTTGTTGAGTTTATGAACTTAGTTACTTTACACCAGATGCCATAAAGATAGAAAGACTAAGCCTTGCACAGAGGCATGACAATACATTTTCAAAATGCTCAGCAGTGCTGCCAGAATGATAAACTGACTGCTACACAATTAAAATAAATGCTTTTATATTTTTCTATTAGATGTGACTCTTTGGCGTTTCTGTTATTATTAACTGCTTTAGTTGTTCTGACTGCTAACATCCTGTTATTCCTCATTTTAAAGCCGATATCCCGTGGGGTCGGGGGGCTCGGGTCCTTGTCACCTTTTCCATACCTGATAATACTTAGAGGGCCATAATAATTTTGACTCATGGCTGAAGTTAAGTTTCTCCAGCTCTCCCCAGGTTGGCAAAAAGTGCATCTCAAAATGCATCAGATTGATGCTTTAAAATATGGAATATTCAAAATGTTCTTCCGGGGGAGCATGCCCCCGGACCCCCCTAGAGGGATAATATCCTTCTCACCTTTTTCACCCCTGACCCGTTTTCATGCCTGATGTTGTTTATGGGACCCTATGAGTTATAGCAGGAAATGTAATCAAACTGTAAAATGATCTTCATGTTTAACACATTAAGGATAGTATTTAACTTTTAAAGCAAGCAGTGAACTTTAGTGTCAGCCTTTTACATCCAGTATGCATACCGTATTCTCTACTACATTTAGTTAAAACCTTGTTTTTTCTACCCATTTTGTTCTTACAGACATGTCTGCTGCCAGCTGTCTGCTGACTGAGGATCAGTTTCTGTGCTCCATCTGTCTGGATGTGTTCACTGATCCAGTCAGCACACCATGTGGACACAACTTCTGTAAAGCCTGCATCTCTCAACACTGGGACAGAAATGTCCCGTGTCAGTGTCCCAACTGCAAAGAGGTGTTCAACATAAAGCCTGATCTGCTGGTCAACACGTTCATCTCTGAGATGGCTGCTCAGTTCAGACGGTCAGCTGACCTGCTCCCAAACCTGATGAACCTACTCGAAACATATGGTTACTATTCAGGGTATAAAGTGAACGTAACAAAAACTCAAATTCTCTCTCATTTCATTATTCCCCATCCCAACAAATTAGAAATGCATATAACCTCAAATGGAATTCCAAAACAATGACCTATATTGGTGTAACTATAACCTGTTTGAAGCCTATCACAACAAAATTGATGACAATATCCGAAAAGATGTAGAAAGGTGGTCCATCCTCCCTTTAGACTTCAGTGCCAGAATACAAGTGGTTAAAATGAATATCCTACCTAGGCTGCTGTATTTTTTTCAGTCTCTTCCAATTGATGTTCCCCAAAACAAATTCATAACCTGCGACAGGATGATTTCTAGATCTGTTTGGAATAGTAAAAAATCAAGAATACGATTTACGACACTTCAGTTGCCTAAAAGTAAGGGGGGAATGGCTTTACCAAATCTTACGGAATACTTCTATGCAGCCCAGCTCAGACCTTTGGCCTACTGGTGGAGACCCGATTAAGAGTCTGGATCACGTCTGGATGGACAGGGAGGTGCAGGGTCACCACATTCAGGCCTTGGTGGGAGATAGGAATTTGGTGAGGGCTCCGAGAGGTGAAATGGATCCGACAGTTGCGTTTACACTAGGTCTGGAATGTTGTAGTAACAAAATACAAATGAAAGAGAGGGATACACACGCTGAGGTGGTTTACGATTCCAATTTTAAACCAGGGGTGTACGATCCAGCATTCAAAGAATGGGTGCAAAAGGGCATGACAGCAATGCGTACGGTTTCAGAAATGTGTGAATTGATGGGTTTTCAGGGTTTACAGGCAAATGATGGTGTTTCAGACGGGAATTATTTTAGATACATGCAGTTCAGACACCATTCTGTAAACGAGAGAAGGCTGAATGCAGGTGAATCTTTAGATACTGTAACTGGGGTGATTGTGGTTGCGTATCAGCAGAAGGGCTCTCGGATCGTCTCTGCGTTCTACCAGGCTTTGGCGGGAAACAGGCGGGAATCGACTATCTACATAAAAGCTAAATGGGAAGCGGAGTTACAAATAAAAATGTCTGAGGAAGAATGGTTTCAAATGTTCGAGACGCAATTTACAAACTCATTAGTATGGAGGGGATTCTGCTGGAAGAGCCTGACTCGCTTTTTCATAACACCCAAAAGAAAGAGCAGGCAACTTGGTGCACGGCAACGGTGTTGGAGGTGGTGTGGGAACATGGAGGCGGACCACTCGCACATGTTCTGGAACCGTACAAAGATACGGTCATATTGGGAGAAGGTTAATGCAGTTGTCAAAATGATTATGGGGTATGGAATCCCAAATACCTGCCCGGTGATGTATCGTGGGAACATTAAGGACGTTGTGATGGGAGGCGATCTATATTTGACAATAAGGTTTTACTTTACTTAAGAAAGCCATAACTAGGAATTGGCTTAATGTGAACGCTCCGACTCGGGAGCAGTGGCTGAAGATTGTTCAAGATCTTTTGGTCGTGGAAAAGTTGACATGTTTTGAGAATCCAAGAGAACACATTCAATAGGAAATGGGAAAAGTGGAATATGTACATGGTTGACACCAATGAGGAAGTGAATGACGAATTCATTCCTGTAGTATGTGTGAATATTGAAGGTCTTCAGACAACTAGTACTTTATTGAGCTTTATTTTACAACTGATTTGTGTGTATTATTTGTTGTTGTTTAGGTTTACATGTTGTTCTGTTATTATCGTTGTGAAAAAGTGTACAAAAAAAGAAACGGGAAATGTCGTAACCTTTTATGGGGAAGAAATAATAAATAAAAACTAAACCAAAAAATAACTTTAATGGCTTTGCTTGCTCAGCTGTCTCTCATCAACCCATCAAGTCCCCGTATATCTACTCCAGTCCTCCAGCAACTCGTGGCTGGATAATTCTCCTGCACTGGTGGCAGCACCTGCTCTTGGCCGCTCAGTCTCCTGCCTGAGTATGTTCAGCTCCCCGGCCGACAGACCCTCCAGCCAGCTTCTCCCCACGACACACCGTCACCTGCCTGCCTCCCCTTCCACATCTCCAGCCCTTCCCACCTCACCCGCTTCAGTACAACTTCGAGAAAGCTGCTAAACTTGACTTCCTCTCAGGTCTGTTATTACACATAACCCTAACACCGATATACATCAACGTTAGAAAGACAGAAAAAACCTACATTACGTGTCATACATTGCTGCTTGTTATGTGTGTATTGCGTTAACAGAAAATTGGCCCTTCAATAGTGTTTTTATTTTTTCAAATAGTTTAAAGATTTGTTTATCTTCACGGTCATCTGTACATTTTTCTTACTCTCTAATTCTGGTTTATTTCTATTTTATAATTGTTTATTTCTACTCTATTAAGTTGTTATTATGTGCAATGTTTTATTTTTATTTTTCCCCATATTGGGATTAATAAAGTCCGTCTTGTTTTATCTTGGATTGGAATACACTGAAACCTCCTTCAGGCCAAAAGGCTCCACTGTTAGGGATGTGAAAGCTTCTCTGCAGAGCATCGGCTCCGTCATGTGACCTCCTCTAGAGGGCGTGGCATGTTTTCTATTCCGCACAACATGAATGGCTCTGCGGAGTCATGGGTCATCTGCTCATAACGTGCACATATTACAGGTTTGGGTTCAGATATCTTTCAGACATTACGCAAAGTAGAACATCTGTCTGTTGCTGGGCCTCACATTGGACCATCAACTAACCAGCGATGAACCCAATGGGCAGTGTTTCCACATCCTACCCAGTTCAAACGTGAATATTAAACAGTGGGTATAAATAAAGTCCATCAAAAGTCAGTGTTGCAGATGAGTCATAGAAACTAGCTGCAATACGAGGCTCCTGGAAGGGGGGGCTGTTCATACTCTGCATTATGACAGTAAGCCAATGAACGGCCCATCAGAACGGATATGGACTTTGTGAGTAAGAGGACATCGACTTCATGAACACACAACATTAAACTGTGCAACAACGAGCTGTCCGTTCACCACCCTCTCCTCTCCTGCTGCTGCAGGGCCTGAGTAAGCAGACGTTGTTGTGCAGCTCTCACTTTACTCCACTAGATGTCAATGCTAGCCTTTCCAACACAAAGAGCTTTAACCCACGTGTTGTGCACTAAAAGAGGACCTGAGATTTGACTCCATTAAGACTACAGAGGACCCTTTGAAGATAAACTATTAAAGTGTTAAGTCCTACCTGATGAAGTCCTAGAATAATGCGTTCGGATAATCACCTGCATCATCGCGCCATCACCTCCAGTCTCCTGGACCCGTGCATCTCCCCGACTCTTGAGGACATCCTCTGTTTGGGGGGAATCTCTTCAGGGTGAGCGAGTCACACCCCCGGGCCCACTCACTACAGTCGCGACTCTTCCCTGCACGAGATCAACCGCCATAGCGACACGCTCAGATTTCCACTATTGCCTTGCGGCCCGTCCACACAGCGTGCGTTGCTTCAACGGAGACGCTTCCCATTCCCTTTGAGTGGGGTGACGTCACGCTTTGCCGAACTGCATTGTGGTTCTGTTGCGTTGCCTCCGTTGCTCGCTTCGAAAGTTGAGAAAAGTTCAACTTTTGAAGCGTTGACGGAAGCGCCAGCCAATCAAATCATATGCCAGTACAAGCTCTAGCCAATCAAACTGCGTGCTTGTGTTTCCAGGGCGGGAGATTAATGTGATTGGTTGGTGGTCGCACGCCAGACACGCCCAAGCTTCAACGCACGTTGCCGTGTGGACGTACCGTTACACATTCATAACCATACTCGTTTGGATCTATCACTAGCTCTCCCTCCATCATTCTCATTTCAGATGATATCGAAAAAGACAGTCTTAATCACTTAACCTTCCCTTCTAAAGGGGTAAATTAATCATCTTTTTCTCAATGATAAACCTGTGAGTTGGATGTAGACAAGTCAGAATCAATATAGATTGTTTTCATTTTAAAGTAAATTCAGATTGAACATAGTAAAAAAATATAATAAGTACTCTGTATCAAGGTTGATGCAAAACAAGTGACATTTGACCTTCTTATAGAGCAGGGGTGCCCAACCAGTCGATCCCAGTTGATCCCAGTCGATCGCGAGATGTGTCTAAAAATAGAACAACAATATTCTGTTTTATCGTTAATGTCCTGTAACATAATCTTCCTGTGCCAGAATAATGCACTTGAACGCACCACAGCTTTGTGATTGGCTGGCGTGACCCCATGTGTCGGGGCGTGGCTTGTGGGCAGTGGGCACTATTTCACTGACGTTGTCCGTGGCAACAGCAGTGACAGTCCGCACACACACGAGAGACCGCAATTATGGCAGAAGCAAAAAAAGCCCAAAATATATAATGTTCACTCCGAGTGGGAGGATGATTGTTTCTGTATCTATTCCAATTCAAAGTCCATCTGTCTCGTCTGCAATGCGAACGTGGCTTTATCGAAGAAGGGTCATTTAGGAACGGCATTTCAAAACAGTGCTCAAACGCTACGAGACGGAATTCCCTCCTGATTCTGCCCTACGCTCCAAAAGGGGAGGGGCCTGAAAGGACAGCTAAAGGGGAGGGGCCTGAAAGGACAGTTAAAGGGGAGGGGCCTGAGAGGACAGCTGAATCCACAGCAGTCCATTTCCACCAGGCCCAGCAACAAGAGCAAGGCTGCTCCAGAGCATCTCATCGTGTCAGTCACGTTCTGGAGAAACACATGAAGTCTTTCAAAGACGGCGAAGTTGTGAAAGAAGCTTTCCTGGAGGCTGCGACGCGTAATAAAAATAACAGAAGCATTTCAACAGGTTTTTGATATGATAAAAACTCAAGTTAGATACCGTTATTAATCAGCTGTGAGTTTGAGTTTGTTTGAACTTATTCATCATAATTATTTTAAGATAAATGGTATAAGAATGCAAACTTAAATTGATTATAGTCTATCATCAGTTCAGGTTCAGAAGCTAGTGTTGCTTGCATCCTATTTTAAAGGCATTTCTTTTTATACTCGACTAAAATGCAACACAAAAAGGGTTTGATTTTATTAATTGTCTCTTTTATTGCACGTTGGCAGCAGATTCCTGAGTAGCTTCAGATCTGAGTCGTCTTATTAGTATGTTATCAGCATATGCCCACCTGCCATAATAAACTGCAGCCGTGTGCGTGTGTGTGTGTGTGTGTTGCAACGAGTCAGTAAAAGCTCCACTGAGAGGTGGAGCCACACAGGAAGTCGAGACGTCACATTTCCTAAAGGTAAAGGTAAAGTTTGTGTGGGTGAGAGCAGAGCTGCAGGTGAGACACGACTCTCTGTCTCTCTCTAAAGAAACTGGATCCTCAACGACACAGAATCTTCCAGAAACCCGTGAGTACGCTACCCTATAGAGACAAGAACACTATCTAAATATCAGCCAACATTTAGTTACAAACTGAATCTGTGACACCTGTTTTACTATTCAAAATAATGTTACGCCACAAAATGAATTCCTTTTGGATAACATAGTGAGACAGAATGCCGGCAGCTAATATTGGGTTAACATGTTCAAACTTCCCCCTGACCTTTATTGCCTGTATTAAAGGATAACAAATGATGGTCTATAGGGCTGCTCGGTTATGGCAAAAATCATAATCTCAATTATTTGGGTCAATAATTGTAATTGCGATTATGAAATGCGATTATCCATTGTCTTTGAAAACATCCATTTATTGTACTTTAAAGGTGACATGTCATGCTTTCCCGGTTATCACCCGTCCCCTTGTTGTTATGAAGGTTTTTCTGCATGTGAACGTCTGCAGAGTCAAAACCCTCAAAGAGCACCCTGTACGAGTAAACCTCTAACACAGAGGAGACCTCCCCAAAACGCCTCGTTGGAGATACGTCACTGTCCATTTGATTCTTCCGGGGACATCGTGATGTCATGTCGTCCCCGGAACTAAATGGACCAATCCGTGGAGCCGTTACGTTAAGCCCCCGCTGATTGGTCCAAATTGACCAATAATTGCAAGCCATAATCGCAATCGCGATTAAAATACGATTACTTGAGCAGCCCTAATGGTCTAACATTTTAATTAGTGACTTTGTTTTACCACATATACATAAGGCATAAGAGTTATTTGGGACTTTCTGCACAACAGTGTCTCTGACCCTGTAAAGCCATAACATTATAGTTTAACAGCCGTTACACGATATGTCGAGTAGCCTTGAATTCCCAGATGTTTTTTCTTGACTTCACTGTTTCTGTAGGGACTGATGTCTTCCTTTGTAAGATGGTACAAATGATCATACATTGGGATTTGATATGTGGGGGGGCTCGTTATTTGACCTTAAAGAGCCTGTGACAGCATCCCAACAACTGTTGTGCAATGAAATATTGGTCTACTAGTAATCTCGAACCGTCAGTTTAAAAAAGAAAAAGCGATACCGTTCCGTTAAATATCAATCATTTCGAACATCGCGGGGAAATTCCTTCGACTCATTTTGAAGTTTTGGGGGAAGCCGGAAGTGACGTCAATGCGGGAACGCTTCGAGAGCCAAACACGGGCAAAGTGTGTTGTCATGCGTAGAAATGGTGAATTACTGAGATTAGGCACGTTAATAACGTTTTAATGAAGTTGACTACAGTATATTCATATTTGTCAGTGCTTTCATGTCAATTCGGCGAACATATGATACATTAAATGATTGTTTGTTTGAGCCGGTCTGCATTTCCTGATGAGAAAACAAACACCAACAACATGGATTAAACGTGTGTTTTTTTTACCACAATGTTGGGGAAATTAATGGATAAAATGCACGGATTATTATTATTATTATTCCCACTCCGATCGGGACACTAGGTCCACCGTTTCCCCGCAGCGAGGCTCCCCCCGTTCCCCCGTTGACAGTTTACGTGGGCTGGGTGCAGTGGCGGACTGGCCATCGGGACGAATCCCGATGGGCCGGTACCGAAGTGGGCCGGTCGGATAAGTCACCAGCACATCCCCCATAGGCGGCGCGTGAGGCTCAGGTTTGAGAAGGCTCAATAACTTCTTTTACCTGACGCTGCCCGCCTCCGGCGTCTATAGAAAAGAGATGAGCTCAGTGTGCGGAGTTTAAATCTCTCAAGTCATATTACAGGATAAAGGAAATACAGTTTAAACTGCCGTATGCAGAGAAGACGCCGACGTGTCGCACTTATCATTCATATTACATCATCACTCAGATCATCGATCATATAATATCATAATATATCATATATTTCCTTATCTGAGTCAGCTTCTCCAGCCTCATCTGGCCGTGCAACACTCACAGTGTCACAGACTGGATGCAGAAGTATTATTTAACACATTATGTTGACGAAACACTCGAGACAAATGTAATTAAAGTCAGATCCACGCGTGTTTTAGACGTGAACGCGCTCTCAGCTGGAGAGAGAAACCCTGGCTTGATTTACCGAGTTGATAACCAGCGTCGTCGGACCGCTCAGCGAGATCTCGTTTGTTCGTTTGTTGTTGTTAGTTTGTTTGTTACTCAAACATATCCAGGGTCTGTTGAACTGGCTTCGTAGTACAGGGCACAGGTGGCTAGCAGCGCTAATGCCAAAGACACAGACATTATACATTATATTTGTATTTTAGCAGGATGCAGTGACACACATATTTACATATTTACATTTACTATATACAGCACCTGCCGCCCCTGACATCCCCACTCCCCCCGTTGACAATTTACTAGCGGTACCGAAGTGGGCTGGTCGAGAGTCCCGGGATGATTTGTAGTCCCATTCCACCACTGGCTCCATGACCATATGATCGCCCATATTGACGCACCTCATTCCTAAACTTCTAACAACAGATACAACATAAACCGATCCTTCAGCCTCATATGAGCTCTCAGACACGTTCAACATTAACCTGTCATCGCTGTCTGAGCTTGCCGCTGTGTGCGCCGTCGTGCGTTCACATCTGACTGTATATATATAAAGGTTTACATGCAGATGCTGGGATCCTGGACGGTGCAGCTGGAGCGCTGTGCCCGCAATGACGTCACCCATCATTTGGCGGGACTTGAAGAATCCCCGAGAAGATCCAGAAAATTGTCAACATTGAAGGCAGATTAATGGTTATCAAAGTACAAATATCCGAAATCAGTTCAGTAACGGTTTTCAAGGGGACAATATGTACTCAAATTAATGGGTTTGGATGATGGGGGAAAACCGTGTCACAGGCTCTTTAACTGTATACAGTTGGGTAACTGGGACATGAAAAACAGCGGAGAAGTAACGGGGCAGAAACCCTCCTTTTTACGCAGCGGTCCAGACGTAGACATCAAACCGCGACACATATTCAGTGTGCAGTTACTTTGGCATCAGGGCAGGGGTATCTAGATGCTTTCCAAGGTTTGACATCATGAAGTGTGCTACTTTTAAAGCAAGCAGCGATGTTTTCAAATCTGTAATCAGAAAGCTCCTCAAAAACGCTATCGAAGCAGTTCCTGCCGTTGCTACGTTAGTTCAAACAGTAACAACGGACTATTTTCCTTCGCGGATGCATGTCAATTTAAATCAATACAACTATTTCTTAAATCAATAAAATCATTCTCTAAATCCATAAAAGCATTTCAATTAATATCGGGAGTCATGTCGTTACTTTGTTGAGAATGTGGCCGTGTGATAAGCGGGATTACATTACCTTCATGCCGATCTAGATCCCTCCGCTTCGCGCCGGGCTCCTGATCAGCCTGTCGTGTTATTTTCCCCATAATGACCGCGTCGCAGCACATTATCCCTTACATGTGTAAAGTTAACGAAACTGATGAAAACACTTGTTATTGCACCATTACGTACCTGTTGCTGTTACTCCATAGGCCGAGCCTGACGCTCACACAGCAGCTCGGAGTGTCCTGAAACATGTCCCAAAACTTGTATCTGCTTCTAACATTATGTTTTGTTCATTATTACGATATTTGATGATTGCTTTTGACTCGGTAACAAATAAGAGTTAATTACGTCTATTTGGTTCACCTAGTTGTTTTAAAGTACTTTGGTGTAACGTAATGACCTTTAAATGACATTGTACGTGTTGCCAGTAGGCTATGAGTCCAATTGCAATCTATACATTCATGAAGGAGGGAGAAAGTCGTATTTTGTATTAAACATTTTCGGGGGAATTTGGGGCAGCAGGTATATCAACATGTACATCCTTGTTATCTCTGGATCCCCTATGATCTCGACTGCATGCACTTAACACAGATCTTATTACACATATTAGATGTATGTCTTAGAGAACGGACACAAATGGACATTCACTTGTAAGGATAACATGTAATTCAGTCAGGTCACAAACTAATGGTCCCTGTCTAGAGATGCCCTCCATCAGCGTGTCGTGGCACTCATCCGCCACCTGAGGGTGCTGCAGAACCAAGTATGTCAGACCGAGAATTTCATTTGTGAGTTGATGAAGAAAAGAACACTTAAACCTGGAGATGATCTTTGACCTCCATGAGAGCAGAATAATTCTTACATGATCAATAGTTTTAGTCGAAGGTTTGGGCAAAGCTTGACTCGCGGAGAATTGTGTCAGTACTTGTGGGTCGATGGAGGCAGACTTAAAGCACCGTCAACTGAACACTAACGGCCCGTCTACACTACAGCGTCGACAGCGTCGAAAGCTCCAATCTGCCCATTCACTTTCAATGGGGTGACGTCACGTAGCCTCGCTTTTTCGCCGAACTGAATTGTGGGTAGCAGAGCGGTCCGTCTCAGGCGTCTCAGGCGACAGAAGTTGAACAATGTTCAACTTCTGACGCCGGAGACGCCGGAGTAGCCAGCGCCAGCCAATCAAATCCCGTTTCCCAAAATCTGACAGCTGAAGCCGTAGCCAATCAAACCGCGTCTAAGCTGGGAGAGATATCCCGCCGTTCATTTCTATATTTAAAAAAAAGTCGGAGGAGAAACTAACTATCGCCGTAGCAATCACCCGGTTTTGTATGACCAGACCCTCTTCACCTACCGGGATACAAACCGGAGGAACCAGCATGGAGGGAGGTGGCAGAGACAGTGGGGGAAACTGGTAGGTTTTCGCCTGTTTGGGGAGTTTATATCTCCATATATATATTTCAATCATATATAATCATATATATCATATCAATATATATATTTATATATATATTGCTCCCATACAATCCCCGGGGTTTTTTGCTTTGTATGTCGGGGGCGGGAGATTCATGTGATTGGTTGTTGGTTGTTTGAATAAAATCCCCAAGCTCCAGACACGCCCAGCTCCAAGCTATTTTTGAAGCTGTCGTGTGGACGCTCCGTAAGTCTGTTCTTTCTAGGACAAAGCTTGCAGAAAATAGATTTAAGGTTTTGGATATGGACAAAAATGTTAATTCCATTCTAAATGACTTGTGCGAAGCGAGTACGAAGCTGCACATTTAGAAATGTCATGGTTTGGAGGCAGAGCAGAGTCAGTTTGTGGTTGTTCATAGCATGTAAATACATCTCGTGTTAACCAACAGTCATGTTTTGAATTATCTCTATCATCGAGGCTAACTCAGAGCAGCTTTACTTCAATGATGATTCTTTGATGTATTACTTTGAACATTTCTGAATTGAGTAATATACTGTCCCAGATGTTTAAAATCTGGATGTAATTGAAATACAGATGACACAATAGATTGCTGACAGCTCATTCCCTATATGTGTTCGTGGTACTTTAATTTAAAATATGAATTGTTTTGGAAGATGTTGATGCCATAGTGGAAACGTGTCTTTTGGTGGTCTGACATATTGCAGGTGACTCTGTGTGAAGTGTCTCCGTGCTGATTTGCATGAGAGGCTTCTTGAAGGGAAGTGAAACAATGAGAGAGAGAGACTGACGGAGCAGAACCAGCATCTGACAGAAGCTCCTTAGAGGAGAAACGCTCTCCCAGTAAAGGTGTCCCAGTGTCTGCTGCTTGATGGACAGCTGTGTGCTCCCTGTCCTCTAATCTGATTGGTGTCTCCGAGGTGATGTCCGTCCCACCCTGACGGCGCTGCCCCCCTCCACAGAACAGCTGCAGCAGGGGAAGGCCACGCTCATGTGCCCGGCCAACAAGGGCTTCCCCTCAGACTGGAGTCTGGCCTGGAAGGTGGATGGCAGCAGCAGCTTGTTCACATTCATTCACAAAAGTCACAACATTAACAAGTCAATATTTCACATGTTACTTTGTAATGGTCTTCAGGGTTTGGATATACTTCTGGATTCCTCCTAGTTTTACTTTTGTTAATCAAAATTGACACCAATCAGAATGTTCTGAACATTTCAATGGAAAACCACACAGCTCTCTTACCACTGATGCTAAAGTAAATGTTCATTTGTTATTAAACGTCACCTTGAATATATTCTGAACATCTGATAAAAAAAAATATATTATTATTATTAAAAATATATTACTCATTAGGTTGGAATTGAAATATAAACGTATATTGAAGCTTATCATTGCTCACACATTAATCCTCATGAATCCCATGACGTATGATTGTATGAAAACACATTGTAAAATAAACACAATTGTATTTATCGTGAAAAAATCCCATCATTGTGTAAATAAATCAAATACAGCTCATACAACACACTAATACAAATATTTCTACTTTGTTGTTGCACGCGTAAAGAGAGGGTACAAATATAAATGCATTGTGTTTCCATTGACATGTTTCCTCTCCCCCGAGTGGAGCAGGCTGGCTCTGAGAGAAAGATCCATGTTTATCGCTTCAGCTTCAGAAGATAATGTCTTTTCACATGTCGATGTTGACGTTATGTCAGGGTCCCTGTCGTCACCTTCCAACGCAAGGGGGGCCCTTCAGCGTCGAGTTTCAACTACCAGGGCGTCCCATTGACTTGCATTGAGCTCCCTGAACGTTGGTAATAGACGAGTTGGGATCTGCGGAGAAACGCTCTCCGCAGACCCATTCTCACAGCGTTATCAACCTGTTTCTAACTCAATATCAAGCCACACTTCTTGTGTTTACGTCTTTATTTTAATTGAACAATGTCTGACTTTTGTTGCCGTCAGTTATGGGGAGAGTCGGGGCTCAGAAAACTGACATCTGTATTGCTTCATCGTTTTCTCCGTCTAACTTTGTATTCTTTTCTAAACCACACACTGTTATTTACTCAACAATAAGAAACTATTATCCTTGTGTTTATTTATTTGTTTGTTGTATAATGTCGGACTTTTGGAGTCCGTCAGGACCGAGGGTCGGAGCAGCTCATTCGAACACAGGAAGCTGTATTTTCAAAATAAGAGTTCATTTTAATATTAAGTTTGATAATATTATTTTTATTAACTAGACCACTGGGTCATGTTAAGACCATCTTTCTGTCGGTTTGGTGTTACAAATATAAAAACAATATATGTGTGGATAACAAAATACATCCGTCATAAAGAGTGCTTTAAGCTTTAGGCTTTATTTAAACATTAAATAACACTTTAGGTTAAAGTCTTCTTTTGATTAAGAAAAAAGTCTATCTACAGATAAATATTAAGCCTGACAAAGTACTTAACGTCTAATGTATTGCTTTCCTGCAATGTTAACTATGTTGAAGCAGAATGAGACAAAAGGCAGAGAATGAACAAAAGGGTATTTTCTCCATGCAAGTACAGTATACTTTATTTAAAAGACAAATTAATACAAAAAAACATATTCAAGGTAAGTCAAATAAAGTACCTCAGAATCAGTACAACACTTGACTGCGTGTAGTGTATACGTCTGTCCACTAGGGGGCGACACCCTCAAAGTTCACCTGGAAACACCTGGTAGTAACACACCTTTACAGAACTGCTTTAATGACACAGGTATTTACGCATCACGACTAAAACTAAATGTGCTTTCCTCAGAATGTAAATGGCAGATCCTTTGCAACAGCATTTACTTTAATGAGAAGTTTCAAATGTACGCCTCCATCCAGAAATGCCAATAAAAAAGAACTGATATAATACATTTAGAGTCACAGACTATTTCAAACACAGCTTGCACAATCATCCTCAGTGTCATCTACACAGTGACCATCTCTAAAGATTGTTATGTTATGAATATGAATGTCATCGAGCCAGTTATCCATATTTCAAGGCAAGGCAAGATTATTTATATAGCACCTTTCAACACGAGGCAATTCAAAGTGCTTTACAAAAATGAAAGACATTAAGAAAATGGCATTTAAAAAAAGTCATTAAAAAGAAAAGATAATAAAATAAACCGTAAAAGAAAAAATACATGAATAAAAGTTACAGTGCAGTTTAAGATGTGAATAGTTCAATTACAAGCAGCGGCTGAACGATGCAGTTAAGAGACAGACTCTTATTGTCCACTGGTTTTCGTTGAGCTTTTTGCAGCGTTTCATGAATGCAGCACTTTTAGTAAACGTTGCATGTGTTGTCAAGATGGTAACGATGATTCTTCATTTGCATGTGTTTTGGCAGGTTTGTGCTTTTATATTTGCATCGTTTTGAAACTGCAGCGTGTTTATCATGTGTGTTGGCACCTGTCGGCCTCCATACTTATCCATGTCAGTTTTGGTTTAAACAAAAAGTGGTCATATGAATTAGTTACTATTTGTTTTAACTTAATTACCTGTGTACTGCAAAATGTAAATTCATGATACAAGGCCTTTTTAATTTGTTTATCAAAATAGTGGTTTGTTCATATATCATCAATAGCCAGATGTACTGAGTGATTATTGATGATTGCGTTAAGGATTATAACATCTGTTTCAGAAAACGTGTACTGTAATAAAAACAAAGTCATGATGTAAGTTAAACATTTTTAATTGTAATATTATTCACCATCCACCTCTTTAAAGATAATGATATTTCAAATGATAAGCTCCATCTTATAAACAGGGCATTAATAACATAGACTTACAAGCTTATTTCATGCAATTTTGATATTTAAAAAACCCTTTATTTATCTCCAGTCAGACGGGACGTTTGCAGTCAGTTAGTCTCACCTGTGCAGGCCGTGCTGGAGTGTGTTCAAGGTGAAGAATGAGATCATAATCATTAGAAGCAGTCCAACCAGTCAGCCCGCTCTCACTGACACAGGCTGCAGCCATCAGACACTTAGATCAGCTTCGTTTAGCATGTATACTCGGAAAGGGGGAAATAGTTAGCCTGGCTTTTTCCAAAAAATGACAAAATATACCTTTAAGTGTACTTAATATATCTCTGTACGAAAACTGAAATGTAAAAACTATTTGGCAACTTGTTTTGGTCCCAGCCAAGAAATAGCCCGACCCATAATCCCCTGTTAAACGTCTTATTGATGTTTTTACTCCTCTGATTTGGTATGGATTAAACAAACTGGATTCAGAGCTACTGATAGGTGGATGTTTGTTACCGTTGGACAGGCTGGCTTCCCCTGTTTCCAGTCTTTATGCTAAGCTAAGCTAACCAGTTGATGGCCTTATTTCTAGCAGACATATACAGCAATCTTAATATCTATGATCAGCTGATCCAAGAGGGTTTTAAATAGTTTATAAAGCTTCAGAAGAACCAAAGCTATCAGACAAATGTAGTTAAGTAGAAATGGAAATAGTTAAGTGCATTTTTTTAAGCTACTTTCCCTAAGTTGAGAACTAGTGAAAACTGTACTTCAGTTCGTACATTTAAAAAAAGACAAAAAATAACATTCTTTGTTCCTTTTTTTTTAATCCATTGAGACTTTGTTCAAACTTTACAAGCAGTGTGCAGAGAGGTGGACGCAATACAATCACCAAAACACCACAGACAGCTGAGAGGTAACATTTGAATTTCCCTCGTTTGTGAAACCACTGCAGCCTAATGTTTATGATCAGGTATTGTTGATGTTCAAAGTAACTGTCAATACATTTTGTACCAACATAATGAATCCTGAACTCCCCTTTAAAACACACCAGAGACCCATCATGTTCCCCTCACTTGAAAATTATAAAATAAATGTGTATATACAGTATTTTACAAATGAAAAAGGACTGCATTACTTCCACTAGTAATGTCTGCAAGTATGAAACACAATGAACACACAACTCTGAGACAGTAAATACTTTCTTGTCCCCCTGACATATAAAGAAGTGGCAAAAGTTTATATCTGAGTAAATAGTTTTCTGATCACTTCAAGTCATGACGGCAGGGAGTGCAATCCGTAGAATAAACTAGAGTACATTAGAACATACTCATCAGTCTTGTGCGTCTCATCAAGGTGAACCATATGTGATCAGATTCTGACAAATTAACAGTGTGTACAATGTACTTCCCCAGTTGAATACATTTATTACATTTAGTGAGAGTGACTCTTTCTGAGGAAAATCAAAGGGTTGTTCTACTCGGTGTGATTGACAGGAGAGATGATCAGAGGGGCAGAGTTTCTACCACCATTATTAAGATGGGGACCAAAGAATGGGTAGAGTTTCTCTTTGAAGCAGCAGCCAGTGAAGGAGTAGATCAGAGCTGCAGCATCAACATCATAAAAGGAGACCAGACCCTCCTCATAATCCACAAACACCCCCACCTTCTGAGGCTGAGACTTCAGAGAGAGACGGACTGGAGGACCAGCACAAGCTATGTACTCATTTTCATTCCTCAACACTATCGTCCAGTAACCTCCTGAGGAGACGCTGGGATGTTTCCCTTCCTGTTGATCGACTCTCTGGCCACTCCTAGATCCCACTCAGTCTTCCCTTCAACCTGAACCTCGTAATAAAATCTTCCTGAAGAGAAACTCTGCTTTGCTAAAACACAAGCACAATACCAAAAAAAACCCAGAGTGTAGGAATACTATGTTACAGTAAAAGTCCTGCATTCAAAATGTTCCTCAAGTGAAAGTAGAAAAGTATTATAAAAATACTAAGAAGCATGAAAATAAATGTTCAGTGCTGCCAAAATGATAAACTGACTGCTACACAATTAAAATAAATGCTTTTATATATTTCTATTAGATGTAACTCTTTGGCGTTTCTGTTATTATTACCTGCTGCTTTAGTTGTTCTGACTGCTAAAATCCTCTGTTATTCCTCATTTTAAAGCCGATATTCCATGGGGTCGGGGGGCTCGGATCCTTGTCACCTTTTTCATACCTGATGAGTTTGCATCCCTGACTACAGTTGCTTTCGTCAGTTGCTCCCCCGGGAAGATCTTTTTTAAATATTGAAGTTAAAAGCATCAATCAGGTGCACTTTGAGAGCAACATTAAGAGATCTATGGATACATCTCTAGTAGTAAGCCTACTATTTGATTTGTTTTAGATAGGCATCTGCATCAGACGGCATATGGTTATTGAAATAAATATATATGAAGTTACGACATACAAGATGTGCCTTTAATAAATCTCACACTACTAAGGCAGCCGGCGGTTCCACCAGGGGCGTCAATCCCGTTTCGTTCCCCCCTAGCTTCAGATTGGACGCCCCTAAGTCATTTAGAATAATAAAAATAAATGTTAAAATAATTAATTTGTTGATAATAAATCAGTAAAATCAGGCAAAAGTAAGAATTAAATAACATAACCCTAACCTAACCCTAACCCTAAAACCGAAATAAAGTAACCAAAAACCGAAATCCAAAACAAAATTCGCCATTATCCGGCAAAATTTTGCGCACAATTTCAGGGCGCACAATTTCAGGGCGCACAATTTCAGGGCGCACAATTTCGGCGCGACTCCCATGATGACTCAGAAGGTGCCCTTTTTTTCTCTTGAGCACCTGCCCCTATAAATGTCTGTGCACGCCACTGTCAGGTTGGTCACAAAGTTACATAACAAGCCTCAGCAGTTCTTCCTCCACTCCCTCTTGGCAAACTGCCACTGAGAGGTGGAACCACACGATAAGAGGAGAGTTTCCATTTCCCGGAAATCAAAGCTGTTGTTTGTCTGAGCGACAGCAGAGCAGCAGCCGAGACAAGTCTCTGATTCTCTGAAGAAACACTCAACTGAATCAAGCAGCTTCTTATCAACAACACAGCAGGACTCTGCAAACACTGGTGAGTTCACTACAGACACATCACTGACAGTGGCGGCTGGTGGAAAATATTTTTGGTGGGGCTATTGATAGAGTGAGTAAAAAAAAATGTTTGGGAGAAATGACCCCTTAAATTAGGACTTCTGGTGATGTAATGGCGCGTTTCCAGTGCAGCGCGGAGCTCGCTTTAATGCTGCGTTCAGACCGGACGCGATCCGAATATTCGCTTCGCTCTAAACGCTCCTATCGCATCGCTCGAGTCGCTCGAGTTTCACCGCAGCTGTCAGCTGTGTTTACTCGCATCATTCAAACAAGACGCGCTGGCTCGGGAGCTACAACTACAACAACATGAACATATTTGACCGTGATTAAATTGTAATACACGTTTCTAAATGAGGCCGAAGTAACAACACACTGATACCGGTTAGTAAAAACCATGAATTAATGCTTTGACAAGTCTGCAGACAGACTGCAGGCGAAAAACCTTTTAGAATGCTTGTGTCCTGGATGGAGCTTGGCTAAGCTAACGCTATATATGCTCCGACCGTCCACACTCACAACAACGGCCTACAGACATAAATAAACCAGCGACTGTATTCTCCAGTCTGTGGTTTGTACTTGTTTAACTTTTGTCTAGTTTCTGAACAGATCGTATCTGTCCCCGGCTGTTTGAAGAGCAAGCATGTGAAACAAAAGATAGCATTTACCTGTTTGCATCCAGCTAGCCATGTGAGAAGCCTTGTTGATACGTTTTGTCTTTTTCACGAGCCTGCTGTGATATATACAAATCGGGTTGGTCCGGTCCAAGGTCTTTAAGTATCAATTTATCTCCCAAACTTCTCCTTTCGAAAGGATTGGAGAGTAGCTCTTGGGCGGACCGAGGTTCCGGCGACTCCACCTGCACACCATTCTCATCCAAATACTGCGTCACCTTGGTCACTCACAAGTCTAAAAAACAACTCACGTCAACGCACGTAAGCAACATGGGCGCCAACGTGAGCGCCAACGTGAGCGCCCATGTGACCAAAATATTTGACGGCGCTGATTGGCTGAAATTATGTTTCGGCGGCACAGTTTACTATTGAGACTTTTGCAACCTGCTGGTTGCTGCTGTTTCGCTCGGGGGCTCCGCCCCGTAATGATAAACTAATGCCATGGACAAGGCCAGGCAGGAAACAGGTGACTTATCAGTAACTTTAGACATCGTAACACAATTTTAAACGAGATTGTATTGTAGATTATACATTTTTGTGATACTAATTGTATGATATTTACCTTGTTCATTAAAAATTCAAATATAAAATATATATTTTTTTTAAATATATTTTTTTAAAATATATATTTATTTATTTAATATTTTTCTTTATTTTTTATTTTGTATCTGGCAAGAGGTGGGGCGGCGCCCCTAGCACCCCTAGCGGAGGCCGCCACTGATCACTGACTAAACATTTAGTCAAAGTTGGATTAAAATCTGACTGTATTACATCCATTTGACCATATAAAGAATATTACACAATATAAATGTGTCGGTTAAGATAAAAACCTCAACATTTACTTTAGCAACAGCCACAAAACAACTACAATGTAAACTCTGGTTAAGTTAGGTTAGAGAGCATTCAGCCAAAGCTAGCATTAGCTTGTACTGATTTTCCATATTTCCTGTATTTCAAAACATCTTTATCATTGACTCTATTAAAACAAAGTAGAATCTAAATAGTAGATTTGTTCTGGACCGTCCAAAGCAAGGGATCTGGTGTTATGTTACAAGTGTTGCTTATAAAAAGGCATGACAATTACATATTTCATCTTATAAAACGGACAAGTCAAATCAAGCAATCTGATTGGTTCTTAGCTGTGATATACTGAGCGTATACCACGGGTAGAATTGTAAGTTACTTTTCACAACAAGTCAGTATCCCTCCGCGTCTGAGAAAAACAGTATACCGTTGGGCTGAAAAGCATGCTTTTCAAACCGGAACAAGAAAGCAGCGGAGAAGTAACGGGGCAGAAACCCTCCTTTTTACGCAGCGGTCTAGACATAGACATAAAACGGCAAAACATATTCAGTGTGCAGTTCCTTTGGCATGAGGGCAGGGATATCTCGATACTTTCCAAGGTTTGACATCATGAATTGTGCTACTTTCAAAGCAAGCAGCGATGTTTTCAAATCTGTAATCGCGTCGGGCCGAACCACGCCCCTTAGCTGTGATATAATGAGCATATACCACGGCCTGTCGTGAGCTATTGCTTAATTATATCATTTGTACAGACTGGGTAGGTAGCCTTGAGCTTTGAACCTGTTTCCGTAGTAACTGCTGTCTGCCTTTTGAAGCTGATAACGTGTACTGTTTTTAACGACTAGTATTAACTTCAGTGACGCTCAGCAGGAGGTTTCACTCCTCTGTTCAACAACGGCAACATCCCCCAACAGTATTAGAGCTTACACATTGTGTTTCTTAGAGTTTGAACCGAATGCTGCTATGACTTTCCAGATTTAATTTGAACTTGAATTGTAATTCGTACAGACAAGAAACCTAAATGTGTTTGGTTGTCATTGGTCTACGTATGTCATTTCTAACATAAAACGTTGGGGTAGTTTACATTTTCGGGTTCATAGTAGGACTCAAAGAGAGAATATATAATTACAGTTTTTGTTTTTTTCACACGTTTTGTCCCCAGAGAGACATGTCTGCTGCCAGCTGTCTGCTGACTGAAGATCAGTTTCTGTGCTCCATCTGTCTGGATGTGTTCACTGATCCAGTCAGCACACCATGTGGACACAACTTCTGTAAAGCCTGCATCTCTGAACACTGGGACAGAAATGTCCCGAGTCAGTGTCCCAACTGCAAAGAGGTGTTCAACATAAAGCCTGAGCTGCGGGTCAACACGTTCATCTCTGAGATGGCTGCTCAGTTCAGACAGTCAGCTCAACAGGAAGCCAGCAGCAGCAGCTCAGAGCAACAAGTTGTCAAACCAGGAGAAGTTCCCTGTGACGCCTGCACTGGAACCAGACTGAAGGCCCTGAAGTCCTGCCTGGTGTGTCTGGAGTCCTACTGTGAGACTCACCTGGAGCCTCACCTGACAAGAGCAGGTCTGAAGAAACATCAGCTGATCGACCCTGAGGAGAACCTGGAAGGCAGGATGTGTGTGAAGCACGATAAACTGCTGGAGCTGTTCTGTCAGACCGACCAGGTGTGTGTCTGCATGCTCTGCTCTGTTTCAGACCACAAGACACATGATGTTGTTCCTCTGAAAGAAGGATATGAAGGAAAGAAGGCTGAGCTGGGGAAGACAGAGGCTGAAATTCAGCAGATGATCCAGAAGAGACGACTGAAGATCCAGGAGATGAATCGCTCAGTGGAGCTCAGTAAGGAAGGAGCAGACAGAGAGATAGCAGATGGTGTTCAGGTCTTCACCGCTCTGAAGGAGTCTGTTGAGAGAAGCCAGGCCGAGCTCATGGACACCATCAAAGAGAAGCAGAGAGAGACAGAGGAACAGGCTGAAGGCTTCATCAAAGAGCTGGAACAGGAAGTCTCTGAGCTGAAGAAGAGGAGCTCTGAGGTGGAGCAGCTCTCACGCTCTGAAGACCAGCTCCACCTCCTCCAAAGCTTCACGTCCCTGAACGCTGCTCCACCCACCAAGAACTGGACAGAAGTCAGGGTCCGTCCTCCTTCATATGAGGGGACTGTGAGGAGAGCTGTGACTCAGCTGGAGGAGACGCTCAGGAAACAGATGAAGAAGCTGCTCTCTGAGGTGGAGCTGAAGAGGGTCCAGCAGTCTGAGGTGGAGGTGACTCTTGATCCTGATACAGCACATCCCAAACTCATCCTGTCTGATGATGGAAAAGAAGTGAAACATGGTAATGTGATGGAAGAATCTCCCAGACAATCCAGAGAGATTTGATACTTGTGTCAATGTTTTAGCAAAGCAGAGTTTCTCTTCAGGAAGATTTTATTACGAGGTTCAGGTTGAAGGAAAGACTGACTGGGATTAGGAGTGGCCAGAGAGTCGATCAACAGGAAGGGACAGATCACACTGACTCCTCAGAATGGTTACTGGACGATATGGTTGAGGAATGAAAATGAGTACCAAGCTCTTGCTGGTCCTCCAGTCCGTCTCTCTCTGAAGTCTCAGCCTCAGAAGGTGGGGGTGTTTGTGGATTATGAGGAGGGTCTGGTCTCCTTTTATGATGTTGATGCTGCAGCTCTGATCTACTCCTTCACTGGCTGCTGCTTCAAAGAGAAACTCTACCCATACTTTGGTCCATGTACTAACTGATGGTGGTAAAAACTCTGCCCCTCTGATCATCTCTCCTGTCAATCACACCGAGTAGAACAACCATTTGATTTTCTTCAGAAAGAGTCACTCTCACTAAATGTAATACATGTATTCAACTGGGGAAGTGCATTGTACACATTGTTAATGTTTCAGAATCTGATCACATATGGTTCACCTTGATGAGACGCATAAAACACATCAAATACTGATGAGTATGTTCTAATGTACTCTAGTTTATTCTACGGATTGCACTTCCTGCCGTCATGACTTGAAGTGATCAGAAAACTATTTACTCAGAAATAAACTTTTGCCACTTCTTTATATGTCAGGGGGACAAGAAAAGTATTTACTGTCTCAGAATTGTGTGTTCAAAAAGTGATTCATACTTGCAGACATTACTAGTGGAAGTAATGCAGTCCTTTTTCATTAGTAAAATACTGTATATACACATATATATTTATAATTTTCAATTGAGGGGAAAATGATGGGTCTCTGGTGTGTTTTAAAGGGGAAGTTCAGGATTGATTATTGAATTACAGTATGTTGGTACAAAATGTATTGACAGTTACTTTGAACAACAATACCTGATCATAAACATTAGGCTGCCGTGGTTTAACAAACGAGGGAAATTAAAATGTTACATCTCAGCTGTCTGTGTGTGTTAATTGTATTGCGTCCACCTCTCTGCGCACTGCTTGTAAAGTTTGAACAAAGCCTCAATGGATTAAAAAAAAGGAACAAAGAATGTTATTTTTTGTCTTTTTTTAAATGTACTCACTGAAGTACAGTTTTCACTAGTTCTCAATTTAGGGAAAGTAGCTTAAAAAAATGTACTTAACTATTTCCATTTCTACTTAACTACATTTGTCTGATAGATTTGGTTCTTCTGAAGCTTTATAAACTATTTAAAACCCTCTTGGATCAGCCGATCATAGATATTAAGATTGCTGTATATGTCTGCTAGAAATAAGGCCATCAACTGGTTAGCTTAGCTTAGCATAAACACTGGAAACAGGGGAAGACGAAGCCAGCCTGTCCAAAGGTAACAAAATCCACCTATCAGCAGCTCTGAGTCCAGTTTGTTTAATCCATACCAAATCAGAGGAGTAAAAACATCAATAAGAGTTTAACAGGGGATTATGGGTCGGGCTATTTCTTGGCTGGGACCAAAACAAGTTGCCACATTTGTTTTTACATTTCAGTTTTCGTACAGAGATATATTAAGTACACTTAAAGGTGTATTTTGTCATTTTTTGGAAAAAGCCAGGCTAACTATTTTCCCCCTTTCCTAGTATATATGCTAAACTAAGCTAATCTAAGTGTCTGATGGCTGCAGCCTGTGTCAGTGAGAGCGGTCTGACTGGTTGGACTGCTTCTAATGATTATGATCTCATTCTTCACCTTGAACACACTCCAGCACTGCCTGTACAGGTGAGACTAACTGACTGCAAACGTCCCGTCTGACTGGGAGATAAATAAAGGGTTTTTTAAACATCAAAATTGCATGAAATATGCTTGTAAAGTCTATTTTATTAATGTCCTGTTTATAAGATGGAGCTTATCATTTGAAATGTCATTATTTTTAAAGAGGTGGATGGTGAATAATATTACAATTAAAAATGTTTAACTTACATCATGACTTTGTTTTGTATTACAGTACACGTTTTCTGAAACAGATGTTATAATCCTTAACGCAATCATCAATAATCACTCAGTACATCTGGCTATTGATGATATATGAAGAAACCACTAGTAGTAGTAATCATGTTCCTTTCGTCAAATTAGTATGCATAGAAAGTGACCGGTGGACACGCCCCCAATTATGCAAATGAACTAAGTCTGTCTCCCATTGGCCAATGAGCTAAGTCCCGCCTCCCATGTCCCGCCTCCCATTCTTTGATGTCAGATTGGCGCGAAAGGCCCCCCGGCGTGATTCTTTTGTTGTATCGATTAAGATAGTTAAGGTATTTGACCCCTGCCCCCGAGAGTGGAGTAATTACCCCCGCAATTAGATTAGCCCCAGGCACCCCCTTTGTTCTATAGGTCTTTTGTTGTATTGAATAAGGTATTTGACCCCTGACCCGAGAGTGGAGTAATTGCCCCGCAATTAGATTACCCCCAGGCAGTCCCTTTGTTGTATAGGTCTTTTGATGTATTGAATAAGATAGTCTCTTTGACCCCTGCCCCCCAGAGCCCTTTGTTGTCTAATCTAATTAGCCTTTGATGCCTGCCCTTTGATGTGATGTGTAATTTCACACTGATGAAAGCCTCTGTATAAATGACTAGGCTACGATCATATGCTCAAAACTAAATTTAAAAAAGACAGACAATTCAGCTTACCAAGTCAACCGTCTGAAGCGCCAGTCAAGAAACGAATGCGGCATCGGGGGTTCAGAGTACAGCCTCTTTCTGGTCATGTGTGTTGGAGGAGGGGCTCTGTAAGGAAGGTTGAAGGAAGGGGGATATATTTCCCCCCCCCCGTTTGTGTACTTTCAAATTATAGCTCACTCGAGATGGTTTCTCCAAAATGACAGGTTTTGCATACATAAAAAGTGTATCTTACAGTTTCTTTAGTTGTAGGATTGTGAACTAATGTATAATTACTTTTATTAAACTATAGGTTTGCATCCATTAAAGTGTATCTTACAGTTCCTTTGTGAGTGAATTACACACAAATCTGCAGAGTGTCACTAATATATATATATATATATTCTTTATTTAACCAGGTAAAAAAACTCATTGAGATTAAAATCTCTTTTCCAAGAGTGACCTGGCCAAGAAGGGCAGCATGTACAAAGTTACAACATATAAAACACAGACATGAAAGGCAGACAAATACAGCTGTAAAACACAAATAAAATGGCACATTAGCCAGTCAATATGCGAAGTAAAACAAACTATTAAAATCATTCAAAAACTGGCAACATTTAAAACGATTTCAGGATATACGAGCACTCACATCGACCAAAACTAAAAAAGTGTTACGCAGTGACTGACATTCTGTATGGGAGTTCCCACCCGAGCTGCTGTAGGGAGTTGAGTATGTTATGGCTCTCGGAGGATGGTGGGTTAAGAGACAGATTCTTAGTTTTTGGACTGCCTCAGGGGGTTAACGAAATCTACTAAAACAAAGTACTTCATTATCTACTTTTTTCAGCTTTTATACACAAAAGTGCAGGGAAGGTAGGCAGATTTAGAACACTGGGATAATACCCATAAAGAATGTGTGTTTCTGCTCCATTTCACTCCATGAAGCCTCCAGCTTGTACAAGGGCTCCGCCTCCACTCAACATAACATGTCCCGCCCTCCTCACCAGATCATTTAAAAGTAAGTGTTACGGTTATCTGAGAGAACCCAAACGCAGGACACGGCAGTGTGTTATAAAGGTTTTATTTGGAGGAGATTGTACTTGAGTAAAAGTAGAAGTACTCAGATCTTGTACTTGAGTAAAAGTAGAAGTACTCAGATCTTGTCTTCCTGAGGGGGCCTCATCTTGCGCAGGGGGCCTCATCTTGAGGAGGGGGCCTCGTCTTGCGGAGGGGGCCTCGTCTTGCGGAGGGGGCCTCATCTTGCGGAGGGGGCCTCGTCTTGCGGAGGGGGCCTCATCTTGCGCAGGGGGCCTCATCTTGCGGAGGGGGCCTCGTCTTGCGGAGGGGGCCTCAACTTGCGGAGGGGGCCTCGTCTTGCGGAGGGGGCCTCGTCTTGCTGAGGGGGGTCTCATCTTGCTGAGGGGGGCCTCATCTTGCGGAGGGGGCCTCATCTTGCGGAGGGGGCCTCGTCTTGCTGAGGGGGCCTCGTCTTGCGGAGGGGGCCTCGTCTTGCGGAGGGGGCCTCGTCTTGCGGAGGGGGCCTCATCTTGCTGAGGGGGCCTCGTCTTGCGGAGGCGGCCTCGTCTTGCTGAGGGGGGGCTCGTCTTGCGGAGGGGGCCTCGTCTTGCTGAGGGGGGCCTCGTCTTGCGGAGGGGGCCTCGTCTTGCTGAGGGGGCCTCGTCTTGCGGAGGGAGTCTCAACTGAGCCGATAATGTGGCAAACCTATGCGCTTATGCGGCGCAATTGGTGTGGCGCGGCACACAAAAATAAAGCCCACCCATTTGGAGGGAAGATATGATTGGTCAATTGTACTGTCACTTGACATTGCTCTCTCGTTGAGTTACCCTAGCTGGCCCTCTGTGAATTCATAGCAGGACAACCAATCAGCTCCTCTCTTCACAGTAACTCGCAGAGACGAGCTTCTTTCATTTAACCCTTCACATTCCAACAGAAACTGAACAGGCAGATTCGAAGGATTTATTTCTTTGGAAATGTTATTTTAGATACAATTAAATCAAGTTATTTTGGTAAAACTAATGAAAAATATAACTAAAAATATATTTAAAAAAATATATATTTAAAAAAGATGTTGGGAATATCTTAGGCCCTCAGAGGCCCCGGATCAGGTCCTGGTAGATATGGAAGTCCAACAAAGTCTGGAGAAACACACAAAGGATATGTGTGAAAATAGCATCCATCACCAAACCTCCATCAAGGATCCAAACACCAAGCGTCTGTTGTAAAATGGTTTACATTCATAACTAGATGTTCACCACACAGATATATAACCGTTTGTATTGAGTGACTTCCACAGGCTTGATACGTTTCACTGAGATAGCACTAACACATATTTCATACTTCCATACCTCAGCCTGATTAACACCACCTGGCGTTCAGAGGCGAGTGAGGGAAAGGAGCGCCATCTGGTGGAGGAAGTTCAGCATCGCAGTCAGTCAGGGTTCAGTCTCTCACAACACCTATGGATATACCTGAGAGGAGAAGAAGACAATAAAGCAACATGTTGTAATCAGTGGTGGCATGTTGTCATTGCACTGCTGTGTTTCAGCATGTCACCTGAAGCATTATATTGACATGTTGGTGTCTGGTCCTTGCTGTTTCACTGAGACCTCCACGTGTCAACAGGACAGAGGTTTGCTGACGGAGGCTGCAGGTGGAGGCCGGAGGCTGGAGGCCTGTCATTGTAGGACACGTGTGCTGGACCTTTACCGGCACTGGATGTATTGTGGTAGCCTGATTAACAACATGCATTTAGAAATATGCACCATGTAAGCACAATGTAGAAAGTCTAAAAAGCTCTTTCAGAAAGGTCAGGAAACAAACCCACCTGTTGGCCCTCATGCCAGGGAATACTGCATATGACCACTCTGATACTGAAACTAATTACATGAACGCATGACTCATGCGGCTTTCACACCAGCGCTTTTCAGTTTCTAGCTCCGAGCGGGAGCTTTTCTGGTTCAGCAAAACCCAGAGGAAAACCCGGTGTGAAAGGGAGATAAGAGAGCCGAGCCAAATGATCCGGCTCACTATCGTAAAAAGACAGTATCTATAAGGGACGGCTCCAGTCAAAATGTAAGCACCCCCCAATCCATGGTTCCTTCTCTTTGAATAACTCACAAGCAGCTAATAGCCACATGCTTCACTGGTAGCAGGCAGGGATCAGAGGCTATGATTACATATATTCTGATGGATTAGGTTGTGGTCATGTGTTGTTTATGGGACCCTATGAGTTACAGCAGGACATTTAATCAAACTGTAAAATGATCTATCTATGTTTAACACATTAAGGATAGTATTTAACTTTAAAGCAAGCAGTGAACTTTAGTGTCAGCTGTTTACATCCAGTAGCCTATGCATACCGTATTCTCTTTTACATGTTGATAAAATGTTGTTTTTTTTACCCATTTTGTTCTTAGTTACGGCCCGTCCACACAGCGGCGTGCGTTGAAAGCTTCACCGTTCACTTTGAATGGGGTGACGTCATTTTTCGCCGAACTGCATTGTGGGAAGCGACGCGGAGCTTTGCTGGCGTGGCTCGCTGCAAAAGTTGAGCAATGTTCAACTTTTTGAAGCCTCGGCAGAAGCCTCAGCCAATCGAATCGTATGCCAGTACGAGCTCTAGCCAATCAAACCGCTGCTTGTGTGTCAGGGGCGGGAGATTCATGTGATTGGTTGTTGGTCGAGTGTCAGACACGCCCGCCGGCAAGCTTCAACGCACGCCGCCGTGTGACGGGCCGTTACACAGGAAGCCAGCAGCAGCAGCTCAGAGCAACACGTTGTCAAAGCCAGGAGAAGTTCCCTGTGACGCCTGCACTGGAACCAGACTGAAGGCCCTGAAGTCCTGCCTGGTGTGTCTGGAGTCCTACTGTGAGACTCACCTGGAGCCTCACCTGACAAGAGCAGGCTGAAGAAACATCAGCTGATCGACCCTGAGGGAGAACCTGGAAGGCAGGATGTGTGTGAAGCACGATAAACTGCTGGAGCTGTTCTGTCAGACCGACCAGGTGTGTGTCTGCATGCTCTGCACTGTTTCAGACCACAAGACACATGATGTTGTTCCTCTGAAAGAAGGATGTGAAGGAAAGAAGGCTGAGCTGGGGAAGACAGAGGCTGAAACTCAGCTGATGATCCAGAGGAGACGATTTTTATAATCTGCGTCCAGTCGATGTGTAGGATCTATAGTTTGATAGATATTACGAAGATGATTTGAGGTTCCGCCAGGAGAACGTGTATAACGGCAGCTTCCATGTAAAGTTAGAGGAGAACCTGGAAGGCAGGATGTGTGTGAAGCACGATAAACTGCTGGAGCAGACGCTCAGTAATCAGATGAAGAAGCTGCTCGAGCTGAAGAGGGTCCAGCGGTCTGAGGTGGAGGTGACTCTCCATCCTGATACAGCACATCCTGATCTCCTCCGGTCTGATGATAGAAAGTAGAAAGTAACTTGGGCGCTGAAATTGTAGCCCTTTGACCATCAGATCTGACAACGCTGATTGGCTGAAATTATGTTTTTCGGCGGCATCGTTTACAGATAGCAACAGTCAGTCAGGTTGGCTGCTGCTGCACTTAGGGCTCTTTTCTTAGCGCCCAGACGAGAGAGGGGAATGATACACGCTGCGGCAAGGCAGGAAACACGTGACTTATCAGTAACTTTAGACGTCGTAACACAATTTTAAACAAGATTTTATTGTCGATTATACATTTTACTGATGCCAACTATTTAATATTTACCTTTTTCATTAAAAACACGTTTTTTAATGACAATCTAAAATGTGGGAAGAGGGGGGGCCGGCCGCCACCGGGTGCAACATCTGTAAGTATTACGACTCAAGCCTAATCTATGCTCCAGAAGTCTTTAGTAAGTTCCTCACCTTGGGAGCCATTTCCTTTTGTGCTTCTCTGAACCCGTTTTCACCTCGTCAAGAGTGTCGATCCTTATTTTCTACATCCTTTTTGGAATAAAATACTTTGTTGCAGACTCTGTCTCTCGGGTCGTGCATTTGAGTTCAGTTCCTTGTGATTCCAACTTCGTGACATCATCAGTATTATAATCAAAGAGAGAAATATGAACGTTAGTTTTTACTGAAATTATCAAATAAAGTCAACATCTCACAGTCTTCACTGAGCTGTGTGGGGTTTGTTCAACTTCTAAAAGACGTTTGGATGGTGATATACACAGAGATAGATGTTAAGGACTAACGTTGGTAATAAATGTATTGATTTCAAGATATTTTCATACAATCATACGTATTGGGATCATTTGTATAACGGTACGTCCACGCGGCAGCTTTAGACGGATCTTCCAACGCTTCTCTGCCCGTTGGCTTTGAATGGGGATGACGTCACTTTGCCTCGCTTTTCGCCGAACTGCATTGTGGGGGAGCGAAGCGAAGATTTCCAGGATTCAAAAGTTGAGCAATGTTCAACTTTTTAAGCTGAGCTGGAAGCGCCAGCCAATCAATCACGTTTATGCAAATCTGCCAGTACAAGCGCCAGCCAATCAAATCACGATTTATGCAAATCTGACAGTAGAAGCGCTAGCCAATCAAACCGCGTGCAAGCAGGGAGAGCCAGACCGCAATTCATTTCCTCATATTCCAAACCAGAAGTTACGGTAGCAAATCACCCGGTTCTTTACGACCAGAACTATTAACGGGATACAAACCGGAGGAACCAGGCATGGAGGGAGGAGGCGGAGACAGTGGGGGAAACTGGTAGGTGTTCGCCTGTTTGGGGAGTTTATATTTATATATATATATTGCTCGCATAAAATCCCCGGGGGTTTTTGCTTTGTATGTCGGGGGCGGGACATTCATGTGATTGGTTGTTGGTCGCATTGCTCGCAAAAAATCCCCAAGCTGTCAGACACGCCCAGCTCCAAGATGCTCAAGATGTTTGAAAAGCTGCTGTGTGGACGCTCCGTTAATGTGGACCGGAGGGAGAGGGGGACGAGCAGAAGTTTCACTTTCCTTTTTTATTTCAATCCCAGCTTTGGTCCTGAAGAATATGTTCCTCTGTTGTCATAGCAACCTGAAGCCTCCTCCATGAACTCTTCTGGCCTTGGTCATTCCCCCACGAACACCTCCTCCAGACCCTCTGCGCCCAGCCTGCTGGACTCTTTTTGGGATGTGTCATGATCCTTGTTTTTCTGTTTAAATTCCTATTCAATATTTAGAAACATTATTTTAAGTTGTCTTACTTCCTGTCTTTGTGTTTTCTCCCACTATGTAATGGTCTGGGTTCTTTCCCCCTGCGTGTGAGCTCCATGCTGCTCTAGCGTTTCCCTGCCCTCTCCTTCAGGAACAAAGATGCTCTCTCTTTTCGATCCATTTCTATAAAAACCTCTCTGAAAAGGAGCTGATCAGATTTTGGCCACTTTATGATGTCATAACGATGTTTTGGCCATTAGCCAATTAGCAACCAAGGTAACCCCACCCCCCCCCTTTTCACCTGAATCTCCTCCTAGAGCTCCATTGAGTTCTTTGCAGAGATGGGGACTCGAGTCTGCGACTCGGACTCGAGTCGCACTTAAGTCGCACACACAGAGACTTGAGACTTGACTTGGACTCTTGACCAAAAGACTTCAGACTCGACTTGGACTCGTGTGTTGGGACTCGTGAACAATCATTGTGTTTTCTATTTTTGGCGTATTAAAGGTGGGTTAGGTACATTTGAGAGAAACCGGCTCGAGAATTTGAAAATACACAACCGGAAATAATCTGCTAGAGGCTGCTACTTCCTTATAGAGCCCGCCTCCTCCAACACACACGAACGCGCACATGACCAATGAGGGCACGAGATACGTTTGTGCCCAGATGGAAGGCCGACAGGCAGGTAGGCCATCCAGTTACTTTAGCCGGGCTCATTACGCAGACGTGCGCGCCTCTGTTACTACCTCGTAGTAACACAATAGCGACCTGCGGCTGTACCGCTTGTAATTAGGTTCAGCTACAAACACTTCTAACAAAACGCCGGCGGCACCAACAAAAGGAGCGCACACTGCAAAGTCTGCAATATCAAAATCAAGGATGCTGGCGCAACAACGTCGGATTTCATCGGGCACTTGAACACTCACCCGGAGAGGTCAGTCACATTAACGCATGGACGGTTAGCAAACATGTTTAGCTCAGCATCAGCTATGTAATGTTAACTTAGCTTGCTGCTAGCTTTGCTACTGAATATTTGAAAAGATGAGTGAATGTTTTCTTGTCACACTTGTTTGAATTGAGTGGCGTTGACATCCAACTCTCGACATGACATAAAAAAGGTCGGTAACGTTAATCATTACGTTCCGCTGCCACCATCTACTGGCTAACGTTAAACGTAGAAAAATACATAGTTACATACATAAATACATCTGTGGGTTTATAGGCAGGTTACAGGTTTATTGTTGACCACGTAACGTTAATGTTACAGGTTTATCAGGTTACCATGACACTGGCTTTGAGTGAGAGGATAGAGGAATATGTGTATTAATAGTAGACTTAAAATATGTAATTAGAGACCCAGTGTAATTAAACAATACGGTTGATACAAAGACGTATTTGACGTATTTCTGATTCTGAAGTGTTTTGCTTATAAGTTGTTTGCATTTAGCTAAAGTGTGATGTTTTTCCTCATATTGCAATAGCCTGTTTAAAGTGATCATATAACAAACAACTAATCTAGTACTGATACTGTATGCTAATAGATATAGGAGTGATAATAACACAGTAAATGCTTTGAATTTCTTAGATAGAGCTGTGCAGTATTCTTAACAGACTGGATAGCAGCAGACAATAGAAGGCTTACAACCAGAAGAGACATGAGACTTTTATTTTTTTAGAGACTTGAGACTTGATGACTGTGACAAAGACTTGAGACTTGACTGACTCTGACCAAAGACTTGAGACTTGATCAAGTCTCACCCCACAAAGACTTGAGACTTGACTTGGACTCGTGACCAAAGACTTGAGACTTGATCAAGTCTCACCCCACAAAGACTTGAGACTTGACTTGGACTCGTGACCAAAGACTTGAGACTTGATCAAGTCTCACCCCACAAAGACTTGAGACTGACTGACTTGAGACTTGACTGGACTCGTGACCAAAGACTTGAGACTTGATCAAGTCTCACCCCACAAAGACTTGAGACTTGACTTGGACTCGTGACCAAAGACTTGAGACTTGATCAAGTCTCACCCCACAAAGACTTGAGACTTGACTTGGACTCGTGACCAAAGACTTGAGACTTGATCAAGTCTCACCCCACAAAGACTTGAGACTTGACTTGGACTCGTGACCAAAGACTTGAGACTTGATCAAGTCTCACCCCACAAAGACTTGAGACTTGACTTGGACTCGTGACCAAAGACTTGAGACTTGATCAAGTCTCACCCCACAAAGACTTGAGACTTGACTTGGACTCCTGACCAAAGACTTGAGACTTGACTTGGACTTGCAAAAAAAGACTTGTGAACATCTCTGGTTCTTTGTAACCAGATCTCTCTCAGAGGGGCGTGGGGAGGGGCTTCTTACTTTTCATCTAAAGCAAGGGTGTCAAACTCAAGGCCCGGGGGCCAAATCCGGCCCGTGACTTCATTTCATGTGGCCCCACAAGAGCTTGTAAAGAATATAATATGTTTATTATCCGGTTACATGACGATTTACAGAAGCACGTTGGCCATAAACTACATGTCCCACAATGCATCTCAAATTTGACTTTTTTCTCCGAAATTGACTTTTCAAAATGTCACATTTGGATTTTCTTTTTAAATCATTTTGTGACATTCTCACTGAAGACAATTATTTGCCCTAGACTTCTGCTTTCAGACGTAGTTAATTATGAAGTTATTCCCCTATCTGATAATAATCCAATGCAATAATGTAATATAATACATTATTTTATATATATTAAATATTTATATATGTACTTTGATATATTCTTATATATAAAACTGGCCCTTTGAGTGCAACCATGATGCTAATGTGGCCCGAGATGAAATTGAGCTTGACACCCCTGATCTAAAGTAACAGACAGAGAATCAGCACACGGGTCTGAAATGACGAAAGTGAAACGATGGAGCTATTCATAATGCATATTAATAATAATTTCAATTTTTAATAGCGCCTTTCGAGAAACCCAAGGACGCTTTACAATGGGAAACAAAACAACAAAATAATAATAGCCACACAGATACAGGTTGAAAAAGAACAGGTTGCTGGGTACTGCCTTTCACCTGAGGCCAAAGGCCCGAGTAAACAGATGGTGTTTGAGTTGTTGTTTGAAAGTGTCCAGATAGTCGGCATTCCTGATATCAGAGGGGAGAGCGCTCCCGAGGGTGGGGGCTGCGACACCGAGCGTCGGCTGTGGCTGCCGCTGCCACGGGACTTTGTTTCTGTGTTTGGGACCATGTGTTTTATTCTGCTGTTTAAGTGGGAGTGCAGCCTCATGCTTAGTGGACTCTGGTTGATTCGTCTTACTTGTATGAACAGTTGTAGGACCCGCCCCAGGCCTTCACAAAATGAACAGATCGAAAGAAGATATATGCACATGGTTGTATTGCCAGTTATCAGCACCCCATCACGACCCTGGGTGTTAACATGTAAGGGTTTCATAGATAAGTACTTTTGCTTGTAGATGCTACACTCTTTGATTCAAGTTGTGAAGGGTTTCATCTCCACTTTTAGATATTTGTTTTGCTATTTCAAATAAAGGGCAGTACAATTAAACCTGGAGCAGACGGAGAAGACTTGGCTTGTTGTGTTATGTAATAATGGTTTACTGATACACATGCTAATATGTAAATAAATGATCATTGGTTTTATTATGAAAACGTCGAGACCGGAAATACTGTTTTCAACCCGTAGCTTCACGTGGAGGCTGCCGCATGCCTCAAATCATCTTCGTAACATCCATCAAACTGTAGATCCTTCATATCGACTGGACGTGGATTCTAAAAGTACAATATACACTTCTCGCCAGAAATCTAATCGAAAAGCGTTTTAATGCCAAACAATCCTCCAATTTAGGGTTTTCCAGAGAGGGTTATTTGTGAATAAACGACCAGCTGTAACGTTTGCATTCAACGGGAGCACGAGAGGGCGAACCCTTTAAAACGTAATTATAGGACGTATTAAGCGCTTGCACAATCGGCCCATTTGGTCGTATGAGTTGGAGGACTTGTTGGAATAGTAAGTTGCTCAAAACATGAAATAACGTCGACTTGGTGTTGGCTTTTTGTGAAAAGAACACATCGTATTCTGAGGCTGTTAGAACTCCTTCCTTCACTTCTCCATGTGGACGAGACAAACTGACAGAAGAAAGAAAGATTATTCCAGGAAAGCATGTTGGTCCTCGTCAGCGGGGTCAAATGCCCCGAGGCAAACTGTACATCCGTGAGCAGACACGCCTTACAGTGAAACGCATCATGTGACAGGTGCAGTCGGCGGGGGGGGGGCTCGACAAAGGTGTGTCTCCGATCGAAGACATGTGAGGCTCGTGGCTTCGTCCTCAGTGGGATTCCCGTGGACAGAAGGACAGCTGCTCAACCTGGCTGCGGTCATGGCTCGCCTCTCCTGCTCAGAAGTGGGCCTGCTGCTGCTGTTAGTGCTGGCTTTGGTGAGTACTCATCGACGCTCTGGGGCAGGCTGCAGGGCAGAATGCAACCTGTCTTTGCAGGGTTTATTTTTTAAGTGGTCTAGTTTGCAATTTACTCACTGAGGGCCACATATAGAAAAACATACGAAGGGCTGGGCCCCTCACTGGAGATATAATGCCTGATACGTTTAGTTACAAGTTAGAAAAATCAACCAAATGTATCGGGGGGGGGTTTAATGATATGGATGCGTTTCATTTCCACCTTCCTGGTCCTGGAATGCGGGGTTAAGGGGAAATACGTGTTAAACAAAGTTAATAATAATAATACATTGCATTTCGAAGCGCTTTTCCAGGTGCTCAAAGATGCTTTACAGTGGTGATAAAACATGATAAAATAACATTTAAAAGTTATTAAAACAGCACTAAAGTTATTGGGCTTTTTCATCAACTAAGATTTGTTGTCAACTTTAATTTACTGAATTTATTTGAAAATCGGGCTACAATGAATAATGTGTAATGTATTTTTTTAAATGTAAATATTTAAAAGCACAATATAAGAGAAGCAGAAGTTTCAGGTGTGGGCCATCATTCATTATCCTTTTCGAATTTGCTGCGGGCCAATTCAAAATGGACCACGCGCGGGCTGCAGTTGTCCTCCCGGCCGTAGTTGTCCTCCGGGCCGCAGTTGTCCTCCGGGCTGCAGTTGTCCTCCGGGCTGCAGTTGTCCTCCGGGCCGTAGTTGTCCTCCGGGCTGCAGTTGTCCTCCGGGCCGTAGTTTGGACACCCCTGCCTTATAATGTTGACATCTTGAACACTGTCTTCGTCTCCGCATTTCATTGGTCCACGGCTTCAGTCGCGTGTGCTTTGAATACCCTTTGAATGAAAGCGCTGCTCGTCAGGGGAAGTATCATCAGTATTACCTTGATGTGCATGTTCTGTTTGAAGTTGAATTCATTCGAACTTGGATGCATGTCTTTGTCTCGTTGTCTTGTAACATGACGTCACTTGTTCTTCACGGCCTGAACATTTTTTGACGCACTAACTCAGAAGTTGATTTATATGTTGTTCATCAGGAAAAACGTCTGTCACAACACGAGAGCTCCCATAACCCACACCAACACACACAACCCAACACACACTTTATGTATCTACAGGGCGCTACATAGAACCAACACATGGACTTACATGGAAGCGCTCAGCACAGTACACGATAGAAGAAAGAATTATATATATTCGATGAAGAATAAGAGGATGCTTCGGTAGAGGGAGTCCATTGGAGCCTTCGTGACCTTGCTCTGTCGACATGCCGCTGCACAATCTCTACATGATTTATTGCTTGAGTAAAAAAACGTATGAACATTCCACTAAACCAGTCTGCTCGTAAACAAAGACAGCTATAATTCTCTCACTATCTCGATCAGAGAGAATCGGTTGAACTGAAGCCAATACACTTTCTAAGCTGGTATAAATGAGGCATTCATGTCGTGTTGATTCAAAGTCCCGATCTGGACCTCGAGGCATGCTTAGAGTTTTACTTTGGGGCCACGGACTCGTCTCCGTCTCTCAATGTTTTCACCTTTCTCTGAATTACAGCACACGTTTGTATTTGCTTAATGTGCATTGGGCCAGTTTCCCGATAGGGTTGATATCACTCGGTCTGAGGGAGGTGAACAGTCGTGTATTTTCAGCATAGCTTTAGAAATAATTGTGTGTTCTCTGAGGATATTTTCCAGTGCGACGTATAGAAAGTGAACTGAACACCGGAGCCACTGCCTCAAAACCAGGATCAGCTTATGCTGTTCCTGATCTCCTTCCCCCACACGTCCAGGCTGTTCCTGATCTCCTTCCCCCACACGTCCAGGCTGTTCCTGATCTCCTTCCCCCACACGTCCATGCTGTTCCTGATCTCCTTCCCCCACACGTCCAGGCTGTTCCTGATCTCCTTCCCCACACGTCCATGCTGTGGCTGATCTCCTTCCCCACACGTCCATGCTGTGGCTGATCTCCTTCCCCACACGTCCATGCTGTGGCTGATCTCCTTCCCCACACGTCCAGGCTGTTCCTGATCTCCTTCCCCACACGTCCATGCTGGGCTGATCCCTCCCCACACGTCCATGCTGGGCGATCCCTTCCCCACACGTCCAGCGTGTGATCTCCCCACCCCTGTTCCTGATCTCCTTTCCCCACACGCCATGTCTGTCCCTTCCCCCACGTCAGGCTGTGGCTGATCTCCTTCCCCACACGTCCAGGCTGTGGCTGATCTCCTTCCCCACACGTCCAGGCTGTAGCTGATCTCCTTTCCCCACACGTCCAGGCTGTGGCTGATCAACTATATTGACCTGTGCTGTCGTCTTCAAAGCCCTCACATCACCTTTATTCTTAATCATTAGTGGTTCATGTTTAAAGTCAAGCTTCTTAAATGTAGTTGGTGCGATAGCGTAAAATATATTTTATATTTGGAGCTCGTCTTAATTCTGAGGAAGGATCACTCATAATTAAAGTCATATATAATCATATTGCCCTGTTTCGCACCTTGAAGCTGCTGACGGTGTGAACAGTTTGACAATGTTATTTCATATTTGTATAATTGGCAAAAAATGAAACATTCAAAAGCAAGTGAAATTGTTCCGTGTGGTTTCCTTTCAGGCGCTCAGTGCCGAGTCGGGACCGAGGAGGCCAAAGACCCTGAGGAGGAAGAAGAGGGAGTGGATCATTCCTCCGGCCAAGCTCATGGAAAACACCGACTACCGACACAAGGAATTCATTGCCAAGGTTTGATCCAAATATAATTTCACACACTTTGCACACAGTCATCATAATGTGTAGACTGGATGAGCTTCGATGGTAAACAACTAAATAAAAACATCTGTTGCTGTCGCCACTTCGCCTGCAGTGAGCCAACCGGTTTAAACTGGTTTCAGTCCTCAGCTGCTATCGGGTGGTTTGGCCCCGGGCTGCAGTGCAGGCTAACGAGGGGCGTTTTAACAGAACGCCCCCAAGAAACGCTGAGATAAGAAATAGGTTATTGAAGTGTATGCAAGAAGCCACGCCTGCATTGTGATTTATGAGTACACATATGTACCCCAAGCAAACCTGTTATTCACTTGTATCTGTGCAGAGTGATACATATGTATTGCTATAAATTAGCGCTTGGCTACGATTACCATTTTTAGCCGTGATTATCGCATGCTTTTCTTCGATTAATGCGCAAAATTCAATAATGTATCTATAAAGTGCAATAACATTTGGTTTGCAAACACTTCATGTGCTTTTTAACAGCAGTATGTAAACACAGTGGCAGTTAAAAACATCTCTTGTAAATCTCAACATCAATATTAATTAAA